>OY743226.1:38205521-38769055 GCA_963555765.1 Orthonevra nobilis
ACAAGCCCTTGAATTCTGGGTAGATGTTTTTCAGAGGAATGGGAATCGCATGTGATATCCAATCTCTGAGCCACTCCTTCCTATTCCAGACATTTATTTGATTGCAAATTTAAAGAAAATTGTGATGACGACACCATTCAACGCGATCAACTTGATCGAATATGTCCCTAAGATGAAAAAAAGGGTTTACACTGCAGTTGTAAGTTCAACGCACAAAAAGTAAAAACGTCAAAGATTCATTTGGTACTGTCATGTTCAAAGCAGATTTTCTGCGAAACTTACGGGTCACGACATTTCAATGATATCGCATTAAAGAGGTTCGCCGGAAAACACGTGAATCACAATGATACAGCAGTTCATTGAATTGACCTCAGTGATGAAAGGATTCGCAACAACGAGATCTGTTGGCTGTTTTAAAGTCAAACCGGTGATATATTATGATACCTAATATTCGAAATGTAACATTGCCTTAAAGAAAAAAGTCTGTGTTCGAATCGTAAGGACCAAGAAGAAAATACGAGACAGAGTCTATCATAGTAGATTATTATTCTTTGATACAGCTCCAACGTACTTGCTTTTGAAAACTGTCTTGTATTGCAAAAAAAGAGGAAACCTTACTTGTTACGCGGAAAGAAGACGGAAAACCCCTCAGAACAGAAAGAATTTGTCCCATTGCCGCATTTCTATCGTATAGTATATCTCCACTTGTTTGCTGCACTTTCTGACAGAATTAAAAAACAGATAAAAAATACTAAGTAATTGGATCATTTGACACTGCATTTTAAGCATTGTCCAGGTTATATAGAAGTTGGGTTAACAATAATTACTCACTCCGTATGTAGAGAATTCTCGAAGCAGGAACGCCCTTGTATTCCAGATGATGACGAAAGTCAGCATTTCCTCAAGAAATAATTCATCAAATATTCATCGACCATCGTTTTCATTTTACCAACATACAAAGAATTGTATAAGAATCGACATCAAGGCTTGTCACTCACGTTTCTATTTTCAAATCAGAATTTTTTGTTAAAAATAGCGATGATCTCTTTCATTTCATTTCCAAACACAGGATATTTAGCACGGGGATAAACAAAATTCTTTTTTTTTCGAGTTTTAAGCTAATTTAATTGCAACAATTGATTTTCTCACACCAGTGAGAAGATTTTGCCCACCATATTTTCCGATCAGGCAATTTTGTATAATCATCCGACTAGCTGAATAGATACGGAAACTAGTCGTTTTTGAACTTTGAGTCTAGCAAGACACACGTTTACGGCACGATCTAAGCAACTGTTTTCGAAACTAAACCACTTGTTTTAAATTAAATTCAAGATAGAAGAGCATATTTAATATTCTTTTAAATTGATCACTTCTTAAATATTTGAAAATACACACCTTATTCCATCGACGTTTTTTAAAGAAATGAATCTACTCGGGCATCACCTGATTTTGATCGTACCCAAACAACGGTCGTCATGCAGACACTATTTTTTTTTTTAATGAGGGGAATCCGACCTTTTTTTTGCCTTATTATTCATGTACGTGTACGTCGTTTAATGCGCACGCAATTAAGAGAAAGATACATCTCTTCGAATACACACCAATCAATGGTTTTTCGAAGTTTCTCCAGTTCGTAGTGAGGTTTTTGACAACTGCTGAAGGTGGCACTTCGAAAACCGCATAAAAACACGTCAGTTTATCTGTCATGGATTTGGTAAATCTTGCATAATAGTGAAAAATATTTGCATTTGCATTTTTTGTTTATGGAAATCAATGCAAACATTTTATGATGAGACATTGTTTTGTTTTGTTTGACTTAAAATAAAAATACAAAACAGAATAAAACATTAATTCGGCGAGTCGGTCGATTGTTTACACGATTTTTCGAATGCATTGCTGACAGTTAATTTTCTAATTCTCCAGTCTTGAGTTTCACTCAAAGGAAATATGGCGTCGTTCCCGAGTGGGATTTTATTTGTTTTCATTGAATTGATTGCAGACAAAAAGGATTTGTTTTTTTTTTGCGGTTTAGCGATCGTCAGAAATTTTGTGTCGAAATATCCATTTGGCTTTCAAAAACTTGAACGACGGATGAAGTTGATAACATATTTGCAAAATGTTTATTGAAACGAAGCAGTAAATTATGGGAAAAAGATAAATTGGTTGATCTCTCGGTAATTCCATAAATTAATATAGTAAACATGTTATTTTGGTTTTGAAAATATTTATTTTTATTATTATCGATTGTTTTCCATTTTTGCCAATGTGTTATAAAGTAAGATGTGTGTTTCAGCCTCTAAACAATTTTTTTCATATTTGAAAACGTTCAGACGGAAACGAAAAGTGTTTTCGATCAAGACATCATCCAAACCAACAAAAAAAAACTGCTCGGACTGAAAAACATAAGGTTTGGGCTGTCACAATTTGACATTTGACAGAATGAAAGACCTTTATTGATTAAAGAGTCTAACCAAATGACTAGTTTGTCAAAATGACAACAGTCATGCTTGTCAATAAGAAGTTGCCTCAGCTCTCACTGGCAATCCTCCTTAGAGTCAAATACCAACCCCTCAGATTTCACAGTAGTTCCTGCGGATGTGTAACGATGTTATTTGTCGTAGCAGAAGGAGATCTTTTTCTGCGACAAATCGGCCGGTTTTTCTTTATGCACTTGCTCAAAAGATACGTCTGCAATCTCAGCTCACTCGCACTGGTTTTCTTTCTGAAAAAACAGAAATCAAATCATAGTTTCTGAATTTATTCATTATCGGTGTATGAATGGAATTGGCTGAGATTTTTACAGTAGAGTTCTGACAATACTACACAATAATATCAACTACAATGAGCATTAAAAAGGTGCCTCAGTAATTTAGGCCAGGTTTATTTCAATCCACCCTTCTACAAACACAATATTTTGAAATTTTAGCGAAATAATATCAAAGCAACTTTCAATTATAAAAAGCCTATAAATATATAAATTTTTTTTGAGTGACTTATCGACAATAATAACCGAGTCCCAATAAGCCATAATAATGCTAATCAAACTTTATTAGCACGATATTGCTTATTTAAGAAATGTGTTTTTTAAGTTAAGAGGCCGGGCAAACTAGAGGCAATCACAAGACTGTTTCGACAACTTTTCTTAAGACTGTAAAGCAATTTTGATTCATAAAATTTTAAGCAATATCATATCTCAATGGCCTTAAAACTAGCCTTATCAGTATAAAGTTTTATCGGCGATTCTTTCATTTCTTGAAGCTCGATTTATAAGCTGCCTGGATAAAAAAAAGCCTTTTTGGAATTAGACAGCTGTACAAATTTATTTTAAATGAATACCAAACATTGTTTCTTCTCTTGTGAGTAAAAAGAAGAACAAGTTTTTTTTTTGGGATTTCTAAGCCATTGCGACGCCAATAGAACTTTCTACGTATTTCTGACTAACTCTTTTCAGTGATCATCAACAGATCTCCACTGATCTTAAACTGATTAGCATATTCATAAATTCTGCCAATAGCCTTTGAGCAATAAACAAAAACAACATTTACGCCATAAAATTGAGTGACAAATTCCAAAGTACACATGGCGTGATTTTAACAATTATATTTTAGTGAAAAAAAATAACAATAATACTGTTCGACTTGGATACAACTCGAGCCTACGTCAGTTAATATAGATCATGTGTTTATTTGGATGACGCTTTTCTAGTTTTCTTTTTTTTTGTTTTGACTTATTCATAAACAAGTCTTTCCGGAAAAAAGTATTATATTCACATTCGCAAATAATTGTGTAGATTTTCAACTAATAAGTTGGCACAAATAGAGTCTATAAATATTTAAATTGGCAGAGCCTTCGCATTTGGCTTATACAAAACACCACATAAATAAATTGTTGACATTGCTTATTTAATGCGAAAATGAGCAACGACTTCATAAAATCGATCGTGATTTCTTCTTAGCTAGGATTTGAGCTAATGGATAAAAAACTTTGCATTTCTGGTTGAGCCTTGAATGTTGGGCAAGGTGTCTTAAATTCAAGCAATGTAACCTGAATAACCTCATTGAAGTAGTATCATTGGTAAATTCAAGCAACTTACTCCTCACTCGTGTTCAAATCGTTGAGTCATTTCAAATGAAAGAGCTGTTTGAACTTCACATACATTATAAATGTGAGAATTCTCGAACCTCAGACAGCTCTAGCCGCACTGCGAGTTTGTCTAGAGAAAAGTGTCAAAAAGGCCGTGATGCGTCCGGTGCATTGGAGTCATCTTCCGATTTTGCAAGCACCTCAGCATTTTTATTGCCAACTGTCAAAAGCTATTGACGTACATATAATTCGGTATGATTGATTATACGAACTGAAAAACCCACTGAATTGAATGGAACGATTTTTTATCGTTTAATTTATTACTGTGATTGTGCATTGCTACATTTCTAATAACAATTTTGTTGACAGTTTAAGGATTTGTCACCTCACTTCACTCCAGGCGATTTTGCTCACGAAACTTTTTCATTTTTCCTTGGAATATCTCCGCATTAGAAAAGTCTCATAGTTTGCCAGATATGTGAGCCTCTGATATTCTAGGAGAGATATAAAAAAACCGCCATCCTGTACATCAGATTACTTAAAATCAAACTCTCTTTTGAATTATTAGTCTGAAGGCCATGACTTTCTAGTGTCATTTTGACACCTTAGTTACGTTACAAGTTGGAAGGTGAAAATGTGAATGACTATTTTCACCTTACTACTCGTAAGGTAACTAAAGTTAGGTACACCTTAATAATAAGGCCTAGTTAGAGCAATGCGTTCAATGTTATTAACTTCTGACATGTGTCATTTAATATTCTTAAGTATTTGTTATTGCATTTTCAAAGTTATTCTGCTACTCGAATGGCGCCCTTATATTCATTTTTCACTGACAAGTCATGCGACTTTATGCTAAGTTAAATCTAAGAATTTGAATGCGACAATGGCCCCCCTTCAGCACACCGTAGCGCAGATCCGCTACGCGAAAAATGTACTGAGATGACAGTTCGTCGCGTAGCGGAAGGTAGCGGAGAGCAGCGAGTCGCTACGGGAAAATTTAAGGGATATTTGAAGGGAATTTAGCAAAGATTCCTTCGCTATGCAAGGAAAGCCCCGTAGCGACTCGCTACCCTGCGCTACCTTTTGCTACGCGAAGAACTGTCATCTCAGTACATTTTTCGCGTAGCGGATCTGCGCTACGGCGTGTTGGAACGGGGCCAATGTCAGCAATCGAAATTTTGACACTTCTTACGTTACATCATGCAAATGATGTCTTCATGGGTCAAACCGCAGCAGTTTTTATAAACGTTAGATTTAAAAACATAATTTTTCATTGCGTGTGACTTGACAAGTGTTGTTTGCATTCCTTGTTCATTATGATAACTTAAAATTACATAAGCTAATTATAATTTGCTAGCGAAAAAAAACTCATTTCCATTTTGCTAGCAACTGGCGAAAGGTTTTCGATCGCTCGCATAGCCGCAATAGTCTTACGTCTGTCATTTCTGCCATTTCCGAAAGAGTTTCTCCAATTTTTTTTCTTTGTAATCATCTTTCGGAAAAGAAACTCTGATAGAGAAACCTAAATAACGACGCTGGGGCATTGACATCGCAGACGGAATTAGAACGCTAGAAGCGGAACCCCTCCTTCAATGAGGAACACTTAATCGATTAAGAATTATCGCTCAGCTAAGCGCCCGAACGGGGGGAAACGGAAGAGAACACTGACCTTGCGTGTTGATTGAACCGAAAGACTGGAATAGGAAAAAGTCTAGCGAAGAAATTCCACGAAGCCTTATGTTTATACGAATGTGTGGTAACAGATGATGACGATGACAAGATATTTAGTGTCTGTAATTTGGGACATCGCTTTTGCATGATGAGGCAAAGTCCGATGACCTCTTTGTCGGATGATGAAAGGTCTTCACAGTGACGGTTGAACTTGACAGATCATCTTATCATCTGTTGCACCATGCGATGATGCTTCGTGAGTTGAATGGGTATATGCCCATTAAAAAAGATGATAATGCTTTGATTTGGAACTCGAACTGCATGAATGGTGCTCGAGATAAGAGAGTCAGACTGAAAAAGTGGGTTTTTTTGTTTGTAGGTTTGTAAGAACTCTTTTACAAAACAAATATTTACGATTAATACGAAAACAAATTTAATCTGGATTCGCTAAGCTGTCAGAGATAAATATCAACTTTATTAGCAGTGATTAAATCGGTGCAGACTTATTGATCCAAGTAATTAAAGTTTCAGGGTCACTGATGTACACAAAATACGAAGATAAATATTTATTGCCTTGTTAACTTAATTAGGCGTTTATACAGTCTTTAACGTTAACCTGATTTTTCGAATATGTCTGGATGCTTGCTGTTAAATCATAAACCTGTATAATTACGATTTTTCGGCGCGACACATCAACCTGGATCTAGCTTCATCGCTTGTCTGATTTGCGTGGTATTTTTTTCTTTTGCGGCAAATGCAAGTTATGAACCTGATGTTTGTTGTCAATTTAAAGCAGTCCAAAAACATGATTAAGACTCTTGTAAGGCATTGCTATTGAATTGCGAGAGGTGAGCTCTTTATGTCTGATGTTTCTGGTTAGAACTCAACCTTAAACTATATTTAAAAAATAAGTCTCCAACAGTATTTCCAGGATTGGCGAAGATTTGTTGGAATAGTTTCCTTTTTTTTTTTAAAAGTTAAGGCATTTTCCCTTTATCCTGTGGGATAAGCTGGTATTTTCCCGCAAGTTCTCCCAAACTAGCCGCTAAAAAGAGAAGTTTTCATATCTTTATGTTAGTTTTTACGAGTTTGAATTCCTTGCTTCACTCGCCCTATAATAATGACAAACATTTCTAAGGCCCTTAGAAAAATTTAAAAAAAGAATTCTTTCGACGAGCAAGAATCTTTGTCTTTAGTTTTGAGCCAAACTATACCAGAGTAGGTAAGGACGATGTGTTCTGTTAAGACCGTTTCAGTAACAGATTGAATGTTCCGCCGATCCTTAGTTCGAGTTTTCAAAAACAATGGTTTGGGTTGATGATCTGTCAGTGGTCAGATGACCTGACAGCAAGGTGTTGAATCAATCATCCACAACAAAATTTTGTTGATGTTGAATTAAATACTGTGAATTTAGCGAATGTAAGTAATTCGAAGAAAAACCGTACGGACATCACCCGTGGAGCAATTGAAACCAAAATACATCCGAATGTTAAACCACTGCGCAATCACTCCACTTTCCTCCTAATCATTCTGCTTGCTATCTGCAACAGGCTTTATAAGATCGAGCAAATTATAAAAAAAATCGTTAATTTTTAATTTTGAGCACTGAACGTGCCGTTTATGTCGTTCAGTGCTCAAAAATTATCAAGTGAACCAATTTCATAATATTAAAACTTTGTCAAAGTCTGTTTGTCTGATTTTGGCAAGAATAAAAATAAAAACAAAAATTATATCATACTCATCCCAAATTAGAATTTAAAAGCACGCCAGAACAAACAAGCTATAAAACAAACGATAAGAATAAAAATGTCCAGACATTTATCTTTGAATTATTTATGTTTTTATACGCCAAATTTTATCAAAGATTTTGTATACGTGGAATTTTAAATTATTCATTATTCTGTTTTTTTTCTGCTCCCAAAGTCACAGCTTCTTCGGTGCACCCGTCCGGAACTTAATTTTCCCAAAATCAATATCGGTTTCCTTGTAAACAACAATAGCAAGGAATTTCCCTTTTGTTTTTTTTTTTTTGTTTGCCAATACAAAATATGCATCATCAATGTTATAGAAGAGAAATGTTTTCGACAAATCAAAGAACGACTTCCCATGTGGTGCAGAAAATACATATGACCATCTATTTTCGACCACCTCATCCGATCTGCAAAACAAGCCCCACGCCTGACGCACGAACTGTATTTCAAATTGAGAACATTTTTAGTATATTTCTATACCACTGCATGAGTTTTGTATCGATTAAATATCTATTAAAAATACAAACTGCAACTGACATACTTTCGCAGGATGAATTCCCAGGGCAACATGTATAGAGGTCAGCACTGTTGCAGTCGAAGATTCAGATACAGTGCAGCAAGCATCCGTAGATACCTTTTGCATCCCAAACACCCACTTATTTGCCTGACAGAGCACTCGATTCGTGACGCATGCAAGAGTTGTCGTTTTTCTTTTATTATTTATCTTTTGCCTTGCCAACGAATTTTGTGAATGAGAGACCAACTGCTTAAATCTGGCGGAGATAAGGGAATCCAGCAGCGTTCCCACTTCATTTTTTCCAAATTGTAGTGAATAGCTCCAAAAATCGAAGTGTTTCACAGTAAATTGAAGTGATAAGCGAAAATATTTCTTTTCAAAATTTATTTTTATAAAGTACATACATTTATGTATTACAATTTTTTTTTCTTTTATGGCATTTAACTTCCATTACTTATACATCAATTAGATAGGTTTTAAGGTATCAGTTGAATTCTTGCTATGCTGTGTCTTTTTGTAAACAAATTTGCCATCAATAAACCGGTATTGGTTTACAAAAGATATTAATTTTGATGGTGGGTCAAACGTACTTTTATTTTCCAAAAGTAAAGTCTTAGAGAAAAGAAGGTTGTTTACTGTTTTAATATTTAAATTGTTTCTTCATTTTGTCTTTATGTTGTTAGCAGTCGAAAAACATCTCTCGGCTGCTGCACTGCTATGCGGTAATATTGCTAAATTTAGCATATATGTTGCCAAGTTCGTAAACATAAACTCCCCTAAGCCGTTCTTTTGAAACTTTAAATCAGACTAGAATACAACAATATCGTCCTCAAAATCTGCAATAACATCTCGTTTATAATTAATAAAGAGCCTCCACTCTGCACTTAATTCACGAATACATCCACTGTAATATGGAAATGCGTCAACAATGCGTGATACACCTTGAAGGCCAACATCATTTTGTATTTCTTTTGGATTCATATACTTTAAAAATTCTAATTTGCCTTGGCTTGAAAAGTCAAAACGTTTTTTAATTTGGCTAAGTAAACTTATGTAATAGTTTCTGAAACAAGTTCTAACAAAAATCAGTTCAGTATCAGAAAACGAGTTTTGACTTACGTGTTGAATAAATTCTTCACCAAAAAACATGGACTCTAGCGGAAGATGACAACCAACATCTTCAAAATCGCATTCTATCAAAACTAAATTAGGTCGAACAAAGTAACCCATAATGCACAAGAAGTGGCTTTTTAAAATTGGCGAAAGTAGGTGGATGACTGTTTTTTCAGATTGAAAGATTTTATTCATTTTGTTTATTTGCAGAAGGATGTGTGATAAAAAGTACAAATAACATTTATTGGTATTACTCAAATCATTGCAGATGCTTCCCAGCTTGTTACTTTTGTCTTCACTTAAAAGCAGAAGGAAGTAGTGGCGCAATGTGGAACCCATTGTTCCAGTAACCTGTCTATAGCTGAAAGTAGTGAAAGCCATCGTGTCGTGCATGCATTTAAAATTCTATGCTCTGAATTTTTGAAATATCTTGGAAACTCTTTAAACTCTGCCTGCCGCTTTGAACTATGAGCAAAAAAACAATAAATATTCCTAACGAGCTGTTCTATTTCAGTTGGAATTTCCTTTGCAGCGGCTGATGCACACAAGTGCAATGAATGGCACGTACATCCCAGATAAAATAAATTAGGAACAAGTTGCTGAAGTTGCGATCGAACCCCACTTAATTCTCCTCGCATAACAGATGCATTATCCGTGGCTTAACCAATGAAGTTAGTAAGCGGAATTTGGTTCTTATCCAGACATTCCCTAACAACTTTGGTGATTGAACTGGCAGAGCAGTTTTCCAGTTCGATCAAACCAAAAAAGGTGTCTGTAACTCTTCTTAATTTAAAATATCTGGCTACAATAACGAGACACTTTTTGGAAGATATATCTGTCGTTTCATCCAAGATGAGAGAAAATTTATTAGTTTTTAAGTCAGTCGATATTTCTGATTCTGCGAACAATCAAATAAGTTCAACTAATTCAGTTGATTTTGTAGATTTACATTTCATTTTTAAATTCTTTGGATAAAGTAATTGGAGAAGATCAGGCAAATGATCCATCGTCGTCAAAGGCAAGTTATGGGAAACGCAAAACATGACTGTGGAAATTTCTTTTTTTAACTGTTCGTCTTTCATAATTGATACCGAACTATTTTTGATCGAAACATCTATCTTCAATTGCGTTTTTTGAAACTCTGAGTTGGATCGATGTAGATTTGAGTTAGTGTGTCTATCTATATTAGTTATATTATTGCTTAAGAACTTTTTACACCACGTACAATAAGATTTTCCTTCTACTACTGAAAGCCATGGCCTACCATATCTCCACTTTTCCACAAACTTTTGCTCGAATATATTTTTCTTTGGTTTGTGATCATCGTTTTCTTCAATAATCTCGCTATTTTTTTCATCTTCACTTTCTGAATACTCATATAGAGCAGAAGAATTCAAAATTGCAGATCTAGAATAATGCAGACTTGTTTAATAACCTATCCCTTTCGTTGTCCTTTTCATTTTCCAGGCATGCGGATGAGGTAGATGGATTAACACTGCTAGAACAATATTGTTTTAAAAATGTGGGTACGTTTTGTCAACGCTAATTAAACGAACCTGTCTTTTTTGGTGGATGAGTGATTATTTGCAGCACTACTAAAGCTCTTATCTGTACTTTTACTTTCGGCTACAGATTGCGTTTGCATATTCTTACTACGTTTACTGGAAAAAAGTTATTTCAAATTACGACCGGGAATTTAAAAAGTGCGAGTATATTTAAAATTTGTGATGCACATACCTCAATAAATTCGTATCAGAACTTGCCACCTGCGATGACGTGGAAACTACAGATTTCTTCTCAGTTCTTTAAATGAAAAATATTAGTATGTATGAAAACACTAGGAACAATTAATTCATAACGCTGAATTGATTTAAAATATCGCTTCATTTTTGATCTGTTAATCTATGTGCTGTATTCCACGAAAATAACAACGACAACCGTTATTTGTAAGTTGTATATTTGCTTGCAGCTTACAAAATATTCCGCTGAACTGTTAAGCGAAATTGAGCTGAATGTCGTTGTGAAATGGTTGCATTCAGATCACTTTGAACAAATTCAGTCAGAATATTGAATCGTTAAATCGTACTAGAATTTTAGCATTTTTTTTATATCATATTTTTTTCTCAAATCGTAGTGTTTTATAATTTTTCGTAGTGGCGTAGTGAAAATGTTGAAAAGTAGTAAAAGTGAAGTGAAACACTTCAATTGTAGTGTAAGTGGGGACGCTGGCAATCCAGATGTATCTGCAGGGTAGCCGATAAAACTCAAAGGCGATAGCAGCAGTTGTTTCGAGTCTATGATATAATTGAGCCCAAAGCGATTGTATAGTTTTTTTTTTCTTATTCAAATTTGACGCGAATGATTCATTAAGTTTGGTGGCGTGATGTTGATTACTGTGTTAAAAAAAAACAATAATTAATTTCATTAAAAAAATGACTGATTGATGGGTAATGTCATTTTGTCCCGTGATACAATGACAATTTGAGGCAATCATTCAATTCGACCAAATCGTGGAAAATAACTTTGGTGATGATTATGATGGACTCTTTTAGGGAATCTACACACTCTGTTTGGATCCTTGTCACCCTTTTTTTTACATAAGCCTCGTTCTAAAGTTAACCATAAAAGTATTCTTTTCATTCGCATCGCCTTCGTTTCACCATGCTGACGCTGTTGGAGCCACTTCCTTAAGTCCTTTTAGAGTTTACTATTTAATTCAATTTTTATTCTGCTTTGTTTGGGGTTCTTGAAGCGAACGGTCAAGGTTCAATTGCCGGTGTAGGGTCGTATGAAAGTTCAAGTGACGCAAGCCACCCCTACCCACGCCAATGAGTCAGAAAGAAATGTGTGAGTGTTGTTTTTTTTTTGTATGCACTCGTAAAACCCGCTTCACTGGAGGAGTTTCCGATGATTCAAGGAGAACAAGACTGATGATCATGAAAAAATGTTTAAAGTCAGCTCTCATGTAGGAGGGATTTGGTTGACTTAAAGAAGTCGCATTAATTTCTGGTATTTCAACACTTTTTCTGGGCCAAAACATTTGGTCTTGTGCCAACTGCGGAGAAAGTAAATTATCTTCCGTGAGAAAAATGTTTGCTTTTAAAATCGAGAATTGAAAAATGGAAATGAAACATCCAAGACACTACACTTGAAAAATCATTTAAAACGTTGTCTTCTTTTCGGAATTTGTGGAAAAAGACGGTTTCAGTGTAACCTTGAATTCCTTTATCCTTCATTCCTCTTTGTAAGAAAGATGTTGGGGTTACAAATCAAGCTGACCTTGGTCTCAACAAATCAATTAGCTGGATCCTTGGGTTGAGGTCCACTTCCACTTGTGAGCAACCACGCGAAATTTCCATTACTCCTTTGTTCTACTAGTGAAGATTCGAGGACTATATCGGCCGAAGTTCTGCATATGGATTTAAACAGTTTAGTTGTTTTGCCCGGAATCTTCCCGCTTCAGCTTTAGGAAAACTTATCAGGCAACTTCGAATATATTGATTATTTTTCAAAACCACAAAGTTAAGGAATGAAAGACTGTAATTAATTATTACACATTTTATTTTTCGAAGTTTTGTTTCAATATTTCGATGGTCTTCCTTTGGCATTGATTATCACTTTGGACAATTTTCTGCCATCATCTCGCATTTGTGTGTCAATGCAGTTTCAAACCCTATGCGAATTAAGTGCAGTTGCCCAAGAATCTGCCTTTCAATTGATGGGTCACAAGTTCGAATCGCAGAGTAAATCTTGAACTTTTATTGAATCTAGTCCAGTCCAGGATTACTCTGCACTACTCATCTCCCTGAGCATTGACTGAGCAAGATCTCTTGTCGTTCAATTTCATTTAAAACTAAAACAGCTCGAACTCCGTATTTTCGTTTCCTTCCGAAACCTCCGACAGGCAAAAGTTCAAGTTTGCAACACTGCCATTGAAGACTCAAGGCTTATGTCTGATCTTGACTATTTACATAAGGCAATGGATTTGTAAACATTGAAGCTAATCGATGCGTTCAAAAAAAACGGCTACTTAAACAGAATTAACTGACAGGGAAGTTGAATGCTATTGAACTTTACATCGAGCTCCGTTTCCGTGAGGTCACTGTTAAATGTATTCCAAATAACACAAGTTTGACACACACCGGCTAAGGTTTGCATAATTTTGGGTTTCAATTGCGTAAAGGGTTCAAGTTTTCGAATCCCCTTTAGGCTCAATCAAAACCTTCTAGTTTAAGTTTACCTTGGCGGGAATAATTTCGAATTTTAATTACAGATTCCTTAAAATATTATTAATGGAATAAACAAACACGAAATTCAAGTTGTCGAGTGATCAAGGATTTAGGTAGCCTCAATAATTATGTGGAAGGTTCCATCACCAAAATAAAAACACAACCCGAGCAGTCCCTCGTCGTATATTCTTTTCGTGGATCAAATTCAAGGAATAAGATCCCATTTTCCTGCATAGTCACTTCGTGACCCAAAAAGAGGTGTCTTTTCGAGTTATTGTACTGTCAAGATTCAAAAGCTGAGCTACGTCAACGTCAATTAGTAGTAGTAGGAGTTCATTTTATAAGTATTTGTAAATACTTTATAACAATTCAAAATTAGAGTTTAAAAATATTACAATAGGATCATTTTGTTATAAAATTTTTACAATTTCATTTATACAAATTATATTGTAGGTATCGCACATTTAATTGTTTTTCTTAAGTTATAAGGTTTTTAATTTTTATTCACATAAATACATACATAAAAAATAAATAAAGTTCTCTTACACATATAAAACTTTTACAAAGCCATCTAAATATAATTTTTTTACATAATTCTATGTATTTTTTTTTGAAACTTTTAAAATTTGTCTTTGTCTTGACATCATTTGGCAAAGCATTATATAGAGTAAGCCTTTTGTATAAAAAGGCGTTCTGGCCCCTTGTTGTGCTCTGGAAACGCACTCTGAAATCGTCTTCATTGCGCAGCTGGTACGATTGCACTTCTTTCACTCTCTTGATTTCTCCAGTTATAAGTTTTGGCCCCACTCCATTCTTAACTTCATATACCTCTAATAAAGTACTTCGTTCCAACTTTTGGCGAACGCTTAACCATTTTAGGGCGTCCAACATCATTCTTATCGGTGTGTGTCTATTGCATGGCCTTGATTTGGAGTTTTTGAAGTCTCTCCAGTTGTCCCTGTTTACAGCAAGCATATAAAATTGTCTCGCAGTAGTCAAAGTGCGGTTTAATGATAGTGTTGTACTATATATAATAATTGCTGTCAGATCGTTGACTTTCTTTCTTATAAATTTGAAGAAAGCAATTTTTTTGGCTATTTTCTTACATGTCTCTTCAATATGTTCATAAAAGTTTAATTCTTTAGCCAGAACCATTCCCAGATTTTTAATGTTTGTTACCTTAACTATAGCCTTTCCGTTTATTTCTATGTCTTTCCCATAATTTGAGGATACTTCCATCAATTTTGTCTTTTCTTCGTTCAATTTTAATTTATTCATTTTTAGCCATATGATCAGATGATCTATGGCTCTCTTCTTCGTATTTTCCCTCGGCATATACCATTGTATCATCTGCGTATAACACGATCTTACAATCTTTAATTATGACTGGCATATCATTTATATATATTAAAAAGAGTAGTGCTCCTAAGATTTACCCTTGTGGCACCCCTAATTTTATTGAGGCACACTGAGATAGTCCTTTATTCACTTTGGATCTTTGCGTTCTGCGTATTAGGAAAATCTCAAACCATCTAAGTTCTTTGTCCTTTATATCGTATTTGTTCAGTTTTTTTAATAGTATTGACCGGTCAATGGTTTCAAATGCTCTTTTAAATTCTTAATTAAATTCTTACATGTACCACGCTATTGGCTTTACAAACGTCAATCGCTCTCCAGTTTCCAGTTAAAGTTGATTCGTAAACAGAGAAAGTTTGGGCTTTAAGCGGACTGAGAATAAGTACATCTTACATGCATGTGGAGCAGTAATATCCAATCAAAATCCATGCATGGTATGCCATCAACATGAGAGGTGCCATCGTGCCTTTATTTTCGAGGACGAATGTAAGAAGTTTTTATTGCTGCCAATCGATGGATTGGGACTGGATGATAACATAGCCTACGCAACCATGGACATTTTTAAAGATGTGCTTTCGGATCGCCAGTTCTCCTTTTGGACGATTTGCACTGTCCTTAAGAACGCCCGATTTTACCGCACTTTTATTTTTTTCCTTGTTATTTTTTGAATGCAGGAGAAAAAACCACAGACTCTAGGTTCTCAAGTTCTCAAGGAAAATATCCGACAAGAGTGAAAGATCGCCTCGCCCGAAGTTCTTTCCAAAAAATTGAAAATGCCGTAAAATCAAAAGGAAAAAAATATACCAAAACAACATCAGGTGAATGTTTTTGGGTCACCCTGTGTAGGTTTTTTTTCACAAGGTGAATGAATTCATTATTATTCATGACTATGTGATTGAAGGATGGTTCTAAAAGGAAGGACTTTCTTTTCATAAAGTGCAGCTTATTTTTGAAAGGTATTTGTTTCTAGAAATGTGATTTGTAAGTGCCCTTAATTAGTTGAAAGAAATCAACGTTTCGTCTCAGCGATGAAGACTTTCGATTCGAACCGAGTTTCTTAATTATTCATTCACTCTCGAAATTATGTACCATTACAATGCCCATGATCATGGGCTTATTAATTTTACTGAAAGCTTTACTCAACCGGAATAATGGTTACATGATGAATATACAGAATGAAAAAAAAAAAACTCCCATCGATAAGGTAGACGAACTTTCTCTTTACTGCTTATTACATTGGCTTCCTAAGCCGCGCGTACATGTGCTTCTTTTGCTTACTTTTCATTCATTTTCTTGAATTTTATTTGAATAGAAGAAGACAGACAAACTATGTCCGGAACGCGGTCTTATGGTTAAGTGAACGTCAGCTCTTTCACCTTTATAGACTTTGGTGTTTCTATTTACTTAATAATTCTCTCGGAGTTTCCTTTTCCCGTCCACTTGGATTACGACACTAATATACAAATATGGTCATGGCTTTTTATGAAGCCTGAGTCATGCAATTTCAGACGCAAGTTTAACATTATTGGGCTTAATTAAAACTAATTGATGGAAATGGCGCTTGTTAATTGCATTAGGCTAAATTGTTGGATCTCTGACACAGGAGCTGTATGCTCATTCGAAAATGCAGCTGAATGTATGGAGTCTGCAGTGGTTCAAGTGTAAAACGGAAATGCGTGGATGCAACCTGATAAGAGAAACTCGCGGGAGCCGAAACAAAGAACTCTTTTCATTTGAGTGCTGGAGGGTCATTGCTATGCGGTGATTCTCGACAAAATGAACGAGTTAAAGGATTGAAAATTTTGACATTATTTCTGGGAACTGAGATTTTTTTTCCGGCAGTATAGAAACTTGGATTGGGGGGAAAACGCATTCTGATGTACGAGTACTTTCATTCATAAAATAGTTGTTTAACTCTTTTGCTTAAAAGCGTTGTTTTTGTGGAAGGACCGAAAAGCGACAAAGAGTAGACGTTGAATGGTTTCATTATTATCTTTATCTGGGAGTGGCACAGTCGTTTCTGGAACGTTTTTTTACACCAGCTTGGTTTTAACTATGGTATCGGTTTATTGGTGTACTCTTTATATCAGGCTTGAGTATGATTTTTCAACCTGAAGGCCGCCTTATCCCCAATTGTCACTCATCATTATTATTAATCCATACAAAAAAATTCAACGGCGTCAAATTTTGAACGTAAAAACTGAACTTGAGTAAACGTAACCTCGTCTTGCTGGAACCATAGTTTTCCGAAATCCACATTCTCAATTTCTGGCCATAAAAATATGGTTATCTTTTCGTGTAACGTTTCCTTTTTTCTTCGTCTTGGAAAAAAAAATTGGCCAATAATAACACGAAAACCCAATTTTCCGAGCCCCAAATACGAAAATTCTGCATAAACGGCCAAATATGATTTGTTGAGAAAAATTGAGCTGTCGAACTCGATTGAGCAGCGAGTATTCCTGAGTCGATTGGACAATACTCCTCAGGTCGATGTTATATTGGCTGAAATTTTTGGCGCCTTGATGTTGTCAGCAAACCAGTATCAAAAACTTCACAAACATGCGCATACATTAAACTTACGCTGCTCTCAAACTTTCTGAGTGCTCAAGAGCTGTCAGTGTCAAAATAGCATATGATCAAAAAAGATTTGTTTTCACATACGATCAAGAGTTTTCCGAAACAATTGGTCGACATCAACCTGTTTAGAACGATTCAAACGAAGTGAGTGACAAACGAACACAGTTTTGGATCATGATTCGCCGATGGCATCCCTGCGTCTGTTTGTTTAACCGGAACTTGGTTGTAGGTGGTTAATCATTGTGGTACCATAAACACCTTATAGAATATATTGAATCATCGTGGAAGCACGTCACTGTATCTATGAGTAACGACTCGCATAACTTGTGCGAAAACATCCGATTAAATTTTATTTGAGTGTTGACAATGAGTGTGTTCAAAAAACAACTTGGTTTTCTGCTTTTTATCTGCCGCTCGCTCGCTTATTTTCTTAAGTATCTTTTCTTGCAGAGGCACATCCGTTGGAATGATTATTGACAGTTGTCATGACGGCTTCTTAAGTGTAAATTTTTTCTATAAACAAGTTCCCATGTGGACATACCCTTCTTCATTTCTATTTTCGCAAAGTGGGTGTGGCATGTTTTTCTAAAAATATCTACCACGGTCCATTGATTGCATTCTATACATGACCAAGAAGTAATTCTCCATTTAGTTTAGAAATAAATTCCTGGTTTAGGATTTCTCTAAACAAATTTTATTTTTAAAATTGTTGCTTAGTTATGTTTAGATATGCAAAGTCTTAAGTTGGTATGCAAATACTTCAACAAAAAGCGCGTGGTTTTACTTAATTTATTTTCACAAACTTAAACGTGATAATTGAAGCAACTCGTTCGCATAAAACGCTCGTGTGATTATGGGCATGGTGTGTGTTCCCATGCGTCATATTTAGTACACGTCGAAGGCCGCGTGACTACTCTGCTGTCAAACAATATGATGATACTTTAAGATACATAGACCATAATGTGACAGATCATAATTAAAAATACGATTCTCTATCCGTCTGTCAGATGATGACACAATAATAATTACTTTACTATCGATTGACAATTCTTTGAACTCGCCCCCACACACATTTGTATCAACAAACAAAACAACAACAAAGTAAAAATAAATAAATGACAAAATTATAATTTCTTGCCAATCGTCGAGCGCCAAGAATTTCTCGACTTTGTAGAAATTTTTACTTTGCGCGTATCGATGTGTGCATTTGGCGGCCGCCACACCGGCACACGAAAGCAGTAATTTCCAATTCATTTCTCTTTTAGGCCACGTTCTTCTATTGTGCGCTATTGTCAGTTCTCTCTCTGCCTTACCATAAACGTTGTCTATATTGCAGTAGTTAATTCAAATAACCGACTTGAAACCAACTAGGTACTATGTACAACAACATTCACCCCCATTCACTATATTCGTCACACCCGTCGTCTGTTCATTTCATCACACTAGCGCCCTCTACAAGAGTGTTTGCATTGTAAAATGTGTTTGCATAGAGACGGAGAAAGATAAAGTTATGTGTGCACAGTTCCAACAACCGGCAGCAACATACGTACGTCGGCAAAAAGAAAACAAAACGAAAAAAAAAAAACGTCACGTTACGTCATTTGAACGAAAGACCTCCTATTGGCTAAAATAATCGTACGATACATTCCTCGCAAGTTGAATCAGATGTGAATGCGACGCTATAGCCTCGACGCGGTCACACTACCAATACATATATATATATATACGCAAGCAGTCTAAAATAAAATCCGATAAAAGAGGAATGAAAAATGAACTAAAAAAAAACCACGAACATAAACGAACGTTGTTTTGGTGCGAATAACGTGGCCAGAGAAACGGGTTTTGGTATCTCGAATAAAATTTTGCAAAAAAAAAGCAAAAGACCGACAAAATTTTGCTCGTTTCACAGCGGAACTTTACCTGAAGGTTGAGATTTGTTCCAAAAAAACAAAAACTCATACACACCTAGTGGTCTAAATTGAGAGGTTTCCTCTTCTTGGCCATTCGTTAACAATTTGTTATCGTGCAAGTTTTTGTTTACGCATTTTAAATATATTTTTTTTTTTATCTTTAACCACACTATCGTTTTTGCGCTTTCACCTTGGTGGTCCCAAGAAGACGCACAACGGTGGAAAAAGTATTTTTTTAAGTGTAAACGAACCATAATTATTATGCATATTCTTTTTTATTATTATGTAGATTATGATGGCATCTGGCCTCACCTTTTAAATTTTGTAAAAATACTTTGTCGGTAGTCGTATTTTGTTGATAGTGTATAGCCAGCAAAACAGTTGGAATTGGTTGGTTGCTATTCGACCACAAATCGGGAGTATTAAGTAAAATTAAAGAGGCTATTAGTTCATTATGGTCCCAGCATGATACGGTAATCTATGGACCTCAGAAGATGCATTAAGTTAGTTTTGTAGAGGTCCTAAAGTCCCTGGTTGTCAATGAGTGGTCTTTCTTCTAGTGGCAAGTACAGGATACAGCAGATTTTTTGACTCTGCAGATACTGCAAAATCCTAGTACGCTATCCCTAGTCATTCCACATGGATGTCAATGGGATACTTTTGCTAAGATCACGGAGATAATTTGATCTTTTATAGTTGATAGCTGGGTTTGGCGCATGACTGTACCAAGGTTAATCCCCGACAAGCCATTGCTACTTTTTCCATTACCTTTTTTTCTATGAAGATAACTGATTGGCATCTTTGCAAAGGGTAAGGAGCATATTGGCCCACTACGCTTTCTGCTTCGCTTATTCTTCAGTTTTCTTATATTCGGAATTCCTCGCTCCCAAAATATGGTTTCGTATTGACTTCTCGTATAATCATTAGCTGTTTTGTGCACATCTCTACAATCTTGAATTTTTTCCCAATCGAATCCTGATTTTGCGCATTTTTTCTCTATTGGAATGGGTCTAAAAATTGTACTCGTAGTGAATATCTTAAGGATCACTTTACGATTAAGCCCCATGTCTTGCCGAAGGTTTCAGTTCAAGACCAATCAACTATGAGGTGAAAAAATGGTAATGATCCTTCGGTTGTGAAGAACACTAACTCGGTTTTCATATAGTCCGCATTTGACACAATCCAACCAACACAAATGACTTCACGAGTCGAGAGCCTCTTACGTAAGAAAAAAGTCCAATATGCCTCTGATTTTATCAAAAGTACCACAAAAATCTGTGGAGAACAGATGTTTGCCGAGCAACTTGGCGCCAAATCAGCTGGCTGAAATTTGAGCCGGAACTTATTTGACTGAAAGTCCAGTCCACTACGAGTACATCGCAAAATGTCAACTGGTTTGACAAATAAATCATTCGTTCTGGACGAATCAGAGTCGGTTGAGAAGCCAAAATTCTTAACGGAGCCACTGTTAGTTCCGTCTTTCCGCAGATGCCTTAATGCACGTAAATTTGTAGCATTAGGAGTAGACTTTGGACACATTTGAAGTGCCATTCTACCTCATATGACTGAACTAAAAACAGCTTTCAGTTCAATCTATTTTTGTGCGGGAAACTTGTTTACTTGACAGATTAAACGGGAACGAGTGACGTTTGTGTTCCATTCAAATTGATATCATTGATGCACAAAAAACATTCAGGAAGCTGTTTATCAGTGATGATTTAAATTAACATACGTATATATATTTATCTATCAATTTTTTACCGACGAATGCGGAAAGAGAGATTTTATGAAACAAGTTGAGGCATATTTTATTTCTAGGAAGCAATAAAAAAGGAAACGTCTTTTGGTAGAGCAGTGAACTGTCTTAAAAGTCGTAGATTTGTACTGACCTCGACATTTGCAAATTTTATTTTGTTGTTTTTTCTGTGAAATAGCCGTCAAATGCAGTCATTTAAATTTGTATTATTTTATTTTTTGATTTTTAGTTCACACTATTATCTCTCTCTCTCTTTTTGGATTTTCTTTATTTACTTAATGATCGAAACAAAAGCGTTTAGGTCTGGTCTTGACGACAATGATGTGCTTGACCCCAATGGACACCGCTCCTTTTTAATTTCATAACACTTTCATCATAAGTTCTTGCCACAAAAAAAAAGTGAAGTTTTATTGTTAATGCTGCTCATAAGTTCACATACTTTGAACTTTAGCACGTACTCGTTGTGTGACGTATTTTGATTGAATTGACATCTTAAAATCATAGGTAAATTTTTTCTAGCAACTTCACAAGGAAAGGTTTAGAAACCTTAGATCTGTTGGCCTTGAAAAGCTACCGCAATTAAGTAAAATCCATTAAGGAATCCGATCTTCGATCTACTTATAAGTTGTAAACTTCTTAAGGTTGTCTGTCAGCGATAGTCTGATTTTAATTGTGATAAGTCATTGTGGGCATCACATGGCAAGGTACTTCACATGGTCCAAGAATGACAGATCAACCCTTCTAATTTTTGGAGGTACCATAACTTATTGCTAAGTATGTACGTGTGGCATTCATCTGGATCTTGAATTATTGCGACAAACGCATGCAGTTAAATTTAAAGTGCTAAATATAACTAAAAATTCAGATTTTTATGTAGCAGACTGACCGCGGCAAGCAAGTTTTTTTTACTCCTTTTCCCTCTTTACAGATTGTATTTTGCTTCCTATATATATGATCCCACATTGTTCCCACCCACTTCTTGGCATAGAGTCGTCTATTTAAAAATAAGGAACAGCTGTTCGCTTTTAAGAGTAAAAAAAAAGAACCATTCAAATAATTAAAGGCCAATATTTTCCATTCGCTTACATTTCAAATCTCTCCCGCCAAAATGAAATGAATGCATTCAAGTCCTTTCCATTGTTAGCGCACATTTGAATTAGACTTGTTGCATCAATAATTAAATTCATATTTTCATTCAGTAAGACTGTCAAGTTAAATCGTCGCATACTTTCGCTCCGAAGGCTAAAAATAACGCTTCTGCCTTGTGCATACCAATGAATCTGTGGCAGTAAAATATGAATTATCTTATTTCATGTGTCCTCACACAAACTCATTCATTGACTCACATTAGGGTTAAGTACATGCAACAAAAAAACGCTTATTTAAAAATATTTTTTTAGCGATAAAATCATGTATCTTATGTGAAAAAAAAAATATGCAAATAAAAATTTGTTTTAAACTTTGAACTTTTTAGTGAGCTGGCTTCTGCCAAAATGGCGATAAGTGTGTTTCACGCCCATTTCTGCTTCTTTTTTTTTCTAGGTGTTAGATCTTTTGGCAAATATCAACTGAAATTGGGCAATATTTGCGTCGGATTTAGATTTTCGAAAATGTGTAACCAAACAATTTCGGACATTTTTATGTCAACTTTGCAAATGGGTTTATTTCGATTATGACACTTCACTTCAAATCAACAGGTGATATAACTTTGAAGCTTAGAAGGTAAATATTTGTGTGGGCTTTAAGTAGTAATCCATTTAAGCAACTTCAGGAAAAAAAATGAGTCACTGCGTTACTCAATCAATAAAAAGATGTCAGCAGGGGCTGAAATCAACTGCAATGCGATTAAAATTTGGCAACATCACTTGGCTCATGTGGGACGAGTTGATTGTCAAATCTTTTTTTAAAAAAAAAAAAAGAAACGTCAAATCAATTAAAAAAAATACTTTCACTTCAGTCCGGACAAATGCACCAAAATAATTTTAAATTCGAAAGATACGTGCGAAAGTTAGTGACATTCTCTTCCACTAAGTGAAAGGAACCGCAGACGAATTGGAAAAGTGCTCGTAGTTGGATGAAATTTTTCTTAAAAAGTTAACTGTATCCGTTAACAAAAATGACATGTTATCTCAAATTAATTATATGATAATAAATTTCAAATCCAGGGGTGAATTAAATTGAGTTAGGAGCATACTGCTCGCCGTCGCAGTGACATTTTTTCATGTCAAATCGATCTGCTTTACTTGACATCTGTGTTTGTGTTAAAATTACGTATAGGCTGTTTATAGTAACCCTTTGGCAATCATGTTAAGAGGAAAGATAACATGAAAAGATTGCGGCGACTGGGTGTGCTTTTTGATAAAGATTTTCTCAAATTGGCTGTCATTGGTTTCATTGTAGACTTATCAAGAAAATCCTTATTTTTTTAAATCATGGTCAAGTCTGCTGAAGCAACAAAAGAAACAAAAGAAAAGGCCACCAAGCCTAGAAAGTGCTCTTGTTTTTTTTATGCAGTTAATTGCGGTTCGCTTTCAGTGCATCAATTGATTGAGCAAGAGAGAACTATGGCGCAGTGACGCGTCCTGTCCATTAACTACATAAAACAGTATAACAGGGGAGTCTTGCGAAGTGACTGAAAAGTAACTTGACCGAAGGGATTTCCATTGTAAAATTTATAAATGCAACCAGAATGAAAGAAGCTAGAAGAAAAAGTTACTTTGGTGTGCCGCAAGGTTATAAGCAAGGTCCCTTGCTATTTCTACTTTTTACCTATGAGGTCTTTCGCGTTATTAACAATGTGCAATTCCTAAACGCAAATAAATATTTATGTGAAGAAACTTTTATTAACTTTCCATTTTACATTTTGAATATGAACGATATCACGGGATAATTCGTTTAATGTTGCCGAAACGCTATTTTGAGCTGTGATCTACCACAGTTTTTAGTTTCTAGACACATACAACATTGATTTCCTCCCTTTTTTTTAAACATTTATGGAGAACAACAATTGACGTACCTTTAGGCAAAAGCGTAGCTTTGCTTGAAAACTCGCAGCAACTCGTTTGCGTAAAGTAGGTAAAGAACGTGACCCAACTTTCATCCTTGAGGGACTCCATATTTCACTTTCTTCCTCCCGTTTAGCAGACCATTGATCTGTTGAGCAAGCATTTTGTTAACCAGTCTACCATGAAACGCCTCACATTTGTTTAAGATGTCATGCAGAAGGAGTTCGACAAGCTCATATCGTGGTGCCAGGAAGAAGGCTTCTTGGTTAATCAGACATGCTGGAATTTAACAAACACAGAAACGAAATGAATAAAATGAACCTAGCAGCTTGGCTCTCGTATAATGTGTTTTGGCACGGATTTTAGAATGAACGGTGAAGCCTTCACAGCAGACAAAAAACAAAGAACCAAAAACTCATTTATCCAAGGTGTTCGAGCGCCTTGAACTTTGCGAAAATTTGCAAATGAGACCAACTTCACACAGACAACGATACTACACATGGTTCAAATGAATTTGCAAATCGATTAGCGAATCGAAGTCATCCGTTTCTGCATTAGTATATTCCAATTAAAGCGTTTTCAATGCATATCATTGAAACAGTTTGTTTTTTCGAAATCACGCGACTAAAATTTACTTAAAATACAAAAATTACCATTTTTAGAAGTCACCTTATGGTGGCGCCAAATATTTAGAATTTCTTACTTATAATACTCTTTTTATTTTATCCTTTCAGGAGTCCTGACTGATATACAGACAGACTTCAAAATTGGTGACGATGATGGAGGATTGTTACAAACCGCTTTTGTCCTGTCCTACATGATCTGCGCGCCAATTTTTGGATATCTAGGCGATCGGTATTCGCGTCGTTGGATCATGGCAATCGGTGTGTTGCTTTGGAGCACGACAACCCTACTTGGATCGTTTATGAACAATTTTGGATGGTTTATAACGTTCCGAGCGCTGGTGGGCGTTGGTGAGGCATCCTACAGTACAATAGCGCCGACGATCATATCAGATTTGTTTGTGCACGGGCTGAGATCAAAAATGCTGGCGATGTTCTACTTTGCGATTCCTGTGGGATCAGGACTTGGGTAAGTTCGAATTCTTAAAATTTTTTTTTCTTAAGTTGTTTGAGGGCTATGAAAATGACTGCGAAACTTTACTTGACAAAGACACTAATGGGGAGATTGTCTTTATCTCCCCATTCATAATTCAGCCCGACTGAATTTGAGTAGTAACTGCCCCGCCGATAAAAACGCGCCTGCTTTTTTTTAAAGTCATTCACGAGTGACTTGACATATCCCCACAAGGAGAAGCTCGGAAAAGTAAGGCAGTTAGTCCATTCCTTCAAATGATTTGCTCACCGAATTTTGTCCAAATAGAGTGTTCTTTTGACCCGCTATGGATTTGTACTGCTCGAACCGTCCCTTGCCTCTGAGACGGTTGCTTTTTTCGCAGAGAATCAAAATATCTTGAATCATTTTTCTGTTCCACAAGCCATTGAGTGGAATTTTGACTCCATCGTCAGATTATAAAAAGGGGTAAATTGTAACATTTCGAGAAAAAAGTTGGCTCCGATAGTCTCGTGAGGATGCAAGTTTACTTATTCAAACACCAATCAAGCCAACAAAGAACCTCATCCCTGAAAATGGCGGTACAAAATTCGGTTAACCTTCTAGTTGATTTTCAACCGTTTTATTGAACGTACGAGAGCAAATGTAGTCCATTGGCTTCAACTCCAAATCAAGTTTAGAAGATTCCCATCCCAACTCTATGACGTACGTACTGGTCCACCTGTGAAGGTTTGAAATTTTGGTTTTTAAAAAAATCGACAAAGCTTTTGGTCTTCATCACTCAGGTCAGTCAAATGCTGTAACATTATTGTTAATGTTCGTCTTTTTCGCGATCATGCTGGAACATTCACTCCACTTTTATCGAGATAGGTAGACTTCCTCAAGTTTTTCAGTTCCTTATTCGATAAAGCTTTGTTACGCTTGCTGCCACACGAAGCTACCATTTATTGGCTTTGTTCGGCATTTCTCCTGCTAACGTTATGGATGAAAGACTTAATTTTTCATTGGATTGCTTTGGAAAATCTAACCTAAGATATTTCAGTGGACTTCTGCGAAGACGCTCTAGTGGTAAAAAATTTAAAAGACTTTGAAATCTTCTTATTTTGTTACGCAGTAAACCTTTCTATGATGTTATTACCTATGCTTACGGACGAAAACGTAAATGACTATTAAATGAAATTTTCTGTAGTACAAAAAAGCGATGCAGGCCTTCATACCTGACTTTCAATTCTACATACAGTTAGCCACAAAAGTATAGATACACCCCCGCAAAAATCCATAAAAGATGCGTTAATACAAATAATAATAAAAAACAAGAGCAAAAAAAAACAACAAACACGAGCTCACAAAAGTATTGATACATTTTAATAATTTTAGTTCAAGCAATAAAATAATTTTATTCAGTGCCTAGTTGGTTTATTCCGAGATTTAATAACTACTTCTAGATTTCATTGAATCGATTCTACCAACTTCCTGCAGCAATTAGGGTAAATTTTATCCAATTCTTCTTGAAGAGCGTTTTTTAAAGTTTCTTTTGAAACTCTTAGTGTCCTTTTTGGTTCATTTAAATGAGCTCATAAATCCGGTGGTTGCGATGGAATTTTGAGCATTTCGGGCGTGTTTTACAGAGCCACATCTGTGTGTCCCAAGCAATGTGATTGGAATCATTGTCCTTCTGGAATTTGTAACGCGTGTCCATTTTTCAGCGGTAGATCCAAAATTTTATTTTAATATGTCTGTGTTAAAAGCGGTTCATTATGCCATCAATAAATACAACTCCGCACAAGAATAGAACCACCTCCATATTGTGTTGTTGATCGAAGGTATTTTGCTTTAATCGCTTATCCGGAGTAAAGCAATATTTTTGTGGCGGAATGTACATATTCAGGAACTGGAACCAATTCAAGGGGTTGATTATTTTTCCAGATACATCCCTGAAAGCAATATTCAACCTTGATGCAATGGTCTTGAGCTGATGTGACACCTTTGTGTTACGTTCAAAATCTTGTGTAGATAAGATAACGTTGAACCCTCTTTTAAGCTTAAAATATCATAAATAAAAAAAGGCTGAACTTACTATCTTGATGATGACTTTTTATAAGTTTGTTGTGCAATAAGAATGCCTCAAGACCTGTATGAATAAGGAACACTAAAGTTTATATCCTTTCGATTCATATTCGTAAAATTGACAAACAATTATACAAAAAAAAAAAATAGTTTTTGAATAAAGGGGCCCTTTAAAAGTGAAGTTTAAAGTTTGAACGTTTAAAGCACTTTTTGCCTATTGAATCTAAAACCATACAATTGAAGTTAATCGTATCGAATCACTTTCAAAAAAATAGATAAAATTATTCAAAAAGACAGACTACATTTACTATGAGTCCTAATCAACATATGCTTACACAGTACATGTTTTTTTTTTTAATTATTTGCTCGCTCTTCAAGAGGATATTAGGACTCTTATAGAAAGATTGTGTAGTGGTTTGAGAAACTCAGGTGTAATTGGTTTCAACTCACTTCCGTGGGTGGAGCCCGTAACGGGACGGAAGATTTTGATATCGACCTATTAGCTTTCACCTTATTCGCAGGATTTTATTCGACATTGGTTATGATCTATGAACTTTGAAAGTTTGGAAGATTTAGCTTAAACACCCCGCTGTTAGTGTTATGCCCTCACAGCAGAGCCATCTACACACAATTTACACAAACCGCTATTTTGAAAACACGAATTAGGAACTAAGCCGATACAACAACCACTGCAACAACGTCACCCATTAGTCAGACTACTATCATTGGTTGACCAATCCAGTGATAGTGCCATTAACTTGATCCCAATGGCAAATGGTGACTGGACCAGATTCGAAAAACTAGACCATTACTCTAGGAATCGAACCTGGGACCTATCAATTGAATCAATTGAAAGACAGGCGCTCTACCAACTTCGCCACCCAGCTGTATTATCATCTGAATAATGATAAACATAAATCAGGCTTCACTAAGTCTTGACATTTTTAATCACCGTTCTGCAGAGTGAGCATCATCCGATATCACATCTTTATTCTGATAACGACTTAAACAATCCGCCCGATTTTCACGCTACTAATGATTAAACACGCGTTTCCTCACGGTAATTGAATTAAGCCAAAAGCAAATAACCAAAATTTTAATTTTCTCCTAAATTAGTCTAATAAATGGAATTAGCGTATAAGGATGGTTTTTTTTTTTTTTTTTTTGAAGCCCAGCTACCGCATTCCGCACGTGAAATGGTCAGCATTAAAGGTGGAGAAATTAGGTAATAGTTCAAGGCGATTTGATACCGCCACCCGCCAAGGCCGTCTTGGTGTTCTTTACGTAATTTGTAGACTAAAAAAAAAAAGTTTGCTAATACTTGAAATTTAAAATTCGCATAGAATTTAAAAACAGACACGTTTTTGCTTTCGGGTTGTCCTTGAATGGAAAAATATCTTTTCCAATCAGATAGGAATCTGATACAATCTCAGAAATGTATTTTCAAAACAGAAATTAGAAACTTATTTGTGAATGCTATTGCGAGCCCTATTCAAGTGTAAATAAACAATTATCGTTGATTGTGACAAAAAAAAAAACAACTAAGCACGGGACAAAGTTAAGTGCTTCAGTTTTCTATTCTTTTCATGGTTTTTTCTTGTTTTTTTTTTTTTTTGCGAAGATAAATATACAAATAGAACTAATGCGCATTTGTTGAATGATGCGAAGAAATGACGATGAATATGAGGAATATCTTGTGTCAAAATGCTCTTTGCGATGACAGCGTTACGTACGCACGCAGATGCATTGATTGATGAATCCGATTGGGCATTTTTGGCGCCACAGACGCTTTCGGCAATCCTGTACTGGCAAAAATTAATGCCGCATATCAAATTCTCTTCAAATTGTAAAGAGTTCTTCAGCAAACGTAAACGGGGCTTTATTTCTTCACAAGAGCTCTTTGAATTATGTAGACAATTCATCCGTGCAGCTGGTATGAAATATCGTCAGTCTAAAAAATTAATACGCAATAATGCAATATCATAAGCCTGAGTAATTAAGTTGGTTTACGGCCTTATCGCTCATAATTGTAATTAAAAAAAAAACACGCATGAAAAAGCTGGTTCGTGGAACAACAGCCATGAATAACGATTGTTATGCATTTTCACAAAATATTTTTGTAAGAGATGGAGACAAACAATCCCTTCGCTCCTTCTTTTTTTAATTTAATTACATTTAGGCTCATTCAAGTAGTTTTAAGGTCTTCAAAATCAATGCTTATTTGTCAGACGTTCAGTGTTAGTGTCATCTGCTACCATGCTCTCCTGCTTCGTCATGCACAAAGCACAAACACCGATTTTTCAGCGAACACTTCTCTGAAATAAGCACCATCCTCTGAGCATGGGCTCCTTGTTTTTTTTTTTAACAATATCACGACACTTCTTAGCTTTTCCATTCCATGTGTCGACCTGACCTACGAGTCCAAATCCTTCATCCCCTTAGTGCTGTTAAGGTAACCGTTGGTTTCACAGACAATCTATTCTGTTAGTCAATCTCTTCCGTCCTTCTAAGGCTGATTGGATAACTTGTTCAACTATTTCGCAGAAATATTGCGGTCGTAGGAATGAGGTTTTTATCATCTCTTTTCAGGCTGTAGTATCATTTTTAGGGTTCCGTACCTCCAAAGGAAAAAAAAACGGAACCCTTATAGGCTCACTTTGTTGTCCGTACGTCTGTCTGTCAAGAATCTTTTCCTCATGAACGCGTTGAGGTATTAAATTGAAATTCATATCAAATCCTCAGGTCTATAATACCTTTAAGCTGTAACAAAAAAAGACTTCTATGTCAACGCCATCAAAAGAAATAGGAATTTAAGCCGCAACTACTGGCGAGGGAATCAAAAATTAAAGGCTACTTCCAGTCGACCTAGAATCTTGAAATTTGGCATGAAGCATTGTTTTTTTTTATAGATTGTCGTGATGGGTGAACTTTTACTTATATCCCTACAAGTTTGCACGGAACCGTCGATGTGCGCACTTGGCCGGTTTTTCTTACAACTCTTCGCTTTTTCAAAGCTCTCGGTCTTCATTTCTAGATAAGCTTTGAATAGATTCCAAAATCTTAGTTATCATCCCCGATAGCTTGTTATGAAATGCAGTCTTCAGTTTTCTGTCAAATCTTTATATCATCTGTAATGTGGAAAAAGATGAGGTGTTTGAAACGGAAGAAAGAATCCTTGGAGCGGATTATCACCTTTACTCTGGAGTCATTTTGTCAGCATGCAACATGGCAGAGGTCAAAAGCCTTTGAAGAATTTATATCGCTCAAAATTTAAGCGTTCAATAAAAAAAACGAATAATATACCCTGAGTCACGGCGGAACATACAACGATTCTGATTAAACAAAAATAGAGTTCATGACTAAACGATAGAATTCATGATTCAAGAAAGAAACCGGGCATTGTCTCTCCTTTTGTAATCTCTTGATGGGATTTGTCAAATAAGTCCATTAATCTTCACATAAGTTTTGTTCAGTGACTGCTTTTAGCAGAAAAAAAACAAATTTTCTTGATCCTACTTTTGAGGTAGAGTAGACTGGAGTGCAGATGTCAAAATCAGCTGTTACTATTATTTTAATTCGACAAAAAATTTATTTGTTAGTGATTGCTTTAGCGGTCACGGTTTAACTTTGATAGTTATCAAAACATTAATTATATAAAGAAAGTTATATTCTCATGTATAGAAGCAAATAAAACAAGGAGCAATGATGCAAACTTAATTTCAAAATGATAACGTCCTCTCCGTATTGGTTAAATGCTCCTCAAATACGTGAAAACAATTTTGGCAACTAACATATGGGTTGCCCTTTTCTGCTCTAACTTTGATCTGACGTTTTGCTCGAATATGAGAATTTCTGCTCTAGATCTTCCTCGCGGAACTATTGAGTAGCTCAAAATAAGATGATCATTGTTCAAAGTTAAAGTTTCAAAATTATTTGGTTTAAAATGAGAGCTAATTTTTAGACTCATAAAAACCGTAACAAAAACTACAAACGTATAAAAATAAACTTTGAATTATAATTTATTTTGGTGCTCGTCAGTGCGATTGATACACCGCAATAGCCTTTAGAAACATTTTTAACAATTGCCGCACAGTAAAAACTCCATAGGCCATCAAAAAATTTGTACATTAATTCATGAGAATCAACAAGAAGGGTAACATTACGAAAAATCCTCAAAATACGTTTCTTCTAAACGATTTTTGTGCGATTTCGATAACACAAATTAATAAATTCAAATTGCAAATTACCTCAAGTATCATTAAGCCTACATAAAAAAATAATTGCCCAGGTAATTGCAGCTTGTATAAGCCAATTGCAGCTTCAGTTCAACTCGAGCGCATCTAGTTTCACTACTTCTCGGTGCACAAGCCCGCATTTGGATTTGCTAACAATATGGTGTGATCTTGTTGTTTGTCGGATCAGTAAATAATAATTATTATTCATTTTTTTTTTTAAATATTCATTCTATACGAACCACCAGTCAATGTGTCAAAGGTTACAATTGTTTAAGTGAATTTAATGTCGTAATAAAAATACAGAACGGCGATGAATTCACGATCGTGTGTCAATTACTAAAAACGGTGGGATAACAAAATCTCAATTGATAGTCATTTGATTGAGAAACAATTGAGACAATTGAATGCTTTTAAGCATCCATCATAGGGGTTGGAAGAATGCTGTGCCACACACCAAAATCTCACGGTAATTCAATTTGTATTGTGGAATTTTCATAGGCCTATTCCTCAAAGATGGTAAGAAGAAATTTAGGGGTGGTTGCATTTCATCGTCAATTGAAGAAATTTTCTTAATTTGATGTTGAAGTTGCGTGACAAGGGAGCATTATCATATTTATTTTTGTTGTTTAATTCATGGAGGTGAGCAATTTGAATGTGTTGACCTCTTAATTGTTATGAAGACCCGACTAAATTTAGAATGCTTGAATTGAAATCGCTTTTATGTTTGACACCATAGTTCAACAACTGTTGACATCATATTCGTTTCCACGTGAACTTAGAAAATATGTAAGTCGACTTTGATCACATCATGCCAGCAAGGTTACTCAATAGTGTGTTGTTTGTTTGTAAACACCACAAGTTGCATAATATCAAGTTGCAGTTTTTTTTATGACTTCATACTTCATTCAAAAAGAGCTGATCCGAGGAAATTTGATACTGTTATTGGATTTTACTTTGAAAGGAAATATTAAAGTAACAATAATTGATGCAACGCTTTGTGACTTGAAGAGAAATATGAACCAAATGAGGAGAATACGATTGAGGGGCAATCGGCCTGATGATCTTTCGGGTTGAGGATAATTGTATATATTTCGGGCTCCAAATAAAGAAACTTCAGAATGGCTTAAAAAAAAAACGTTGGAGACTTTCTTTACTCCTTGGTGAGCCGATCCGAGACTTCCAAGCATCACAAGTTTCGACCTCCAAAGATCGGATCACTGCAGATAATGGTAACACGCTTAGGAATGCATTTCAATAAAATAATAGCAATAGAGGATGGATCTTTCGAACCCAAGAAAAATGATAGTCGCGGACGATATGATTTAAACTATCCTCCAAAATTCACTTAAAACGGATCACTTCCTGAATCGACTACGATACATTGAGTAAAAAAATAAATAAAGGATTAGTCACCAATTTCCTTGCCATCGATCCATAGAGAATCTGATACTGCATCCTTCATGGTCTCGGGCACGTTGCTCCCAGTTAGAAGTAACACCAAACCTGGCGGTACATACAATATTTTCGTGAACCTAGAAGTTGGAATTCAAATTCCTTTATCACAACAAACGTTTATTCAAATCTAGGTTGAATGAACCCACACAATACTCTCAGCCTTCATTGAGAGATGTCACAAGAAATGATTCCCAGAATTAAGTGATTGCAAAAATGCTTTGCATGTTGACAATCGTGACATTAATTGCTTGAGACAACTGATTTACTCTCCAACTAACTCTCGTGTGATTACCTGAAAATATATTTATGTTTGTCTGCTTTGTCATTATTTACAACATTTGCGTTGGCGAAAACTTGTTTTGAGTAATCATCATTCTAAGATTGCTCCCATATTGAACATGAGTCCATGGTCGGACTATATTTTAACTGCGCCTTAAATTACGATATTCATTTTGGTCTTCTTATTGCTTTGCAGTTACATTATTGGCTCGGAGACAGCTTGCGTTGCGCAATCTTGGCGTTGGGCGCTGCGTGTCACCCCCATTCTCGGCGTGTTGGCCTGTGTCCTGTTATATTTCATTAAAGATCCAGAACGTGGCGAGAGTGAGGGATCCCACAACTTGGAACCTTCAACATATACCGAAGACATCAAGGATCTAGTCAAGAATCGCTCGTTCATGCTATCAACAGCGGGTTTCACTTGCGTCGCTTTCGTTGCAGGTGCTCTAGCCTGGTGGGGACCCAAATTCATCTACCTAGGCCTTCGAATGCAGCCTGGAAATGAAAATCTAACCCAAAATGAGTAAGTATAAAATAGAGCTACACATATTTTTTTTTTACACAAAAAAATTCAATGTACAACTAATCTTGGAAACAAAAAAAAAAAAAAACAAGCGTCTCGTACAAGTTCGGCATAATAGCAATGGTAGCAGGCTTGATTGGTGTACCCTTGGGATCCTATTTAGCACAACGTTTACGCCCGAAAATACCAAATTGCGATCCATATATATGCGCAATTGGTTTACTCATATCATCCCCGATGGTGTACTTGGCTCTTGTGGTACCACGAACCAGTGGATTCCTTTGCTACACATTCGTCTTCATAGCACAAATAACTTTGAATCAAACCTGGTCTATTGTGGCTGACATGCTTCTGGTAAGAATGACGACGATTAAAGTGAAAGGAGAATGATGAATCAGCTGAATCTCAATTGTACGAACGTGTCCCAAAACATTTGCTTGCATTTTCTTTTAAAGGATCCTAGAATTTAAGAGACAATTTAAATGATGAAAAATTACTTAAAAATTTCTTGTTGGAAATCTTTTCAGTGTTGCGTTCAAATTTGGTGCTCTTACAATGGTAGCTGGTATCATTGGTGTTCCTTTGGGTGCTTATCTTTCGCAAGCACTAGTGAAGCGAATTCCACAAGCGGATCCATTGCTATGTGGCTTTGGATTGTTTATTAGTGCGCCTCTGATGGCAGCTGCTATGTTGGTCGTTTCGAAGAGTACCATCGCTGCCTATACGTTGGTATTTTTCGGCGAATTAGCTTTAAATTTAAACTGGGCAATTGTTGCTGATATTCTGCTGGTAAGGATAAATGTGTTGTTATTTAACACAAAAAACAAACGAGTTTCCTTTCTTTTCTATTCATCAATCCTTGTCAGTTACTAACTATCGCTATCAGTTCCTCATTATAAATATCATTCCTCCCAATCCAGTTGTAAAAAAAAATCTAAAATTCCAAAATCCAAATTGACAAAATTAAACTAACAAGTGTATAGTAATTTACCTACAAAGCGGTTCACTATTCAAAAGGGTGGTGGGATTTATGTGCAAACAAAAAAAAAAATGCAATCCTTGCATACAATTACTTTGGTAAATAACTTCAATTATCTGTTGTAAGTATTAACTTCTTCGTACCGAAATGCGCGATCATGCAATCAAGATTTATATAAATTTCTGTCGAACCAATAACGCTGGAACAGCCCTCAGAAAAATGCTCCTTTATGTTGTTCGTGGAATTTGTTTCCTGACTGTGAACTCCTAAGTCGCTATAGGAACCCAAAGTTATTATGCATCATGGTGACTTTTTTGGTATGATGTACATTTTGGCATGCTTTCGATTCTTGAAAGAGTTCGGCATAGGCTATTCCTGTTCTTTTTTTTATCCTCGAAGACACTCTTTAGCTGAAGCATTGTCGCACATTCGTTGCTTGTTTCGCTCAACCCCCTTTTTGTCCTTCTTCCAAGCAGGGTCAGATTTTCTTCAAACGATATATGCTGTCCAACTCACTGTCCAATATTTTGCTCTGTGAAGAATAATTTTGCTTCTTTTGTCTTGACTGTCCCAAAGCGTCTCACTTCGCTATCAACTTCAAATTTCTTGCCTCGAAAGTGTTTCTTGAGTCGAGGAAAGAGATAGAAGTCACTGCGACCAAAATCTGGCGAACGGGCCAGGTGCGAATCCTGTTTTTTTAATTGCAACTTTTGATTGATGAAACAGCACTCGGGCTCGTAATTTGTCGAGTCTTTTTCCTTAAGACCCTCGCGCAATCTTTTTATTTGGTCTGCCTTTTAAAGTGGCTCCCTTCTCCAAATATTCCACCATAATAGTTCCTCTAGCGTCCCAAAAGACTGATGCTATAAATTTCCCTGCCGAACTCGATGTCAGTGTAATCGATTGCTGTTTGGTTTCTGGATCAAAATGCTGGATCCAGGGCTCTTCTAAGGTGACAAGGAAACGTGACAAAAAGTCACAAATTTGAAATTTTCGAGATTCACCCTCGAAAGGTTGACTCGCTTCTTCTTTTACTCGTCCATTAACAATGTTGGCACCAAACGTGCAAAGACCTTCTTCCTACGCTACTCGTTGTCAAGGATTCTTTGATTCTTTGATCCCTGTGATCTCAGCTTAATGTAGTGGTCATTCTCCGATCTGTCAACATGACTGGGGGGCGCAATTGGTAGAGTGCATGCCCTTGATTGACGGGCGTAGGTTCAACTCCTAGTCCATCCACCAGTGGCCATTGGGATAAAATAAATGGCACTATCACTGGTGGCGTTATTGTAGTGATTGTTGTATCGGCTAGAGTTCTAAAATCGTTTGTGTAGAATTATGTGTAGATGTGTTTGCTCTGAAGGCAAAACATTGACAGCAAGGTGTTGAGCTAAATCTTCCAAACTTTCAATAAGCCGATATCAAATCATCCGTCCCATTTCGGGAATTGAACTGAAACCAAATACGACTGAGTTTCTCAAAACCATAACAAAAATCATTCGTTCTTCTCCTAATTCTTTCACCCAAAGGTACTTAATGTCAGCTGTTATATCGTTTTTCTACATATTGATGTTTTTTCTTCGACGGTTCGTATTCGAATGAATGTTCCTTTTAGATAAAGAAACTAGTTTTAATCGTCTTAACTATTTACAATAAGGATAGCTTGGTCATCTCACGTGGAGGTGATGTGAACTGTCCACCGAGACCGTGCGATTCGATCCCGTTGGACTTATTATTGTGGGGTTTTCTGAAGTCGCAGGTCTTTGCGAATGCGCCACATTATGACGTTTCTCTTACGGGTCCTGCGATCTGCCAAATGAATGCAGTACAGGCAAAAGTATGGATGTGAACGAAGCACAAAACTTTTATGTTCGAAAATTGTGTTTTATTTTCAACGAGAATAATTCTTTTTGCCTCATACATACATTTTGTGATTTTCAAATCTTTTTATTGGAACAAATTCTAATAAAACTGAAGCCTTGAAAGTTCATCAAAGAGTCATCCACCTTAGTTTTGTTCATTGACGAAGATCTAGAGCAGAAATTCTCATATTCGAGCAAAATGTCAGATTAACGTCAGAGCAGAAAAGAGCAGAAAAGAGCAACCCATATGTACATACATACCGCACTTTTCAATCACCAACGAATTAGTGAAATTTGAAATTCAAATAAATATATGCACAGCTGATTTGACAGTCTGCTCTACTTCTGCTCTACCCCAAAAGTAGGAGCAAGAAATCTTGCTCTTTTCTGCTCTGACAGGTCTCAATGAACACAAAAAGAGCAGTTTCGAGCAGAAACTTTTGTCAATGAACACTAAATCTTGCTCTTTTCTGCTTTTTTCTGCTCGGAGCAGAGTCAGTGAACACAACTCTTATTTAGTTGTGATTCCACATTCTCATGACGATTTCTTAATATCAATCACAACCAACTAAGCCGCATTCTCATTTACACTTCGAGTGCTAATCAAATTGCAATAAAACTAAAATAGACAGAGTGGAAGTTTAGTTCATAAAACCGCGATAGTACTATCTTTCTTTTGGCTACAACAGTCACGTTGTGCAAATCGAAATAGATCACGCTTTTCGCAAAAGCTAGCCTTGTCGATGCAGCTACTTCGAAACCAATCGAGTTCATTGGAAATGCCCTCGAAAATTAAAAAGCAAATTATTATTTTTGTTGTCTTACAATGCATGTCGGATGATGTTTGTGATTAGATAACTCAAGCTTGCGTCTCGTGCTTATAATTTTTAGACGTTTACGTTATGTTCTGTTTACGAGGTCAATAAAACAGAGAATAGTCTCGTAACAAACAATTGCGTAATAAAAAAAAGTAAATGAGGAATACATTAAAATCATGAATAATTTCGCATTAGCCTTAAAATTCGACAGCCGAGTACTTAGAGATTATTTTCCACCGTAATCGGAAAATTAAAAAATAATCGATTTTTCGAAAATTCTAGAGTGAACTAACTCCTAAAAAATCAGCGATTCTAGGCTCATTTTGAGTCGCAGGAATCGCATGATTTTGTTAGTGTTAAATATTTTACTGATGTCAACTCGATAATTAATATCACAGAAGGAGGTGCGTTGCTGTTTTTGCCTTGAGCCTTACTTTACCAGTTCTCATTGTCATTCCTCACCCTTGTACCTAAATTGTATGCAGACTTAAATGCACAAATGAGTACACGAAGTCGATATTACTTTGGAAATTAAGCGGATGAAGACGAGTGAAATAGGGGAAGCTGTGAGGATATCGGAAGAAAGGGTGCGAAAGCTTTGCGCCGGATGAGTGCCGTATTTTCTGAATACTGATTTTTGGATTCAATATGGACCCTACTAATTTTGTCCAGAGATTTGGAACAATGGATGAGGCATGGGTCTATATATTATACAGTAGTCCAAGCAGTGGTTGGAAACCGGTGGTTCAGCTCCAAAGAAAGCAAAGTTCATCGTATCTGTCGAAATGTTCATTGACTGCGTGTTTTTATGGATGTGAAGTGGACATTCTTGACAGCGAGAAGCGGCTTGGCTTGAAGAAGAAGGACAATGCACCTCTTCACAAATGAGCATTGGCTATGAGGAAACTGCGTGAGTTGGGTTTCGATTTGATTGGCATTCCCTATTCTTCTGATTTGGTATTATCCATTTGATCGCAGATGGGGAGATATATATTTATTTCTGGGAAGCGGTTCGCATCCAATAAACAAGTTGAGAGGACTGTAGATGAATATTTTAAAAGCCTTTCATACTCTCACTTCCGGGAGAGAATACTGCTGTTGGAGAAAAGTTGGACCAAGGATGTTGAATTCCAGGCAGATAATGTAGAAATATAAAATCAATTTTTGAGTGATCAGACGGAGGACAAACGCCTTCTTTTATCCGTATTTATAGGAACCACAAAATCTGAGGTAGCTCATCATTTATCGCTCGATAAATCTCTCTTGGAATCTTCTAGTCTATCTATTTTTTTTTTTCAAAACTGAATATTTCTGCTTGTTTTCTTGTCGAGGTTGAGGTCTTTAAACAGCCACTCAACCAAATACATATTGTCTATTAACTAATCCTTGTATTTCTTTGCAGTCCCAAAGGAATTTTGTTCGACTCTGCTTGATATTTGATCAGAAATTTTTCAAAATGTATGTTTTCGGATCGTTTTCTTTTCACTTTCTGTGTCTTCTTCTGTGGAGCGACATAGAGAAGGAATTGTTCGGGATACTGCTGATCTGGCTTTTTTTTTCTAAATTATTGAAAAAGGTTTCTTGCGGTAAGAAGGACAACATTTGGAAAAACATCGATCGAGTGTTGGCTACAAGTCTACTTAACCTTGACCAAATGTCTGTAGATTTAACAATTTATAAAATCATCTCTTCTTAGCAGTTAGAGAGGATGAATTGCCGCACTCTGCAAATACGTCGATTCACGGTCACGTCCAAACATGCGGCTCAAATCGAAAGAATGAAGACAAAAAGGGATTCAGGAATCAAGCGCTATACACATTTCCCCTGGTGACGCTGGGCCCGTTCTCTGGGAAAAATTCTCTCCCTTTTCTGTTTTCTAAATCCACCGACTGTCTAGTAAACTGCTTGTAGTAAGATTGCTTTGATTAACCGTGCGCCCAACCGTAGTTCATCATAGTTATTTGCTTTTTGGACTTGAGCTTTATTGGAGTAAATTAAAATCACACAAATTCACATGCTACATCCTGACGCTTCCCATCCTAACTCCTTTCTTCCTTCCGGGCAAGAATGTCAACAACAAAATTGCTCGGATTTTATTTTATTTTATTAAGCTGATTCGCCTAAAAGTATGCTTGTTTTTCTTTTATGTAATTTTGTTCACAATTTTTTTTCCCTAAATCTCCGCGAAAGTAAAGAAGTATATCACCGAACCTTTCGTGTAGAGTTATTCCCTTTTTGTTTATACACAAACCACTTTTGAAGAGTGAATTACGCTTTGTCTTTGCTTTCCGAAATCAGCACCATCTTTTGAGAGCTTTTTTTTTTTTAAACAACTTTTAACGCTTTTTGTGTGGGGAATAAAAATTTGAAATTCAAATTTTTCACAATGCATTCTCTCTCATTCATCATTCTCGCACCCTTACTGTATTTTTAAATCGTATTAATTCAATTCGATAGAATTTAAAATCAAAATTTCATTTTTAGTATGTCGTGGTGCCGACGAGGAGATCCACAGCGGAGGCGTTCCAAATATTGATATCACACGCCCTGGGCGATGCAGGCAGTCCTTATCTAGTCGGAGTGGTAAGTGATTGGGATTATTCAAGAAACGAAAAGTGAATTGAAAACCATTTGCGTATTTCAGTTGTCGGAATCAATAAAGAAGTACTTGAGGAATTCGGCGCACAAGAGTGGCGAGTTCGTTGCAATTGGATTGGAGAGTCTGGCGCTGACGATGGAAAATATTACCACGACAACAACGACAGAAGAGCCAGTGGTATCGGCACTTTTCCCAGTTGATCTCGACCCAGTAATATTTGTTTTGATGGTCAAAGTGTTCATCTACTTATTTGGCCTTTTTTCTTGTTTAGGACACAAATCTTACCAAGTTCCAAGCATTGCAGTATGCTCTTTTTTCAACGAGTTTCGTTGAGGTGATTGGATGCGTTTTCTTCCTGTTAACCGCTGCCTTTATTGTGAAGGACAAATTGAAGGCCACACAAGCTGTGAGAGGTGAGTTTTACATGGTTACATGATAAATATTATCTTTGTCCTCTTATCGGTAAGACGACATTTCAAGTTCTCTGAACATTATATCCCTGTGAGAAGGAAGTGATGGATCACTAGGTATTTGATAACGGAGTGAGAACTAGACACTCTTTACTGAAGCTTTTTCCTTTGTTACCGACGAATTTGTGCCTTCTTAACTAAATTCGTCTTCATGTTTAGCTCGTACTTTATCTCGTATTGCTTTACGTAGAATTATTCTTTCAAAGGATCCTTTAATTCTATTCGCCTTCTTCGGCTTCATAAACAAATAGGGGCAAGATGAGAGGTTTCTTTGGCATGATTTTTGTCATTTAATCGTAGTTCTTTGAGCAAACATGGCAGAGTGAGATTTTAACATCGTTCTTGAGGCATTGATCGTAGGTCATGTCGAGCAGCTCGTAGAACTTGCATGCTTTGCTTAACGTCCAGCTATCGGCGCCATAGCGCAGGACAAAATCAGTGTTTTGTAGAGCAGTATTTTTGTGCTCCGTGTTTTGATTTTGGATCCAAGTTTTTTTTTAACAGACCGAAGCAGCAGCGTTTGCCCAGCTCTATTCTCCGGCGGATCTCCACTGTGGTGTGTCGTTTTTGGTGAAACATTACCCTTATTTGCGCCGTGAAGGCTGTATGCCATCTTGAATTGCTAGGGACAGGCATCGTAACTGGCTTCCGCTTGGTTGAAAGCCAAGATGATGAATAGTTTAAACCCTTTAAGAGCAAATCGAATTGGCGATCACGCGGCTTTCTCCCAACTTACGAGAAACTCTGTCACAACGCCCGACCTCAAAAGTTGTAACACACAATGTGACTTCATGACGGTCGCGCGTTGAGAGGTTAGGAATATGACCGAAAAGTGTTCTGTTCCCTCAAATTTGTAACAAACGATTTCGCAGTAATAAGAAGAGTAAAAATGTTCTCTTTGAAGTTGATTGGTTATATAAGGAAACTCAAATATAATGTGGATTCTTGTTTTGATTTTTCAAAACAGAAGATAATTTTAAGCAAATGCTGCTTGGTCAAAATAAATGAACTCATTACCAACACAATGGCTGACCCTGTTGTTAGAATCGGACAAAAAAATTATCAGCCGGAAGTGAGCTGCCAAACGCAACACCAAAGTAGAGAGTTGCTCTACTTCGAAGTTGAGGTCTGGCTTACGATATTTACGATCAAACGCCAACCAAACGCGCGGATCACATTAAGTGTAACCTCATAAGATCTCATTGTTTCTACTCAATAGCGGCCTTTACACGCAATCGCTTTACCACATGATTGGAGTGTACGCGCCGGAGTGTGGTAAACGAGGACCGAGCGAAAAACCGCGCGCCAGTAACGTGGTACCAAAATTTGTTAACAAAATCTTTCACACGTTCTTTTGTTTCTTTCTTAGAGCGTACACTCCAGGAGTTTATATCTAATGGACAATAGCCTCCCCCACACGTACGTTCTTTACCGCGCGAAAGTCTAGAAATTGTGATTTCGCGCGGGAAAGAGTGGGCGTGTAATGGCACGACTTGAGCAACGGAATACGTGTGTACTCAGTTGCGAGCGATTGCGCGCACTTCCCCGTTAGTGAAAAAATCTTTCCCACGTGATTGAGTGCGGTGAAATTTGAAGATAGTGAAATTTGTAACGGCCAGTGTTAATCTCGAAATGGAGCGTCATTGTCTTTTCTTTCATCTGAACCATTGCTGTCACCTTCACATGACGACTCAAGCTCTACAGTCAGGCAGCCAGTAATTCTTGAAAATGAACATTCTACAGAGTTGGACGTATCTTCATTAAAATTTTTCAATGTTGAAGACAGTAATGGAAATTTTAATTTGAAATCTAAACAATAATAAAGCAGCTATGACCTTTACTTTTTCTTCTTTTAATTTATATTTTTACCTTCATAAACTCTGATCTAAGAGCCTCATAAATGGCTTGACATGTCTCAGGTATGAGTATACTTAGGGATGCGGCTGATACTCCCGCACTGAACTTTAAATCCTCGTATGACAGTCCTGTAGCCATAAGTCGGAATGTTGCTGTGAGACGTTCTTCTGTAGTGATTCTTTTTCTCATGATAGTGTCTTGTTTTGTTATCCTACTCCTAATTTTGTTTGGTAATAAATCGAAAGAGTGATTTTCCAATCGCGAATAGTTCTTGAAAACTTCGGGAAATTGGACACGTAATTCGCGAACTAACGACATGTGACCAAAGCGTTGTCTGTAGTCTTTAACCCAAACTTTTCTTCCTTTCTCTTCACTTAGGCTTAAAATTTCAATTAATCCCGCACAAACTATGGCTTGGTTGATGGTTGTTCTCCTTTTTTCCATATTTAATTTTACAAAATAAGTTTCAAAACTCAAAATAATTATCTCTCTGTTAAATTCAACCGCACGTTCCAGCGAAAAGTGTTGAATTGTTGTACACTCCAACACGCTCCACTTTCACGTGGTATTTCGCGCGCGATTGCCCATTAGACACAAACTCCTGGAGTGTACGCTCCAAGAACGCGTGAAAGAACGAGTGAAAGATTTTGTTAACAAATTTTGGTACCACGTGCCTGGCGCGCGTTATTTCGCTCGTTCTTTACCGAACGCCGGCGTATACACTCCAATCCTCTGATTAAGCGCTTGCGTGTAAAGGCCGCTAATCGAGCGCGAAATACCGCGTGTACAACAGTTCAACACTTTCGCTGGATTTTATCAAAGAGATAATTATTTCGAGTTTTGAAATTTAGTATGGAAAGCTGTCTGTTGGAAGCTCTTGGTTCTTAGTGAAAGTCAGTAGTTCATAATAATAAAAATCATCTGTTCCTCTGCCACTTCGTCGACTTTTCTCATACTTCTTCAGCTCTTTCCTAAAGGATCCCCTCAGACTCTGATTTTTTTTCTTACCACGAAGTCTCGATTAGCTTCCGGAAATCCACGTGATTTGGAAAGAATAATCATTTTATTGTATGCATCATGACTTAAATTCCATTTTTATAGTTTTCTGATTTGATTTTCAACAGACACGGATGTGATTTATAAATATTAATAAAATCGCTTATTAATTGGTGTGACCAGCCACGGACGTCCATGACTTCCGCGCTCAATCACATGGGAAAGAGTTGTTCACTAACGGGGGAACGCGCGCAATCGCTCGCAACTGAGCACACGCGCATTCCGTTGCTCATTACACGTGCACTCATTCCTGCGCGAAATCACAAATTCTACGCTTTCCCGCTGAGGCTACTCTGTCAAAGCTCGAGCCTAGACCGCCGCATTGTGTTTCTACTTTTAAACTGTGTTGTGTTCATAGAAAACTTTTTTATTTTATATTTGCCATATTTTATTCCATTCAAATCTAAAGCTCTATTTTTTATTAATTATTTTCAGAGGGCCATCTAGCTGTGCCAAATCAAGCGCCAGTCGATATCGAAGAGATATCGTAAACAACTCTAATTAAACCCAAGACTTATTTACGAAAATAATGCATAACTGTGTCTATGCAAACTACGTTCCTGCTCCATAAACATAGGATTAAAAAGTGGTGAATTATAAAAATAAAATGCCCTCTCTACTCTACCCACAATTAAGTCAAACAAAAATAGGAAAAAAATAATAAAACTCAAACGAATCGTTAATGTGATAACACACGGTTTATTTCCCCTTCAAAAATCGGGGTAGTCTAAGCATTATCACTGATTGCATATTTATGTTTACAAAAAACTTTATTTTTAATCGTTTTTGTTGGATTTTTGATTATCTTTCTTTAAACCTCACTGTGTACATATTTCATTAAGCGATCATTTACTATCACGTAGTTTAAGAAACGATTGAAATAGCATAAGTTAACTATTCAAAAATAATAATAAAAACACACAAAAACTAAAAAAAAAAAAATCAAAATTATTGTTCGGACAAAAACTCCAGCTATTGTCGCGCTTGTAGTTAGACAATCTAGATTTAAGTGTTGACTAAGAATTATCTAAAACACAAAAAAAAGACAAGATAACAGCTGCCCTTCGAGATAACTTCTGCATTGTTAAAAGATACAAAAATTACATATATTTATATAATAATAATAATAATAGTAAGGAGAGCGTGAAGTTTGGAAAACGATAAAAATGGAACTTTCGGACGGAGCGGGACCCGTATTTGGTGAATAGGCTTTAATAAGACTGCTGAAAATTAATCAATATTTATGTAAAATATTTAAATTAATTCTATTTCATTTGAAATGGAACTACTAGGCTTAGAAATTCTATTAATTTTCTATCCTCTTTGTCTTGTGTTTGTTTCTTTTTAAGCTCTTTGTTTTTTTTTCAGTCATAGTTTCGGTAAATGCAAATACTTGGCTTATGTGTTGATTGTCATGTTTATTTTTTTGTCTCCGATTAAAATGCCAATAGAGTTATGTAAATATATTTGTTTTTTATAAATTGTTTTACCAATTTTTTTTATTGTTTTATTTTGTCCGGTAGCAATAAGTCCACGAGAATGATAGTTTGTTAAGCGATTGATGAACAAACTTTTACGTGATGTTAAGAAAAATATTAAAAAACATTTTATATACCATAACATAAAAATGAGCGTTTTTCTTTAAAAAAAAAAAAAATACTTCCAAAGTGCTCAATCGTGATCTATTTGCTTTTTCTTACTCGCCAGATCTGGGGATGAACGATGTCAAGTCAATTCAGTTTATTGTATAATAAAATAATATTATTGTAATTATAATATGCAATCCATGATTCCCTCTTGTTGAACTGGCACCTTCGTGCTGTCTTGGGTTGAGACTTTTTTTATATAATAGGACTACCGGTTGAAAATGTCTTTTATTTTTCAAAAATCAATGCTTTGTTGAGGAAAAATAGATATAAATTCAATATTCAAAGTATTGCCCATCGCTAGCCACACATTTTTCCCATTTTTCTGGTAATTCATGGATACCCGTTCTGAAAAATTCGACCGTTTTGGCCGCAATCCGCGAATCGATCCATTTCTTGACAGCATCGAAATGACGGAAGTGCTGGTCAGCCAGGGCATGTTCCATCGATCGGAAGATATAGTAATCGGATGGCGCAAGGTCTGGACTATACGGCGGGTGGGGTAGGACATCTCATTCGAGCGTTTCAAGGTAAGTTTTGAAGACATTTGCAACATGTGCCCAAGCATTGTCATGTTGCAAAATAACTTTATCGTGTCTTGCGATCGTTTCCGGCCGCTTTTCCTTCAGTGCTCGGCATCAATTGTCGTCGGTAGACCTCGCCTGTGATTGTTTCATTCGGTTTTAACAGCTGTTGAGGCATGTCCGGGGTATCCATACGTTGCCCGACGTTTTGGATTATCGTAATGTACCCATTTTTCATCACAAGTGACGATTCGATGCAAAAAAGACTTCTTTTTGTGGCGTTCAAGCAGCATTTCGGACATGTAAAAGTCGGCGTTCGACGTCTCTTGGCTTCAATTCATACGGCACCCAATGTCCTACCTTTCGAATCATTCCCATTGCTTTCAAACGACCGGAAATGGTTTGCTGAGCGACGCCAAGTGATTTTGCAAGTTCTTCTTGCGTTTGTGACGGTTCTTGATCGAGCAATGCCTCCAATTCATGGTCTTCAAACTTTTTCACCTGGTCGGGGCGTTCTTTGTCTTCGGTGTCGAAATCAGCATCTTTGAACCGCTTAAACCACCGCTGACACATTCTAACGTCTATAGTATAGCCCGGATAAGCTATGGTATGCAATTGACGCGCTTCGGTTGCCCTTTTCTTTAAATGAATTAAGCATATTAAAACTTCCCGCAAATGTTTTTTTAATGGCACGAGTTTAGACATTTTACGGCTTTACAAAAACTTGTGTGTTTTCACTTATGACCAATAACCTAGACTGAAATAATTAGACAATGACAAGAAGTTTCTGATGTGGCAGCTGTCATTGTCAAAATTCACCTCAGACTAATAGATATGAAGTTGTCTGCAATAACGACATTTTCAACCGGTAGTCCTATAATATTTTTCAGTGTTCTAAGAAAAGAATTACACCCAAACAACGTTTACAATTTTTTAAAATTTTACTATACAAATTCGTGTCTTAAAACAATATGGCAATACGTTTTTTGAAGCAATGAAGCTTCTTTTGGTTAGAATGGTTATGTTAATAAGCACAACTGCCAAATGAGGAACCTCAGGCACATATTCGGCAGATTCATTGACCCATATTTATTTAACGATGACCACGAAAGCAACGTTACATTCAATGGTGCCCGAAATCGTTCAATGATTTGGAATTTTTGAGCCCAAAAAGGACAACCTAATCGATATGGAGCTCCAGCTGAACAGCGCTACATTCCACAAACCACTTGAATAGGGATTAATTGACAAATGAGTTCGGTGATGCGGTAATTCCTTCTCGTTTTGGATCGGTAAAATGGCCGACTAGGTTTTACAATTTGACGGCTCAAGCCTATTTTTCAATGGGGATACGATCACCCGTCTATGCCGATAAGCCAGCATTAATTGCAGCCTTGGAAAACAGGATACCAGTCAAAATGTGGCTCCAAAAAACATTTGAGAATGTACAACTGAGACCTCGAGTGGCTGTAGATGTAGACACCAGAAAGCAAAAATACATCGACTTAAATGGCCAATAGACAAACAATGCTTCCGCTAAGAGTGCCTTCGAACCGGTTCATAGATCAAGCAATCGCCGATACTGGGAAGGTTGTTGGGAAGGCACTGGAAAGCTGCCTTAGCTCATTCTCCAGGGATCGATGGCGTCGTACTTGGAAGATCACAACGAGCACTGAATAAATGAAGGTTAACGAAGTAGATATGTACAAATATATATACTATCTAAAAAGGGGACAATAAATATCCACGAAAATTACAAAATGCAAGGATGTCGCGTGTCTGGAACCCGAAGAAAATTTAAGTGACGAAACTATCGAACAAATTAAACGTCCAATGAGTCGGAATAATCAGCCTGGCGTTATAGAAGCCACATTTTTTTTGGAGTAGAACCAAAGGCTGTCGTGGAATACATATGTTAAACGATATGGATCTATGGATCAGAAGGTTCGAGGTAAAAAGACATATTAGGTTAGAACATGCAGAGCGATTGGACGGCTCAACAAGTATTAGAATCCACATCAGAGGGATAATGCTATTAAGGGAAATATAACCTTCGATGGCGCACACAAATGGAAGAGAATCTCAATCAATTTAGTATACGTAGTTGGTGGCTGCTATCCAAGGATGGATCGGGTTGCAGAGACTTTTGAGTTGAGGCCCCGATACACCCCTTACTGTAGTTCCATCGAATTAAGTAAGTGACTATTGAATTGCAGCAAGAACTAAATGATTCGAAGATTAGACAAGCTGGAGAGAACTCTTAACCTAAAAGTTTCCATTTGCCCACAGATTATTTCAAGCAATGATGGATAGACTTAGATTCAAAGCAAAGTTGCTCCTGAACATTTTATGCGTTTATTTATTTAACCAAATTTATATCCAAAGATCAGCAATGGTCTTACCGAATTAACCGTGGCAGCATGGTGGTGGGTGTGGTGGCGGATGCGGTGGTGGATGCGGTGGCGGATGGCTAGGTGGCGCTGGATGTACATAAATCGGTTTTGGAACAGCAACATAGACGATTTTTGGTGGCGGTGGTGGTGGTGGTGCTGGAACGTAAACCGGCTTCGGAACTGCAACATAAATGACCTTCTGAGGCGGTGGATGGGATGGCGCTTTCACGTATATAATAGCTGCGGGTGGATGCGTAACAAAAGGATGATTAGGTTTGCTTATCTTTGGTTCGGATATAAAAATCACACCTCCTCCTCCTCCCTTTTTCTTAAATGACGGGTCACCTGTTGCTGGTGGCAATGCAAATGCCGCAAAAAGTAGAAAAAACAATGAAACCCTCCTCAACATGTTGTCGAACTAAAAGACCACACTGCAATGGAATATTCCAGCTGAAGCTTAGCTTTTTATTTGATAGAGTTCCGGTGCTAATTAGAGTTCTAGTGAAGGAGTATTGTTGTTGTGTTTCACCGAAACATTGACCCTCTTGCTGGCAGATGTACCTACGTACCTACTGTCTTTCCTTGGGGGCTTTCCGCAAATTAATGATTAAAATATGTGCTTATTATAAAATAAGTAGCCGTTTGCTTGCCTCTTCTTATTTGATTGGCACCAATATTGGAAATCAAAGTTAATAGTTAAAGCTTTATAATTGCCAATTTGTGGTGTTGATCCATGGGAGGATATTAACGTATGATGAAACCGCAAAGACGCAGTGTTATAAGTGATGCAAAAAGGGAAAGTGAAGGATGAAGACTCTATTCTTATGCAACAGACTTAATAGATGGATGGATTACATCGAAATGGGTAAAACGAGTACTTTGAGGTTAGCGTTTTTTTTTGTTGCTAAGCAATTATCACTTACTGTGATGACCTGTTCAGATGTTATCTGTTCTTCGATCTTAAGCAAAAATGTTAACTGAACCGATTCATAGCTATCCGCTTTGTGTATACTTTAAATAAAACTGAACTCTTTTTGCTCTACATAAGTAAACCTTTTTGCTCCTCCAGAATAGGGAGGAACTTTCTCGTAGCGTGGGAGTCAATACAAAGCCACCTTTGATGTTGTATGATCAGGACGAGTAAGATCCTCCAAGATCTTTCATCATCATGAGGTCCGATTGCTTTAAGATATGATTTAATCGATTTAATCAAGCCGGGTGCAATCTATCCCATCAGAGGTGCTTTTTGGCATAACTTTCAAGGTTGCACTTGCCTAAAACACAAAACGTACATTGACAGGACCCCAGAAAAACTCAATCATTTTTCGTGGTGAAACAAAAATAAGCCACAAAAATGAAAAATATGGACAATGCTGTTCAGATCGGCAAGTGATATGGTTGGACTCTTAACAAGATCGTGTTGTGAAACAACTCCCGAGTAACCTAGTCCGAAACAGAACAAGCTCCATTGTCATCCAAGAGGTTTGAAATTGATGACCGTAACGATCATTGCTACAAGGAGCTAAATTGTCGCACGTTTGGATGTGCTTTTTTCATGCGATTCAACGACTCAAACAGTCGAGGCACGAGTAATTATCCAGCACTTACTGGGATGTTGAGATCATCGTCATGAACTTACTTATAATAATCGTATGAATATTCAAGAACATTTTTGGGGAATGGCTTATTTAGAAAGACAATAAGCATGGTTGATAACGCTTATTAAGGCACGAAATGTTCGTAGAAAAAGTACGACAGGCAACAACAGATATATCGGGTTTTTTAATAAGAGCGCTACAAAAGTTTTTTTTTAAATAAAACAAAAACGGTTTTGGATATCAATGAAATTCTTTATTTTTATGAAAGTACGTTCGATGCCATTATGTATGGAACTGGATTTCTTTTGCATGGTTACCAGGGGCACGCTTGCAGAAGTCCAGACGCTGAACCCAATTTTCGACGGTTTTCAAGCATAAATCGGCCGATACTGCTGCAATTTCACGTTCGATATTCGTACGAAGTTCATCAATCGTCGCTGGCTTGTTGGCATAGACCATAGACTTGACGTAGCCCCACAGGAAAAAGTCTAACGGCGTCAAATCGCACGAGCGAGGCGGCCAAGCGACTGGACCATTTCGTGAGATTGTGACATTTGCTGTGTGGCTTGTGGCGCCGTCCTGTTGGAACCTCATATCCTCCAAGTCCATATCATCCAATTGAGGCCAAAAATATTCGACTATCATTGAACGGTAGCGATCCCCATTCACAGTAACGTGCTGGTCTTGATCATCACGGAAGAAGTACGGCCCAATGACGCCGCCGGCAAGAAATGAGCCTCATCGCTGAAGATGATTTTTCGATGAAAATCCAAATCCGAATTGAGGCCACTGACTCCGAATTTCGGTAGTAAATTTTAATAATTTCGACTCGTTGTTGGCTCGTATATCTTTCCATCATGAAATGGCAAACCTTACTGAAGAGAGCGGCAAGAAATATGGCGTCGTTTGCTGTCCCTGTCACTCTACTTTTGTAGCGTCCCTGTTGAAAAACCCTTTATTTCATACGATAATTTTATTAATTATAAAAGAGAGTACAAAAACATTTTCTACTAAAAACGCTTGATATATGCCAAATGATTTTTTGGTATACATTAAAAAAATGTCAATCAACTAAATTTAAATCATACTAAAAAAACCAAGAGTACCTCATAACAAGTCGGCAGAGAATAAAATTGCAATCTTAAAACCTTTTATGGAACGCTGTACCTTCTCATTTTTGCCTCAATAAGAGCAATAAACTAAATTAATCAAAAAGTTCCCGGAATAACCATCGTTTGGCGCTCCCATCGTACCGATTTGAGTTCTGTTTTTTTTTTTTTGTTAAGTTGGTACATCTGTTGTTGATATTCCTTCTAAATCTTAGAGTACATCTATTTCTGTGTGTGTTGGCGATTTTTTACAATTTTAGAAATGGATTTAAATTTGCAACAACGAACTTGTACTAAATTTTGTGTAAAAGAAAACGGATTTAATGGTGTGCGAACGTTGGAAATGTTGGAAAAGTGTTTCGGCAACGACACGCAATCCAGACATCAGGCAGGTGAATGGCGTTTACCAAATGAGTCGAGAGCAGAAAAACCATGTCGTGTTCAGTCAAAAAAGAAGGCAATACTCACGGTTTTCATGGATTACAATGGTGTAGTGTATCATGAGACGTTTGCTTGAAGAAATTCACCGGGAACTCGTGGATTTTGCACTATGATTACGCACAGTCTCATAGTGGCATCATTATTTATAATATATTGATGAAAAATGCAACAAATACCATCCAACAACCACCGAATTCACCTAATTTGGCTCCTTGTGACTTTTCTGTCCAATCGATTTAAAAACCATTACGGAGAAAGCGTTTCAGCAGCCGAGAAGAAGTAATGGCAAAATCGCGGGAAGTACTGATGGACAAACCGAAAACCGAATATTAAAAAATGTTTCGAGGACTGGATTAAGCGCCGGCATAAGTGTGTTGCACTCGATGGGGATTACTTTGAAGGGGACAATATAGATTTAGATGAATAAAATTGTATTTTTAAAATTTTCTGAATAATATCCGGAAACTTTTTGATCAAGGTGGTAAACCTCCTTCAAACATTTTCAAACGTCTCCACATTGTTTTTATTATATTACGCTCAACTTTGAGAAACAAAAAATATGGAGTGGTCTATATTGGAAAAGTGTTTCGATACGCAAACTATCTTCAAGAGTATTTCGTCGAATATTCAAAAAAAAATTCATTTATGGTTTCTTTTTCCTAAAAAAACAAATATTGAATAAAATAGCTGAATACAATCTTGTGTCTAAAGCAAGACAGTGACGAAAGTACTTTACAAATTCAAAAAATAGATCAAATAGTTTGATTGATGGGGAAGCAATAGTAAAGCAAAAAGAGATTAAATTATAAATTATAAAATATTTTCAGAATTATAACATCATTGGATTAAACAAAGCATCAATTTCAGAATGGTTAAATGAAAAAAGCCAATTTTTTACTGCATTTACGAATACTTTTTTCACTCTCTCACACCTAAGATTGTCTGGTAATCTATTAAACAATCGCTGAGCAGTAACATAATAAAAATGAGAAAAATGGGTTTTATTGATTAAAAGAATAGTTACGAAATTTCTGGTGTTGATTCGCAAAGTTGTCTTGCACTCTAGCTACATAGTAGCCGGTGTCACAAAAATCTTTTTAAAACTTTGTAACAATATAAGTGCCTAAGGGGAAGGAATTCGAGACATTTGAATGGCTCAAAACTGAGTGTCCTGCGATTAGTTTTTAAAATGACCCTCAATGAAGGTTGAATTTTATTGAAATAAGTACCTCCCCAGCAAGAGATTCCATATTCCAGTTTCGATTTGAATAAGCCATTGTAAACTAATTCTAAAACCGGTAGATTGCAGTACATACTTAGGTGATACAATTGTCTTACAACCCCGTTCAGATACTGTTTTAAATACATTGAATGGTCTTTCCAACAAAGTTTTTGATCCAATATATATTAATACCTAAATATTTAAAACTGTCAACGCGTTCAATCAGAAAGCAATTTTTACGACTTGATTGTTGAATATTTTATCACCAAAAACAAATCGATTACACATTGGTGCATGATAATTAAAAGGAAGTTCTGTTTTGTTTTATTGCTTATTATAAGCTTATGAAAGTTAAACCATCTTCTTATCATATCTAGGTCGTAATTGACATCAGCAAAACTATCTATTAAATTAGAGTTTGAATAGAAAAGAGATGTATCATCAGCAAAGGCAGTGATTTCACCTTTAAATGGTTGTCAAAATAATGAGTTAACATAAATTAAAAAAGGATTGGGCCAAATACTGATCCTTGAGGAACACCCATATTTAGGAAGCCTTTAGAACTGTAAGCATTTCTTATTTTTAAAACTTGATTACGGTCCGATAGGTAGGAAGAAAACCATTTATAAATAGAGCTTTGTTCAAGCTTTGATTTTCAAAAAGTTTTGAACAGTTCTCTCGGTAAAAGTGTAACTCTTTACTAATAGGACTACCGGTTGAAAATGTCGTTATTGCAGACAACTTCATATCTATTACTCTGAGGTGAACTTTGACCATGACAGCTGTCACATCAGAAACTTCATGTCATTGTCTAATTATTTCAGTCTAGGTTATTGGCCATTAGTGAAAACACACAAGTTTTTGTAAAGCCGTAAAATGTCTACATTCGTGCCATCAAAACAACATTTGCGGGAAGTTTTAATATGCTTCTTTCATTTAAACAAAAAAGCAACCGAAGCTTACCCGGGCTATACTATAGACGTTAGAATGTGTCAGCGGTGGTTAAAGCGGTTCAAAGATGGTGATTTCGACACCGAAGACAAAGAACGCCCCGGCCAGGTGAAAAAGTTTGAAGACCATGCATTGGAGGCATTGCTCGATCAAGATCCGTCACAAACGCAAGAAGAACTTGCAAAATTACTTGGCGTCGCGCAGCAAACCATTTCCGATCGTTTGAAAGCAATGGGAATGATCCGAAAGGTAGGACATTGGGTGCCGTATGAGTTGAAGCCACGAGACGTCGAACTCCGATTTTTCATGTGCGAAATGCTGCTTGAACGCTATAAAAAGAAGTCCTTTTTGCATCGAATCGTCACTGGTGATGAAAAATGGGTACATAACGATAATCCAAAACGTCGGGCAAAGTATGGATACCCCGGACATGCCTCAACATCGACGGCCGTTCAGAACATTCATGGTCTGAAGGTTATGCTGTGCATTTGGTGGGACCAGAAGGGTGTTGCTAAAACCGAATGAAACAATCACAGGCGAGGTCTACCGACGACAATTGGTGCGTTTGAGCCGAGCACTGAAGGAAAAACGGCCGGAAACGGTCGCAAGACACGATAAAGTTATTTTGCAACATGACATTGCTCGGCCACATGTTGCAAATGTCGTCAAAAATTACCTTGAAACGCTCAAATAGGATATCCTACCCCACCCGCCGTATAGTCCAGACCTTGTGCCATCCGATTACTATCTCTTCCGATCGATGCAACATGGCCTGGCTGACCAGCACTTCCGTCATTTCGATGATGTCAAAAAATGGATCGATTTGTGGATTGCGGCCAAACCGGTCGAATTTACGACATTTTCAAACGGTAGTCCTATTACATACGAAAATGCGCACATTAAAACGAAAGTGTTTACGAAGACGGTACAAGAAATGGCTATTGCTTTTTGTAGAGAAAAAGGGTATGCAACGAAATTTGTCCTTTTATCTGGCGGGAAACCCAAAATCAGACGCCAGTTTTCAATATGTCTTAAATGAATTTGACGAAGACGTTACTTAGCAGGAACAAGCGATAATTGAAGTTTGTTTGTTTGTTTGTTTATCTCAGTAAGTTATTTGAACTTTAATATTTTATTAATTTTTGTTTTACTTTAAAAATTCCATGAAGCTACAAAATTAAGTTTCATTTAAATCTTTGCTGCGTTATTCTTTTATCGTAGCCACCTGCGAAAAAAAAACGTAAATGACAAAATCGATTGTTATATATTAATGGAAATATCTCAATAAAAATTGCGTCCGAACACAATGGAAAGCTGAAATGAAACCCGAATTGCTTGAGCTGTAAAGAAGAAAACTAAAAAAAAACTTGTCCTGCAATATTCACTTTTTGTCGCTTTTGTCAAAATTTGAACATACAGCAAAATTACTACTGATGACCTGGTTCTCCTTTATAACATAACTCCTTTAGAGTTGATACTTTTTTCGAAAAAAAAATCACAAGTCACGATGTTTTTTTTTTAAAAATAATTAACAAACATTTATTTAGTAAGTTTTTCTTATAAGCTCCTTGTTCAACTGTGTCAGATTTATCCATGTTTTCCATGCTTTCCGCCATGTTTTGCACTCTTCTTCTTTATCATTTTCATCATCAGACCCCCGTGTCCACCCTTCTTCTTAGTTGCTTCGGCAAAGCCAATTTCTCCCAGCAAACAGGACAAGATTGCCACAATCAAAACGATAAAGGACAGCTTCATATTGTTCGAACACGCTTAAAGTATCAAGCTCAATTCACTGAACTTTGTCCAGGTGACATCTCTTTTATACTCCTGGAACTTGGAATTCATCTCATGCGTAATAGATTTATCTCGACACACTGACACATACAACCAAGCAAATAGAAAGGGGGATTTTTTAGGGTCACATCAGATGCCTACGTAGGGGAAAGTGCGCATCTCAAACCGCAACAACGTTGAATTGTTACAACTGTCGGCAAATCGTGTCGTTTATCATTTTCAAACAGTCACACCGCAAATACTTTGAGTAGATTTCCATCTTTAAGTCGCAGCCAATTAATAAATTTGAAAAGTATCCGTCATGGGGAATGGCTAATCGTTTGATGTCTATAATTTTCGAAACTTGGATAACTATACTGTTTGGATTTTAATGTCCAATCAGTTCCGAAGTTAACACCACCTGCTTGCACGTATTAGCACGGTAAGAATCATCTTTTCACCTAGAGTTCGAATGATACTTTCGATATTGAGAAGGTATCGATACTTTGAGCCGATACTTTGAGTATCGTGTATTTCACCTGCGAGCATATTTGTGCGCATGAGAAGAAGAATGATTCAGACATTTTCTTAAGCTGCGGACACACGGTTTGCAAAAGTTGCATACATTTGCGTCATCATATGCGATTCCCGATCCCATATCGTTTGAACACCATTTTGGCACAGTCCACAAGTAAAATGTGCCCAACTTGCAATGCCCAGAACACTCGAGACTTTTCCGCATATCGCGTGAACTCACACGCATATTATGTGTGACGATTTGGGAACATATGCATTCTCGAGCGTCCTTACCATATGCGACCGCACGCAAACAGAACATTGCATATTCGGCCAGTTGCAGAGGAAACAGTTGATCCTTGTTGAGTTTTAAATGATAGATTCACCACCACCGGCTACTGATTTGCTGCCACCCAAACCTGCTTGCTCCAAATCGGAAGAAGCAAGCAGAAAAGTGCAACGCAACTGGTAGGATGAAGAAATACACCATTTAACTATGCGTTAGAAAAGCGTTCCAAGCTTCGGAAAGGTAGTTTGTCTATGATATTAGGTGTGTTCTTTTTTTAAAGCGGCACAGGCTTGCAAAATGTTACCATATAAAATACAATAACAACACAGCTTATATTAAATTAGTTTAGCCTGCATAGTTATCAGGCGCTATGAGCTAAGCGGATATAAAACCTCTGCTGTCTAACTACTTTTGGACATATAGTATGTTATCGAAAATGTCATCGATAAATGTCAAATATGACATAAACGGTGGAGTTTTGTATGAAATGCGCTGTATGTAAAATACAGCAAAACAAAAGCGTACAATCACTTTAAATACCAATTAGACAAAAGAAACAGATTACATATCTGCTAGTTCATGAGAGTGAGACTTGAAGTCCTGGCCTATAAACAAGTCAATTTTCCTGACAAAATTTACACATTTCGGATGGTTCACCAATTCAATTTCAGATTCCCCCGATTTTTTATTGGAACTTGAAGCAATTGACACAAACGCTAGCATTTCTTGCATCTATTTTTTAAGCCTAAAGTCTAAAAAGAGAACACACTAATTGAAAGTGGAGCTTCTAGAACTATTTGACGGTTCAGTTGCACCTGAGGAAGAAGGGGTTTTGAATTTTCTTAAACAAAAATTGTTCCATAAACAAATGTATTTTTACCGTGCAAAATAATGTGTTGACGTAACATCGAAGGCAAAAGTTTATCTTTTTGAAAAGTATTCGATACTGAGAAGAATCGATACATTTAATTCCATACCAAAAAAGTCCTTGCTAGCGCTAGAAAGGGCCGATACTTTGAACCATATGCACTGCAGGCCTATCGAACCTAGCCCCCGTTAAGAAGGATGCAATGAGATTTGTACGACAAATCAAATAAAAAGCGAGATCCTTTGTAATGACCAACACGCTTATTTGAATGGTTAACTCATAAAGACAGCCCTAAGCGCGGTAACATAAGTCATTGAAGCGAATTTACAGCATAAATAATATAATATAAAGAATATAAAGAAAGAATCCATCAAGCCAGCCTAAGGAGACATAAACAACTATAAAAATGTAGAGAGGTGGATGAATTAGGACACTGGAAGAATTGAAAAAGAATTGAAAGAGATCTCTTCTCTTCTGTGGTTCCACGTAAATAATAATCAAATCTGTCAAGCTCTGGAGGCGAACGATTTCAAAACCGATGAGGTGATCCTATTATCTGGGAAACATTGTAGGAGTTCCAACGACCTCGGGACTAAAAGTTACCTAGAACCTTGTGTGACAGTTTATGTGTGCCGCATTCTTTCCTCTTCATTGTTTCCAATCCTATTCAGCGTATAGCTCGCAGGAATGTCCGCCTTGTGAGTAGCGATGATTATTAATCTTACATTCCAAAAGCCAACTTGTTTTTGGGGTCAATTTGCCAAGAAATTGCCACCTGAACGGGTATTTGCACCATTGTGCATCTAAGTTTACTAAGATGGCGATCTAAAGCGGCCACGTGGAATCGGTATTTCAGCTTGAATTCCGTCTGGAGACAGAAATCCTGACTGTCTTCCGGATGGCTGCCTGATATTTTCACGTGCGGTTTACTATGAGGTGACTGATTTGTAACAGCAAAAAGAAGGGGATGTTTGAAGTGGCCCGCTTTCGCTATCAACCATTTCATCAACTTGTTGGTGTTATCATTGTATTCGGCAAACATCTCCACAAAGAGGTTTTTAATTCACTTGAACAACAAAGCTGTGCCTGACATTTCAGTCTGGAAGTGATGTTGACATCGTTTTCACCCCGGTGCACCTATTTCTTTGAAGTTTTCAAAGTCCAGAATGGATTTAAGGTTTTTTGGGCATGCTTATGGAGAAGGATAGCTGCGTACTTTTTTGATTTATCTATCCATAATCCAGCTATAAGCTCTGAAGAACGGAAGTCACAATGAGAAGGAGGACGAATTTTGAAATTTGACAAAAATATATTTAAGTGTGACTCTTACCCCTCGATGTCCGAATATTTTACTTCCTTTCTTCAAATCGGTTCCCATTCAGAATACAAAAGCACATTTCAGGTGATAGTTGACACACACAATGGATTTCAAGCAACACAACACCAAGCAAAGGAAGGAAACGCGAAAAAGCATACCAAATTTACACAATAAATATCCTTTTCACCAAAAAAATCATATTTTTATTCAATTTTGTTTTTTTTACAATCCAAAATTTTAGCCAATCGTCAAATTAAACACAAAGCGTTCCACTTTGATTCCACTAACGTTCAGCTCCATTGTCATCCGTAGATTGTGGACGTTTAGTGGTTGCTGGGCGTCCCCTCGGATTCGGCATCGGTTCTGCTGAGGTAATGCTACCCATGGTGGAGATCATTGCCAATATGCCAATGAAAAAGAACAAGCTAAGCCACTTCATTTTCGTTCAGAGTACTTAATTCTTGCAATACAACAAGCTTCGCTGATCGCTGCGTTTTGACGCAACACTGCGTCGGGCCAAACCGTTTTATACCCTCAGGAATGCCAATCACTACTTCCTGTTGGCATAAATCCATTTAATGTGTCAAAAAACATGAGAATTGCTTTCGATTGGGAAAAACTGTCAAATGCAATCGATCAGTCAGTCAAGCTGTAGGTAAATGTTCTTGATAGAAGCTGTTGTAAGCCGACGCTTGTGACCAGGTGAACCATGGAATCTTTTGTGGTGCTTGCTGTCAGATCATGAGCCGTGTAGGTATCGCTGATTTATAACATCAATTTTCATGATTATCTAAACGACAACGCAGACAGTAGTTTGTTCGGCGTTGAAATGTTTATGATGTTTATTATGTAATGTTTTGCATAATAGAAAGATTACCCCGTTCTTAGGTACATTTGATGAGAAATTCTCCGCGCTTGATGTGTTAGAGGTTCTGCCAAGCTGATGTATCATGCATTTTCAGAAGAGACGTTAAAAAGCTACTTAGTTCTTGACAAACCATAAAATGAGAGAGAAATAACAAAATAATAATATAATAATAATAATAATAATTTTTTAATAATAATAATTGAAACCAGTTTGGGGTGAATGTAAACTTTATGATAGACTTTTTCGCATCGCTTCAGGAAACCTAAACATTTCGTTGCATTTTTGGCAATTCTGAGGATGAGGAGTCTTTCAATTCCTGTAATACTAATATCCTTCCTGGAAAATGGGTGATAATTTGTGTAACGCTTTATTCAGACACTTCACGAGAGCAGTATTTATAACCATGTGGGGGCGGTATCCTCATTGTTATCGATTAAGCAAAGCGACCAGTCAAAGTTCCTACAGGAGCTGTAAAGCCCTTTTCCAGTGGCTTTTCCGAATTGGCCAATTACTTTCTGGGAAGTTGGTACGACATGTATAGAGGTGAAAGTATGGCTATGGTGTATATATCAAGTTTTCAGGTAATAAACGTATGAATGCATTTCTCGTATGTTCAAATAGGTCGAGTTTTGACATCGTTTTGTTTACTTCTCAAATAATGACCGAATCCATATATTAATATTTGAACCTTGATAATTTAGTTTACTAAAAAGAGGAAAATGCGACACAATTCTAATTTCTTTGCAGGATAAAAAAAATAATACTTCAGAAGATTTACGTTAAAAGGATTCATTCAGTCTTTGCAGGCAAATTTTGAAGACCGATTTACACTAAACTTAAAAGAACACTAATGTCTTGACCATTTAAATAAAGAATTATTTTGCTCTTCGTGAGCTAATCTAATTTCTTTTAAAAAAGGACATAGTCAGACGAAGTGTTGAGCGCCTTATTGATGTCGTAAGTTTCGCCGTATTTTCTGCATAGAGAAAATATTTTCTCGCGCTTGAGTCATGGACACGCATTTGGCAAATAAGCTGAAACCTATAAAGATAACTGTTTTTATTCCTTAATTCAAATCAATAATTGTTGGAAATTAATCCTACACACTTAAAAGTCAAGCTGTACATAAAAATGATGACAAAATCTGGACAATGAAAACTTTGAGCTATTCTATGAATTAAGAGTCAAAATACGCAATTAGGCAGTATGTTTCCAAATGCAGCATAATGTTTTAGGTATATTTAGGAAAATTCCGTCAGTGAAATTACAATTGCAGCTGAACCAATAAATGACAAAAAAATACTGCGAATCGATTGAATGAAAATAAATCGATATCAAATTCTTCATCTCTATTCGAACCTAACAACAATCGAAACAAAAATATATAGTATTTTCTATATGCATTATTAGTGTAGTCATATCCTCTTGAGAGCGAACAAATAAAAAAAAAAAAGAAAAAAAATATTGAAAATGCAGTATAAGGGGAACCAAACCCCTTATAAGCGAGCAGTTTTCTAATGTACAACCCAAACCAATGACGCGATTAACTTTTAAGCCATTGGAATTGCCTTTGGTTTCTTTCGAAGGATGACATATAATTTCGGGAATTTCATTACTCTAGTGGTCATCTCAAATGAGCATCCACTGCGATATTCTTCTTGACACGTTGTCTGAACGGCCAGTGTTTTGGCCCATTGTGATAACACGAAGGGGTTCATAGATAAACTATCTCCCAATATTGTGGAGGGAAGAGCAAAGACTGTGAGAGACTTTCCTTCTAGGGAGTGAAAGAAGGGGTAGGTGAAGAGAAGCAGTTTGTTTCTCTAATGAATCTGGCAAGGTCATTTAGGTTTCCTTAAGCAAGTTCTGTTAAAGATGTGAAAAAATGGGAACCCAAATTCCTATACCTCGATTTTGCTAGTGCCGGGCATTGGCAGAGGAGATGAGAGACCTAGCCTGCGTGTCTGTGTCTGTAAATAAGACAGTGCCCCGTTGGGACAGATATGAGGACGTTTAAAGAATTGAGACTCAAGTTTAGAAGTAACTTGGTTATTGTTGGTTAAGGAGTGGCCAGGACTGTCTGATGATGTTGCAAGTTGGGTCATCTTCCCATGTTCTAACTTTGTCATACAATATTGAGTTGTATAAATAAAGTTATGCTTAGTAATAAAATGATGACAAATTTGAACCCAAACTTAACCTTTATAAGCATCCTACCCTGGTGCTAACCGACGAAGCAGAAGATTAAATGCAAGAGGATCTCATGGGCGAAGCCCGTTTGAAGAACGACATTCTTAAATCATTTTTAAAATCGTTAAAGAAAAAAATCTTTCGCATTCATGCTGTTCAATTTAAACCAAATGCCGTCGAATCAATCCAAACTTCAAATAAGTAGATGAGCTGTCATTTGATTTTGTTCAACCGATATTGCGGCAACGCGTCAACTCTACAAGCGATACTTTGGTGGAGAACCGATGTAGAATCTTCCCGGCATCGAATGCAACTCCGCTTTGTCCAAGCGAGTAGGATCAAAACTTCTAGCTAGGAGGACCAAGCCATGTATTACAAAATAATCATCTTTTCAACTGTGAAGGCACAAATTCCTCGACTAAAATTGTTTGGGCAAATTGAGCGTATAAACGTCATAGCCCTAGTTGAGATTAAGGAAAGACCGAACCTCTTTTTAAAAAAATCAAGCAATTTTGTATTCCTAATCTAACCACCTGGAAGTGGCGTTCCCAGGACCGCGAAGGATGGAAGCATCTTTTGACCAGGCTCAACTCCTCCAGGTGTCTTCAACCTGATAAGTGAACAAGTAATAAAGCAGGTGCACCTTTCTTAGTCCAACACATTTCCTTTTGGTTAAATTTCTCCTTTATAAAGGCTTGGTCTAATGTATAAAACTAGGCACATCTAGACTTAATACAACCGGACTAAGAAGACTGACAAGCGACTAAAGAAAATCAAGCTTAAAAAAAGAAGGACTCAGTTTACAATTTCAAAACAATACTTCACGGAAAAATGCGGAAAACGAAGAATTTAAATCCTTCTAGGCGATGTTAATGTTAAGAATGTTGGTAAAACAAAAAAAAACATATTTAATAAAATAAAACAAAATATATTTATGTATATTTTTAAACAATCTCGAAATGGGACAATAACTGCATAAATTAAAAACCGAATTGATGTCGAATTCTTGAAACAAATAAATAAATGATCACGATGTGATTGGTCAGAAATTATTTCAGGACAGCGTTACCAATCGTAGCCAATCAGTTGTTTAGATGAGAAGTCCTGGTCTCTTGACCAAGAGTGGTGAGCGACCGACCAAAACTGGACGGGATACAACCAAAGCTGGACGACGAGCTAAAATTCCTGCTGGTTCAGCAGCAGCAAAGTGAAGTGCACTGCAGATCATCATGGCGAAGACGAACAAGATCTTGGCGAAGTTCATTTTGACTTTAAATTGGAGCGTACAAGTGTAAATGCAAATTGACTTGCTGATGTGTATGGATTGAATCCGTTACTGATGATTTAGAATGCTGCGGGATGATTTTATACCAAATTGAAGATGCATTGGATACCGCAGTCATGCTGTAGTTATGCTTCAACCATGAACTCACTGACTGCCAGGCGCAACAATATCAGTCGTAATCCAATCCGTTGGCCCTAAATCGACGAGGCAAACGAATGTGACTGCGTTTGTTTTATGGCGTTATGGACAAGTAATTGCGTGACGCCATGCGTATGGGGTTGAACTGAAATTCAAGACATCTACTCGCACAGAGCCACTCAAGGTGGCTGATGGTGGTTTATCAACTGGTTCTCTACCCGTTTGGAAATTCATATCATGAACAGCTTTGAGACTTTTATTGAATTTGTTGCGGCGAATTTTAGTAGACGGATTTTTTCAACACGAATTGCAGGAACACAAGTGCAAGGGATCTTAACCTTTTTCAAATTCTTTGATTCTCAATTTTCGCCATAGAAATATATTGGGAGCTGCTGCTGTCCACAACAAGAAGAAACCTTGCTATTTTGGCACATTGCTTACTCTGTCCAGAAAAGTTAAGTATTGATTCTCTTACTGTCGACCTATTTCATTCCTGAGGTCTTATAAGTATCCTTTTGCCCAATACAAATACGCAAGGTTAAAATGAAACAAATCAGAAATGTGTTTCTTCTCTTTGACGCAACCTGATTTTGCTCGGAACCGACACTAATTTTCAACTTTCAGGCCACCTCAATTTGAGTCAAAAATATTCCTTTGAAAAAAAAGGTGTGACATTCTGGAGGCTTGTTGGTATAATTTCTGCACTTGTCAAAGTATACAACTCGCGTGTTAATCCTCGAAAAGAATGGAAAGTTATAAAAAATAAAATGGAAGGATGTAGCAAAAGTCCTTCAAATGAACGTACCTATACTTAAAGTTTTAAGGCTTCTTATAATTTTAATGACTTTTTAAAGCGTTGCTCTTAGGATATTATTTCAAAAAGAAATTATTTTTTTTTTTGAGACAAATACTGGGCTTAAAGTTTTACGAGAACTTTATTCCTTTAACAACTGCATTTAGTATGATAATAGTTCGAATTTTACCCTCAAGAGCATTGATTTAAGCCTTGTCGATATTCTGGCACTTAAATTGTGGAGTATTGCCCGAAAAACTTTAAAGAGCCTTTAAGCTGAATTCACAATGTCGCGTTGGCGCGCGCTTGCGTTAATGGGCTTTATAAAGACTTTACGATAACTTCTGCCATACGCGCGCCTCAAAAATTTGCAATCCGAAATGTCGCTTTTGAGCATTAGGGCGTTGAGAAGATACGAATATGACAGCATATAAGTAATGTTTCCTCAAATTTCAAAAAAACCAATTCGGCGCAGAAAACAGAGTAGAAATCTACTCCCCTTTATATTTATTACCCTCTGCCGCAATTTGCGCCCACTTTTGCTCGCGTTTGATGGCGTTCCTATAACCCCGAAACTGGGTCTTACACAGGAAATCTCTATCACGTACTCAATTTATTAGTTTTTCTTCAAAAGAAGTCATGCTTGTTATTATTCCTGTAAGAGAATATTTCGCGCCAAGAAAAAAAAATTATTATATCAAAAGAGCGCAAACTGATACCTGTCAAACGTGCGCCTATGTAGAGAATAGGTCTACTTATGCGTTTTGAAAGCGTTTACGATATATACGATCTTACGCGGCTACAAAACGAAAGGAACATTTCGGATTGCCCCATAAGAGCTCATTGTTTCTACTTAACATGTCAAATAACGCGCGCGCCAACGCGACATTGTGATTTCGGCTTTATTTAAAATATGATAAAAACGGATTGGCCAATTTCCCTCTAGTCTTCAACCTGTAAGCTTTTCCAAGCTCTTGCTGGCTTACTTGATGAGAATAAGCTTCTTAAGTGAATGGTTTGATTTTGGAATAAGGCAGATGCTCTTCTCGTGATTTGTTTGTTTATATGTATGTTAATAAAGTCTTGGACTAATTCATTCCATATCTTTTACAAGTCCTCCTACGGTCCACGGCTTTTGCCGATGATGTTGGTATGGCTGAACATAGTGTCTTATATCAATATAAAACGATTTGGTTTGCCAAACATTATTAAGTTGAACTTCAACGATCAAAACTAATTCATGTATTTTAGTCTTGAACCCAAGTATCTTCAGATTCTGGCATCGTCTTCCACACACCAAACTGTGGCCTGGAGTTAATTCATAACACTGACACACTGACAGCAATGTAATGAACTAATCTTTCTAAAATAAAACACTTTTGAATATCAACTTATTTCGAATAAAATACTACGAATTGAGCGAATGCAATTAAGTCGATATCAAAATGATCCATTCCAATTCGGACTTCAACCCTTGAGTAATAGAAACCCAATACACATCTGAGTTTTGAACCACTGACCAGAGCCTAAGCTAGTCTGATGAATTCTCAACAGTAAATAAGTATCTACATTCATTAATTTATTTAGTTTTAATTAAAACTTGTCATTTTAAGAAATTTTGCTGTAAGTCTTCAAAAGCGGTTTGCTCTTCGGTTTCACTCAAAACGTCAGTAGTTGAGGAGATGCATGTAGAACAAAAATCCACTCATTGACTCTTCTGCAAAACTGTGTCATCAGAATGGTTTGGGGCGTGTTTCGTCAAACCTCATCAACCGTGCTTTTAGATCATTCAACATTCTTCCAGTAAGGCACTTATAATACTACATGGTTTTTAAAATGTTCTTTATTCGAAATTGCTATATGCAGAACCTGAATTCTGGCGCTCGCAATTTAAGAAGCAATAAGGAAAGCTTGTTTTTGCTTTGCGCACTTAAAAAACTATTCAATAGTCGCTTAATTTTTTTTTTTCAACAGACTGGCCTTGTTCAGAATTCTAGGCACTAGCTAGTCAACCGGCTCTGATTGGTCGAGAGCCCGTGAATTGGACGGCAAAGCTTGTTGACATATGGTGAGGAAGTGGACTGGAATTGCAGTTAAAAATATGTGACTGCTTTTTGCAGTTGATCGATGAAACGTCAAAAGTCAGCTGTTAATTTTGAAATCTTTTACTAATCGGTTGTAGTTTATGAAATATGAAAGTGGTAATGTATTATTTTAAAATGAATTAATAACGTCGAAATGGAATCACAAGGCAGTACTTTTGTTCTAACCGAAAATCAAGCCCGACTCATCCTGAAGTGGACACGAAATTCTACCAACGAGTACGCAGGAATTACTTCCTCAAAGTAGCTGGGATTTCTAGTTGGTCGTTCAATAAATCCAAACATTGCAGAATTTCGCAAAATAAACGATGGGCTCTGCAACTCATTTACAACGAATAACGAAACTTGACCTACTGATGTTTAAAAAAAGTTCACTGTCTTGGCACTTGTGCACACAATTCAACTCAATTAAAAACTTATTAATTACTAATACAAATTAAAAATAACAGACAAATCACGACAAACTTATTCCCAGTATAAGTTGAAAGTTAATCTAAAAAAATATTTTGTTTCACATAAAAAACTGGCAACTGCATTTGCAGTCAGTTTTCTTGTTCAATATTCTAAGTTTTGACTGAAGTTTTAGTCTCTAGAATTCTGAACGCGGCTTTCTAATTCGAAAAAAAACGAGCGAAAAAAATGTACTTTTGAAGTGATATTATTTTTAATTTTCATTTTGTAATGGAAGACTAAGTAAACTATAAATAAAATGTGCGAATGCAGGAAGATGGTATTCGTATTCTATTTTTTAGCTCAATAGAATTGCTAATCGCCTTTCAACTCATCGAGGACATAAATAATTGTTTGGAAATACATAACTCACTTCAATTTTAAAGGCTTAAGACTTATTAAGAAACAAAAGTGTTATTTATTTATTTAAACCTGTGATATTTAAACATCAACAGATGCAGATAATTAAAACTTAAATATTATGAGAAATGTAATTTAAAAATAAATTGAATAAATTCAATTTCCAAAGAAGAGTCTTGGTAAAGAAATGTCAACATCTTCATGTATTTGATTAAAAATATGTATGCACCGGGTTTCGAGCTGCCCGTTTAAAGTAGAATATCGATTTTCGTACAGCATGGATCTTGATCTAAATGATCTCGGAGAACGGAGAATTAAATCATATGGAAAAAAGGAGACATGATTATTCGGCAATAGGTCATTGCAGCACATTTTTTAACATTCGACTCTAGGTCTTTGGATCGGCACCAATCCCGGAACTGATCTTGATCATGTTGAAAAAGTAAGTAGTCGTTCCAGTTTGAAATCGTTTTAAGTAATTTTAAGTCGTCTGAAAATATCGAAAGTCGACTATTAAGGATATGCGCACTATCATTTATGAGCTATAGGAATATGGATGAGCTTAGACGAAAACACACAGAAATCCATGAAAGGCTTTACGTGCCTGACATACTCGTCTTTCGAAATAAATGTATTAAAAAATGAAATCCATGAATCTATTGTGTTCATTGTAATTTCAGTTAATCGTTAAAGCTTTCAAAAATGTAGCTTTCATTTCAAAACTTTGCTATGTCTATAAAAGGTCTTAGCTTAACTTGAGCTTTATCTAAGACACAAGTAAGATTTAAGTACAATGTGCTTCATTTCGTTAAGTTTAAGACTGCAATTGAAGCTTTGAGAGACTATATTCAACGAATCACATCAAAAGCAAATCCCCATTGTCTTAATAAGCACATGCGTCGTAAGTTGGTTGTTCTTGACCCTAAGGGCCAGTTTTTCATTGCGATATCATCCGAGTTTCAGGACTTGACTCGAGTTCAACTCAGAAACATATCATTCGGTAATAGAGAATAAGTGTGAACACTTTTATAATTTTTTGAAGAAATTCTGTTTCTTCGTCATTTTGCTTTCTTTATATCTAAAAAAAAAAACAACAACTGCCAACTGAGTTACCAGAATTGATAGATTTCTATAGTTTTCTGAAATCAATCTTAATCGATAAATCATGATTGACGGAGTCAAAAGTAATCCTGTAGAACTGCATCATGACTTAACTCTTGAATAATTATAATCCGGAGTTAGTTGACCCTGGTTTAATTTTGAGTTAACTCAGCACGGAAAACCTGGGCCTTAGTGTTAAGTGTTAATGCCATGAAATTGGACAAAAACCAAAAATCGATTCTTGTAGATAAATGAATCAATAGAAACAACAACGTCAGAAGGCATTCTAGAAAAGGCTGGTTAAATGAAGATTGCATTAAGGCGGTTGGAAGCCATGATCCTTGTACATCCCTAGTATAATATATATATATGCAGATACTCAAACCGTCCAGATCACTGTTTTACGTTGGGTTAAGCCCAAAAATGCAGACAACACAGCGCAAATATACATTATCGCGGCAACGCTTGATCATAAGCAAATCCAAAAAAAAAACAATAAGGAAAATAAAAAATACCACTTTTTTTTGAAACCACAAAGTCAAAAAAAAAAGGGTAAGGCTGATGAAAAGGTATTTTTCGTCAGGATTTGAGTCCCATGTGTGTACGGTAATTGTTTTATTTATGGTATTGTTTTTTTGTATGAAATTACCATTAATAATTTGCCACGTATTATAATTGATTTTTAGCTTTACTGGGGTAGAGCTGTCCAATTTCCAATGCTTCGTTGTCGGTGTCAATTGGAAGAAATTTTGTCAGAATAACTGATCAGAGTTTCTAACTCGAGGCGATGATCATATAAAATTGTCAAATTTTTTGAATGTGAGTTATAATGTAAGTATTTTCCTCTTACTTCTTCTGTTTCAACACACAGACATTTGTAAAAAAAAAAGTGTTGGAAAATTTCGAAAGTATTTCCAAGAGTAAAAAAAAGAAAGATCCTTCAGATCCTTAAAATTTTAGGCCAATAAATCTCCTGCCTAATGTTGGGAAGGTTTTTGAGGTAGTTATAAGTAAGTCAATGTTGTCCGAGTGCGAAAAAAGGAGATCATACCGGCAGTTTACGCAGTTACAAAACTGGTTTCCGACATCAATCGGAACCTACACGCCAAAAGATGTACAGGTGCCTGTCTGGTGGACATCGAGAAAGATTTCAACACGGTCTAGATTGACGGGCTTATTAATAAATTTATCAGATATGAGTTTCCTTGTAACCTAATATAATAAAGATCGTTATATCAATGATTCGCGGGAAGAAATTTGTGGTAACAAATGGAGAGTATATGATGACTATGGTTTTTGATGTCACTGAAGGTCTGTTGCAAGGCACAGTATCGGCACCAATACTCTTTAACATTTACGTTTCTGAAATGATTAGGGACTTGGATAACTCAATAGCATTTGCCGACGATGTCATCTTTTATGCTCATGGCTCTAAAATAACAAACATACAGAACGATCTCCAAACTAAGTTCGACCGTCTTCAGGTATTCTGTCGAGACTGGAAACTTTAAAAAAAACAGCTCCAAGTGTGAAACTATACTGTTCCGCAGTACCAGTAGGACAGGGTAATTCAGATTTACGACGCAATTGGAAGAACATGGTAATAAAATCTTAAAATGGACTTCGCATCGAGTCAAAGATTGTTGTGAAGTATTTAAGTGTTCATTTAGACAATTTTTTGTACTACAATGAACACGTTAATACTCAGTTAAAAAAAGTGAAAGCAGCATTTATGTCGCTCAAAAGGCTTTTTTACTCCAACTATCTAAGATCCGATGTAAAGGTTATTTGCTACCAAGCCTTTGTGCATCCAATTATGCGAAAGAAAGTGCCTGCTAGCTTGCACACGTTTGTACAGAAACACACATTCCGACTTCCGGCATTAAGTCTCTAACAAAAACGATTGGATGTTTTCGGCGTGTCTAGGATTGACAACGTTATCCTGGACCTTGTGAGGAATCATTTGACGCGTTCGGCGAATGTTACTGAGAATGAGCTCATATCGGGTTTGTTTTATCCTAACCCGCGATATTTTAGAAATTCATTAGAAAACGGACATTTACCACCTGAAGCATTCCTGTATCTGGACGCACATGGCTACTTTTCGGACTCGAACAATGTTCCTATTATATACCATGCTGCTAGAAGAGCAACAGAAAAAAGGGTTCACGGTGTGCCAATGCACTCGGGGGATGGATCTGCTGACTGGAGGTACTGCATGAGCGTGCCTGAAAGAGATTTAAGTAACATTAATAGATTAAACAGAGGAAAATATTGGTGGCTTGACTGGCTTGAAGCTAACGCTTAGGTTTAGTTAGGTTAAATAATGTTAAATAAGGTTTAGTTAGGTTAAACTAGGTTAAGTTAGGTTAAATTAGGTTAGTTTTTTTAAGGAAAATAACAATAAAAGGAGAACGTTTTTTTTTACAATTATAGTGGGTCCGATTGAAAACATGAATCCAAATCACATCAACTTTCTAATACCAGGCTTTTTATAAAAAATGTCACGTCTTTTTCGCTTCATTATGTACAAATATTGCGCCATATATCTATGAAATATAAATAGGCCCTTCTGCCTTCAGAATTCACGAAACCGTTTATCATCGTCCTGGATTTCTATATCCCAACATTGGTGAAATTTTTTTTTTACACATTTGTATATTCTCAATCCTGCTGCACCTGTCGATCCTGCTGCAGCTGCCGATCAAGGTATGAGTTTGAATGAAATTCGTAGATGCGATCACTATGGCACTTTCACAAGGTAGAAATTCAGATTTAGGATTTTTAAATGTACCACGAGCTACTGAAACAGCTGTCGTTATACAAACTGCTCATGATGAAGTACCACTTGAAAGAGACCCAGCTCAAATCAAATACAAACTCAGCTCAAAAACTATACAAAGTTCACATCAAGGAAAAATTATTTCAAATTCGCCCAAAATATCAAAAAAAAAAAAAACGTTGTAGGTATTTATTAATATTAATATTTACTGTGAAGAAAATTGCCATGAGCATGAAAAATCTTTATTTAAAGAAAACATTAAAATAGACAACATCCGGAAGGGGCTCTATGTCCCTTTTCCTATTTGTGTAAAATTTTACACCTTCAGCGGACGCTTAACAAGGCTTAAGGCATTAACCATATTATTATATAAATTAAATAAAATTAATAAAGTAACGACATGTTTTTCTAGAAGTAAAGTATAATTAAATAACATTAAGTATGAATACTCTGGATGAAGAGAGGAGCTACTCAAAAATGACTGAATAAAATATTACTGCGATCCACAAAGCGCCATAGATTGGGTCTGGGACAATGAGGCTGTTTCTGAATCAGCAAGGGATGCGTTCTCATCTGATTTTTTTGTTTATTCTTGAAGTGCCCAGAATAGTCTTTTATTCTTCTTATTATCCTCAGCAAAGCTTAGAAGAATGGATGATTTTGGATTTATATATAAGCCCACCGACATTCTTGACAATTGGGACCTCACAGCTAAGGAGCTGAGCTTAACATTTTCAAATGTCGATAGTCCCAAACCATCGAACGTGGCAAATATTTTTACTTTTTGAATACTTGCTCTTTTTCTCGAAATAAATAAATTTTATGCAAATGAATACTCATAGTCAATAATTTCAGCGTCAGTTCACAAAGTCTTCAAGCAAACAAAAATAATACAAACTTTCAGATCCCATTAGCCTGGCTAGGTTAACATGCAATTATTTTCGAACATTCTTTTTCCTTCATAATGACCACTTGGCCACCTATAATCTGCTATAAACTTTGTACATTCCGCTGAGCCCAACACTTACGAAAGCAATCGCCTTAGTAGCACCACTCAGCGTAAAATTCCATACGTCCATTGCTCACAAAATTCCAAAGTCCAACGCGACTATTACGTTTGACGTCATTTAAAACAACAACAGACAAGCAACTCAGACGAGCCCCCAACGATTCACGGAATCTCATTCCCAGTCATATATCCAGGGCTGTCAAAAAAAAAGCTCTCTCCCTCTTGCGCTGTTCATGAGAAAGAAAAACTGAACTTTCCACCCACCACCCACTTCTGCCACTGAAATGACAAAAAACGCCGAGGAAACTGTGGTAGATAATTTCTATGGATTTTCATTATACTGAGTGAGTAAAAAGCGTTGCCAGACGGAAAAATTAATTTCTTGTTTTTTGTGTTTGTTTTGTAAATTTGAAAGCGGGTGATAAGTGTTTTTCATTTGGCTCCCGGAAATTCTTTGGGAATGTTGCAAATTTAAAATTTAATTTTCGCAACCAAATCAGAATCAAATCCAGGAGCATTAAAACTTGGTCAAATTGTCGTTGGAACAAGACCTATCATGCAAGTTTTTTTCCAGTTCAAAAAGGAACCCGGAACTTAAGCTCAGCTGTCCAGCGCATTAGCCATCGTCAGAATAGTCATATGAAGGTATGAAACTGACCACCAAGATCTCTGGATATGACTCCACAGGACTTATTTGTAAGGATTATTTTCGGAGGGTTAAGTTTTTGAAATAAAATAAGAGAATGTGAATTTTCTTATTTAAGCGTTCATCTTGTTTCTCATTAAGAAATTTTTTAGAATCATTGTGGCAATAAACAATATATAAAAAATATATATGAGCTGAAATAGCGGCCATAAAAAGAGTTTGCATTTGTCTTAAAAAGAACACTAAACTGATATTGTTTACGGAAACTACAACTAACATTCTTAGAAGGTAAGCTTAATACAAACAAAATGGTATTCAAATGTTCTATTTGTCAGATTTAAATAGCGAACTCCCAGGACAACAAAGATGACATTCATTCAGCAAAAATTGGCTTACCGATTGAGTTGGGTATTGAAATGACCGGATCTTCGAATTTGGCGTTGTTTTAAATTTGTTTTCCAATAAACCCGCAGATGTAGTTTATATTGTTCATTTGATTTAAATAATTATGTCCGGAATTTAAACTTTCAAAAAATGGTGCTAACTGGTTGGATCAGGGTACTAATCAACTGAATGTGATATCGGGTATAAGCTAGTACTTGGTAACAGCTGGATTCTCTAAGTCGGTAGTCTAGCGGCGTTAGTGCCTGTATTGGGCCAATTTCCTTCTCTCGATTTTCGTATTTCCTTGGTTGTCATTTAGAAAATTTTCGATTTTTATTCGAATGGAATTATTTTCTTTTTTTTTCGTTTCTTATTGTTAGTTTAAAGAAAAAGGGATTTGATTTTTGGTGGTGATAATTTGTTTCATGATATCGACAAGTTCGAGTTTGACAGCGGAATCTTTCATGTTTCACACTGGAATGCTGTCAACACTTGAAACGATGTGCATTTGTTTTCCATCTTTTCCGGCTGTCGAAAAGAACATACTTTTTACGTTCTTCAATTGGTAGTGGAGGAATAACATTACACAAGGAGCGTTTATGCGACGTGCGGACACGCCGATTTCCACTTTTGGCAAATGGTATGCGTTGAAAATTGGAACAGCATAAAAAATAATAGCAGCATGCCAACGAATTGGAGCCACCAGAGAACACAGAGGACGAAAATCACTTGGGCTGAATTTTAGTCACTGGACAAATCAGCGGTTTAATACCTGATCCCTTGACCACCAAAGAAATCGAAAACGAACAGTCGGTTTCACAGTTTCCATCTGGTTCTAGTTTGGGCAACGAGATTTTTTTCCACTTCCAGGGAAAGTACCTGAGATCTTCGTCTTTGAAGAGAGACGTGCAAATCTTATTCACTAAGAACAGTCAACCAACTTCAAACTCAACATACCCATGCGATAAAAGTTACCTAGTTCGCATTTAGTTGGAATTAAAATACGTGCCTTAGTAAGATGGGTCTCGATTTTGCTGAAAACCCCATGATTTTTAAAAATGTATTTCTTCACTTTTCACTGTTTGAGATTAAAATTGAGATTGATTTCCGCCAAATGATTTTTTTTAACGTCCTAAAAAGACAGATTCTAAGCTGAAGAAAAAAAAATAATTCTTTTGCAAATTTTTCTGTCGCTTTTTTTCTGTTTCAAATACAAAATGAGCACTCCGTTTTGTTAATGAAAAACGAAATATAAACAGACCGCATACATTGTATTTTTTTTGTAATTGAAGTCAAAGCTGGCAGTGCCGCCGCGCCTAATAGATACATCAAAACCAGCCTTAACGCCAAAAGGGACGGAACTGCTGAAAGCTTATTTGCTTTTAGTTCCTTTTTTTTGCTGCCTCGAAACGAAATTGCTCGCTAGTAAGTCATGTAGTGTAATGGCAGGTGATTGTGTTTAAAAAGAAAAAAATTCAAAAATAAAGATAAATCTCATTCGGTACGCATCATTTCATCACCCATTCAAATACACCCACAATTGCTTCAGCCACAAAAAGAAAAATTCTAAGAAAATTCGAAATATTCATAGCTTACGAGTCGTTGCATAATTTTCGGTTCGGTCGACATTTCGGCAAATTGAAAATTGGATTTGATTGAGAGGACTTATAATGAATAACGGTCCCTTTGTAAAGTTGTGGCTTTTACACTCAAAATCGTGCTTGAGTTTAAATAAACGAGCCAAGTCCAACACTGTGTTAAATAGTTTACAAAAAAAACTGGTCAGCAGTCATGGGAATCTAGCGGAAGAAACGAATGCAATCTGTCAGCGAAGAGCAACAGTGGTTAAGGATAAAAGGTCATTCATTCATACAGAAAGGAGTCTAAGGGAGGAGCTCTTTTACGAGGTAAGTAGGCGCGTAAATGGGCTGGTAGCTTTGATTTTATGCTTCCGAATGCCGCAGGCATTTGCAAGATATCGATTCGAGATACTTTTGTTTTTGATATTTATGTGTCGTAACCATTGATAGTTGCTGATGGGGTTGATGTGACGATTAACAGATGAAAAGTTGGGGAAAAGCTTTTACATAAAAAGGACCCACTCAGCGAATAATGTAACTCGCTTTGCTTAAGAGTATTTGGTAATCCCTTGGCGTCAGAGTTTCTCAGTCGCCAAATATCTCGTACCTTTAAAAAAAATTCTCCAACGCTCTTCGAAACGTCACATTTTGGAATGGTTTTCAATTAATGGACGTATAATAAAATGCATACAATTAATTTGAGTTGCAAAATTTGAGTAATTAACTCATATTGCAAGATTTATGAGCCATCGTTATAGCACTTTAAGGTCTAAAATTTAGAGCTTTATATGGCAATAAAATTTATAATTGGGCTTAAAATTGGTCTATTAACTGAGGTTGTATATTGATGGCTCAATAAAAGCGTCTCAAAGATGCTATTCGCTTCTTTCCATGTAATTGATGACGTCTGATTGATGATGTTTGTTGAATGATGGCTGAATCTCCGGATTCGTGTAGTTTCGTAGATCTTGTATGATTATTCTGTTCAATTGAAGCATGTACCTCTCTATTGGGACCAATGGTTGGGTGGCGAGGTTGGTTAAGCGCCTGTCTCTCCATTGCACTAATTGATGTGCCTAATGCTTACACCTTGGAGTAAATCTAACAATTTTATCTGATTTTTGAATCCGGTACAGACGCCATTTGCATTTGCGATCAAATAAACGTGCAATTATATTCGACCAGTGATTGTTCCTTTGACTTCCCTGAAGTTCTTATTTCCGGTCCATTACATAATGGTTTGATCCGTCATTGATTCTGAAGTTAATTATGTCAGATTAATTGCCCAACATGCCAAAACAGACAAAATTGCCCTTGCAGTTGCAAAATGGATGCTGGCGAAAAAAATACTGCGAATCGTGTGAATGCAAACAAGTGGATATTAAATCCTCTTTTTAATTTGAACACTTATCTCTTTTATAATTAAACTTTTTTTATATCAAATTACATGCGAGGGCACGAAACGCAGAGCAAAATTAGACTTCAAGATTTTGCAGATATGGTTGCTGAAATTGGACGCTCGCTTAAATTGATTCCTAAGTACATTCTTGCAGATTGGATATGAAAAAAGGTCTGTGCGCTGCAAATGCTCTTTTCTTTTCTGCTGAATTTTCCATTAGAAATCAAATCATATAACTAACGAATATTTGCTTATTCGACAATTTTTTTTGTTTCTTGAAGGTATTTGGCCTTTGGCATGGTGCTAGGTACCAAAAAATGGATACGCCTGCATTCGTAATTGACTGTGTTTCACGTTCATTAAAAGATTCTGCTGCTTTCTATGGAAATCGATGTAAAATAAATGATATAAAAATTACAAGGTGATCCACCTATCGGTCTCTTTTTAGAAAATACTGTGCAATATTTTTCAAGGATTGTCGCCATCGTAATTTTCCAATCAATGGTTTCTGCCCGAGTTTTAAAGTAGCTTTACCAATCTTATGTTGTAAGCAATAGAAAAGACGACTACACGATTGTTGAACTACAGTGTGAACTGGAATAATAGCTCATCCAAGTCCAAATTATCAATTTTTGGCCATAAAAAAAGGCTCAGGATTCGGATGTACTGAGTTCTCCAAGACTCTAAATTTCTGAACCAAAAATAGGTTATTTTGCTTGTTTACATAGCCACCGAGATGGAACGATTGTTTGAGCAAAATTGTCGTCAGTTTCAAGCTCATCGAAGTCTTTGAGAAGCATTAGCGAGGAGTTGGTCATTTTGATTTATTTACTGAGCTAATTGGACCTTATCACCGAATATTCCTAGATCTTTTCCCAGGCTAGTGCATATGATGAAGATTTATTTCCCTTACAAAGTCCAGACTGCCTGTTGACCTGCAGTACAAGATGAACTCATCAGTCGCAGTTGCTATGAAAGATCTCGAATAAAAATTAACTTATGTCCCAAAACGAGATAAAATGTATTTATGCCCAAATTGTCATCAACAGTGGTCTTCAAATATCAAACATAAAAGTCCAAGTCAGCATAAAATATAGGAACTTATATCGTTTTATCCTGTATATTTCTTGCTTGGCAAGTATAATTCGTACACCATCTTATTGCCACTGTTAAAGTTCATAGATTTGGCCAAAAATCAAGACTTTTCTGATATATCTGGTTATTAGAGCAGAAAAAAGTAAGTCTCTTTTTATATGTACAAAAGTCTGTGCCAGCAACTCTTCTATTAATCATTCATTAAAATGGTTTCATGAGTAAAGATTATGTCACAATTTGACAACCATAAAAATAACGCTTAAATACAGTTCCGGCATGGCACGCCCTAGTTAAACAAATGGTTAGCCTTAAATTTCACATCAATCAAAATACCTTTTGACACGAAATAAATACCTGTGGCTCTGAGTTGTAAATGATTTTCGGGGAGGCATCTATGAAAATTTAAAAAGCATTAATGCACCAAACGATTACAGGGTGGCGCAAAGAACATTAAGCTTACTTTATGTATTAAATGTTATATCAGCAAAACGGTGACCATTCTTAGCATCGACCTGACTTGACAATTCCAAAATAATTTCCACAATTTTTATGAGTATTTTACGTCAGAATTTAACTTTAGTGCCAAAAATTTCCACAGGTACTTTCGTGGGCTGTGAGAGCTGTAACTTCATCTATTTGTATGCATCCACAATTCTGGATTGAGTTGTAAACCAAGATTTGCCATTTGCTGTTTACAGAGTATTACAATATTATTAATTTTAATATTATGTCCATATTAAAAGTCTTTTCTTTGAGCATATTTGCTGGAATCACACAAATAACATGTGTAATGTTATAACTAGTGACGAGTAATTTATCGCACTCCTAAGCTGGCTGAATTTTAGAATAAAATTCAATAATTTAAGCGTTGTTCGCGTGAAAGTTATTCCACGATGAGCGGACATGATTTGACACATATATTTATCTATTTACTTATCCATCCTAATAAGTCAAAACTCAAAAAAGAGTATAATAAATCAGAATTGAGACATGTGACTTAAAACACAAATCGCTTTGATATTTTTTGCTGCAAAATAAAATATTTATGGCAAGTAGTAAGCTGCTTTATTACGTCTGGCTCACATTCAATTACAATTTTTTAAGTAACCATAATGTTGTTAATAAAAGTGAAGCTTCTACATGCAAGCTGCAATTGCAACATCTCAGACAATTTAATAAAACATAAAATTCGAGATAAAAAATTACTATTTGCAAAATTTTTTTGCCTAGTTGTATGTTTTGTTGAAATTTCTGTTTCTCAGATCTTTATTTTGTTTCAAAATTGCACGGCAATGGGATTTAAATCAATCACTCTTCAGGGCTCCGTACCTCGAAAGGAATAAACGGAATCCTAATAGGATCACTTTGTTGCCTGTCCTTCCGTCTGTCTGTCAAGACTCTTTTTCTCAGGAATGCGTGAAGGAATCAAGCTGGAAGTAAGACTAAATACTCAGATCAACTGTCCCTTGGAGCTGTGAAAACTTCAAAGCCAATGCAATCAAAAAATACAGCCGTTTATGCCTCAAATTTTCGACACTCGCAAGGGAATCAAATCCTACTGTGTACTTCCAGTCGATCTAGAATCTTGAAATTTGGCATGAAGCAATGTTTTTTTTATATACCTTAGAGACCTACAGGTTTATACAGAACCCTGGCCCGCGAGTTTGATTCGCACTTGGCCGGCTTTTTTAAGTATGAATTCACTTGACTTAAAAATACTTACACTATTGTTGTTTTTTTCTTAACTATGTTTTAGTTACTTACTGCCCCTCTGCAAGCACTCTAAGCTAAATAGATCACGATTTAAATCCTTCGGCTTATCCAAACTTATTTTTATTGATTTCTTACGTACAAGCAAAATTTCAAGTAAGGAATTGTTAAAATCAAAAAACGTTGTAACAGTTTAGAAGTTTATTGGTATCCGCGATTATGTGAACCATGAACCGGGATCCGGTCTTCCCTTTTTTGGCGGCTGAGTTCAAAGGCACTCTTAGCTGGAGTTGTCCATTTGCAAAATGTGGAGAAGCCATTGTAGTCGATATTGCATATGTTATACCTTTCTGACTGGAATCACATCATTACACACAGCTCGAAGAGCTCGCGGTTGTACTCCATTCGTTCTCCTCGCAGACGGGACCAAATGTCCGTTCAAAATGCCATATGCCTAAAATCTGATCCGCTGCCATGCTTATCGTCCAATTTTGTACGAACCGGAGTATTATTGAATGCGTAGAATAATTTTGTCGGATTGCCTTCAAAGTGGTGCAAATTTGTAAATTATCTGCTTTACCAAAGCTCTTTGAAAATATTGTAAAGGAGAAAATAGTTTTCACATTAAAGAGCATATATCTGAGCTCTAGCATGGTTTTGTCTCTGGACGTTCAACTACATCTAATTTAACTCATTTTACATCATGTGTAATAAATGTTGTTGAAAAAGTTTTTCAAGTTGATGCCATCTATACAGACTTCAGTAAAGCTTTCGATTCTGTAAATCATAAGTTACTAGTGAAAAAATTGGAAAGTTTTGGTTTCCACTCATCAATTTTGAATTGGATTACATAATTTTTAATCGGGAGGGTACTCAGAGTCAGCGTGGATAACCATTGTTCAAGGCCTATCCTTTGTATTTCGGCAGTTCCACAAGGAAGTCATCTGGGTCCTTTACTTTTTATAATTTTCATTAATGATATCGTAAAATATCTTGAATTCTGTCATTGTTTAATGTTTGCGGATGATCTGAAGCTGTTTTCGAAAAGCCAAGACGACTGTATGAAAATGCAGAAGGATCTTGAGCATTTATATAAATGGTGTGTCAAAAATTGCTTGAATTTAAATGTTCAAAAATGTTTCACAATCTCTTTTTCGAGAGTTCCAATACAGCTCTCTTATACTTACTGTATTGGACTCACACTTTTAGAAAGAGTAGGCAAAATAAAAGACCTCGGTGTCATTATTGATAATGAGCTTACGTTTGTTCATCACTTGGAATGCATAGTAGCGAAAGCTAACTCGTTAGTTCGGTTTATTAAGAGAAACTCAAAGGAGTTTTCTGACCCACATACTCTATTATCCCTTTTTATTGCACTTGTTAGGTCGATACTTGAATATGCGGATATTATTTGGAGTCCATTCCATTTAATTCCATTCAGAGATATTTTATGTTACCGGATCAAAAGTCCCCTACTTTTATCCATGCTCCCTATTTATGCACCGGAACGGCCATTAAGAGAACGACATCATTTCTTTCAAATGGGGCATCGAACAAACTATGGTCAGAATGAACCAATTTTTAGAGCTCTAAAGTCCTTTAATGAAGTTTGTAGATTTGTTGATGTTCATATCTCAAGAGAGTGCTTCAAAAACATTGTGTTTTGTCTTTTAGGAAATTAAATTCCTGATATTTTATTAGTAACTTTAATAATTAATGTTAATAAACAAATAATTTACCAAATTTGTAATCTGTTAGGCTTAAGCTGGTTGATGAAATAAAAAAAATAAACAATAGTGTATTCCAACGGCTGGAAAAACTCTAAACTAAACCATTTTTTTTAACTATGCCTTTCGTCGTAATCGAACTAAATATAGAAGTAGAAGAGGAGAATAATAAACTAAAATTAAAAATTAGAAATAAGAAGAAAGTATCAAAGAAAACATAGTAAAAGGACTTTTTTTTAAGAACTTTAAACTAACCTAAAAATAAACCTTAAAAAATATCCTAATCTACCTACAAACCTCACTTACTAAATCTAAAAAAAATATGCTATCCTCACTTATCCTTTACTACGGGGATTAAACCTATCTTGAAATCTATCTTAAAACTATGCAAGCCGGTCAGGCTTAAAGAACTTGAACCCTGCACTCTTGTTGTTGCTGCCAAGTAACATCCTCCTTCTCGCGAGCTGATACCGCCCAACTGAACCGGAGATTAATCCTTAAGCTGCTAGCGACGTGTACGTTGTAGGCCAGTCGCCTATCCTCACTTTTCCGGGCAACACATTTCAGATGTTCTTAGTACAAACTGTACAAAACATGGCGAGCTTCGAGCATTGTGCGATGGCAGCAAATCAGATCTCCCGGGATCACGAATTCCAAACTCACTTTCTACAGTTCAGTGCAATGAAAGCTGTCATATGTGGTTTAAAAGTGAATGAAAGGTTACTGATTCTCGTCTAGAAATTCGTTTAGAGTTTTGGTGCATTGTAAAAAGTTGATATGATATATTCACCCCTATTCTCTTAGAAAATGTGACAAATTTTCACCTCAAACTTGTAAGTCACCTCACATCTAAATTCTTGAATACAAGTTAAGTGACAAATAAACAATCGAAATTTTAACCCGCAAAAATTCATACTGACTTTGGTTATACTGTAAAGGGCTTTTCTACAGGTCGGGTGATACTATATATGGTCAACAAGACGTGGTTCAATTTCATTTGCGAGTTTGTTGGAGATTCATTCTATTCTGATTAAGTTCTTCCAGCATTAATAAATTTAACTTTAAAAGGAATATCGACAGGTGTATTTGTGTCTTGGATACTATGAATGTTCCATTCCAGACTTTTATGGAACCCTCACAATCGCGTAAATGGAGGACATAAACGGGTAAGAAACCACTATAAACTATGCATCAGAAATGCAAAAAATTGTTACATACGGAACAGATTGAGGCATGCGGATGGAAAGAAAGAGATGTGGAGTACAATAAAAAAAATGGTTATTGGACAGCAACAAAATGAAATAAGACATGTATATTTTGAGGGTAAGGAATATAGAGATGAGTCCGAAATAGCAAACAAATTTAACGACTATTTTGTGAATAGTGTTGAGCAAATTTTTAAATCAATTGAAGACGTCGAATACACAAACAATATAAATGAAATCGGATGCCAATTCAAATTCCGCGAACTAACGATAAGCGAACTAAAAAAAGTTTGTAAAAACCTAAAAAATAAAGCAGACTTTGAAAAAGTAAGCCCCAAAGTTATCATAGACAACTGGGATATTTTAGGACAGACAGTGCTTACCATAGTTTATAGATCACTCTCAACGGGGGAGTTCCCAAGTTCATGGAAGGATTCGATGATTACGCCGGTGGAAAAAGTTCCGAACACGACCAAAATGGAAGAATTTCGACCCATCAATACGCTTCGAACGATTGAAAAAATTATTGAAGCGGTGGTTAAACAATAGATGGTAGAATATCTGGAAGGCAATAACATCTTGTCGATTTATCAATCCGGGTACTGACAAAATTATTCGTGTGAGGCAGCGGTTAATTATATTGTAAATGAATGGAAAGGTGGCGGAAAGAAAAATAAAATAATAGCAATTGCCCTTGATTTCAAACGTGCCTTCGAAACAATAGATAAGAAAATACTTTTGGCAAAATTGTATAAGTACGGGTTTCAAGATAAAGAGCTGGAATGGTTTAGATCATTTTTGACTAATAGGGTACAACGGACTAAAGTAAATAGTAGCGTGTCCGATTCCACCGAAGTCAAACAAGGAGTGCCGCAAGGATCGATTTTAGGTGCATTATTATTTATTCTTTATATCAACGATATGCCGAAAGTAATAAAGTATTGCAAAATTCTTTTATACGCCGATGATACGCTTATTTACGCCGAGGGAAAGGATGCAAATGAATGCAGAAATAAAATTAAGTTTGATATTGATCAATTAATCACATGGCTAAAGATGAACAAATTAAAACTGAACGAAGAAAAAACTAAATTAATAGAAATAAATCTACAGAGCCAAACACAAATCGTGATAAATGGAAAACAAATCGAAAATGTTAACAGTATTAAATATTTGGGTATGATTATTGACAAGGAGCTAAAGATGCATGAACACATAGACTATATATGTAGACTTCGATATTTTATTAACAAGATTTTATTTTATACAATTTAATTTAAGATAGAAAAAACAAGCAAAAGTTCATTAAAAATGATTAGATTTAGATTTAAGATTTTGTAATTCAAATAAATAATAAGCAAGCTGAATTAACACGTCTTTCGTAACACGTCGTTCGTCGTTCGTCGTTCTTCTCGCGCTCGCTGATTACTGAAGACTAACTCCGCTTCTCAATGCAACGAAAATTACAGTAGCTGCTGAGGGTTACCGCTCACTGTCAAACTGGATCCCACAAATCGGCCATCCTGCATGCAAGCTGTCCTCAGCGCCCTGTTAGAAAAAATTAAAGAAAAAAATGTTAATTAAATGGTATCCTCGTCAGTTGAAGAACTTTTGTTAAAGTCCGTTTGACGCGAGGGCTTCATTAAATCGGCACTACTGGTTGTGGTATTCGATGATGCTATCGGAGCGTGCGACTCGACTCGGGCGACAATTGGACCAGACGCAGATGCTTTTGTTAGGGCCTTTGAAACAATCGATGTGACTGGTGATTGTGATATTTTTAAATGTAGTAGTCCATCCGATGGATCACTTCGCATAGCTGCTTTAGTTGACAGAAATTTTGGCAGAATCAGTTTGCAGGCTTCACGTTTTTTCTTTTTATACAGCCAATTCAAAGACTTCTTTTTTACAATACGTCCGTAGTTGATTCTCCTGGTCAGTACACTAATCTGTTCTGCTTCTCTTACGCGTTGCAAATTTATCTTTCTCGCATGCAGTTGTTTCTTTATAGGCGACGATGAAGTTGACGCCGTTGAAGACAATGCCTTCGTGACCGATGTGACCGCGGCATTCATCAAATCATCATCATCGAAGTCATCCTCGTCGTCGTCATCTTCATAGTCCAGATCATCTTGCATGGCTTCATATTTGCGAGCTTCTTGTTTCTTCAACTGTATGGGCGCCCTTTGAACTACCTCCTCTTCATCCGACGAACCAATAACAAACGCCACATTGCTTTCGTCCTTCAGCTCGACCATACCTCTGTCATCCTCTTCATCATCTTCCTCATCGTCGTCCTCATCATCGCCATCATCGTCGTCTTCCTCTTCGTCACCGCCGTTGTCGTCGACCTCTTCGTCACCGCCGTCGTCGTCGACCTCATCGTCATCATGATCGTCGATGGCCACGACTTCCGAACGATCTTCATCGTCCTTGATTTCGATTTTTGATTTTGATTCTTGGACACTTTTTAGTTCTGTATGGAGGATCGGCTTCTCTTCTGAGACATCGCCTTCACTACTAACTTGAAAACCATTTTTAAATTCTGAATCTATTGGCTCGATGTGTACACCGTCTTTACTTAGAGTGATGCGCGTTCCTCTTAAAATATCTTTTCCCACTAACAGATCATGCTTGAGACATCTTGAAGAGACTACGTAAATTTTTGTGTTATATGTCATATCGTCAATGTGAATTAGTGCTTCAAAATAACCATAAGGCTTTGTGCATTCTTCCGATAATCCTCGAAAAATTTGACCGTCGAATAGCAAGGAAGGAGATCCTATCTTGAAATACTGCTCCGAACCCATCACTGTCACATCACTACCAGTATCGATCTTCGCCTGAATCTCAACACCATTCACTATGACTGTCTTCACTTCTAGCTCGCTTAAGTCCATATCCACAAGATTGATAGTCCTAGCATTGTTTTTTCGCAATGGACATTTGGACGAAACATGGCCAAAGCTGTCGCAATTGAAGCACTTGGGACCTTTTGACTTATGCTCACATATTTTGCTCTTATGGCCAGTCATTCCACAATTGAAACATCGAACGCTTCCACCTGTGTTAGTATCCTTAGGGTTGAACTTCATTAATTGGGTAGTAGACGAACGTGGCCCTAGAGAGCCTCGGAAACGCTCATATTCTTGTAGCTTAAGTCTAAAATCACTCATTGTTTGTGCACCATACAGCATCACTTTGTTAATGGGGAAGTCATCGATGCCGTCGACTACATATTGGATAACAGATAAGTCATCCACACCGCCTTTTGCACCTAATTCTCTCATAGCCAACAAGTACTCGAAAGTAGTTTCTCCCTTTGCCTGCTTCTTCGCAGCCAGCCCCTTGTGCACATCCGCAACTGTCATAGCACCTCCAAACTCTTCAGACAATAGCTTCTTTAAATCAACCCATTTTATTATTGTCGGCTTCGTTTTCAAAGCCATCTTTGCGGTCCCCACTAGCAACCTTTTAGCAAACAGTATCTGCCTCGTTTCGTCCCACTTCATCAAAGCAGATACGGTTTCGAATTCATCAATCCATGAGCCTACATCACCTTCGCCGCTGAAACATGATACGGCATTAAGAGCGTCTTCAAATGATCCAATACTTGCCTGCCTAGAACGATTCTTTAGCTCATCAATCTCTGTCCGTAACAACGAAATCTCTAACTCCGGGCTATTCTGAACAATTGTCGCTTCAGCGTCCTTTTCTTCCCTCCTCTCGATTATCGCCTTCGGCGCTCTTTCGTTTGACGAACCAGCGCCACTGCAGCCAGGCACATTATCTGCATCCCCATCGTCATTTGTCGGCATTAAAAAACTTTGTCGTTGCGCCGATTTCCACCTACCCTCCAATTCCATCTCACGTTTTTTTAGGTCCACTTCTCGCTGTATAAGAGCATCAAACATCTCCGAAAGGTCAGCAGCCGAAGTTACTGCTGTGCTATTCAGCTGTTTGGTCCGTTTTTTGCCAACCATCGTCGTAAATCGCAGTGGAAAAAAAAACGTGCAATCGGTCTGATTATGAACCGTTTAATAATCTCGCGTCTAATCAAAGTTCTGTATCGAACGTCGCGTTGGTGTTTCGCTTATTGAAAATGAACTGTCTGTACTTTTCGTCTACCGCTTACTGAACTCGTTTTTGTTTTTTTTTTTTTTTTTTCTTTTAACTTTTATCGAATTGTTTTTGGGAATGATCCCGGTTGAGCCCCCATTTGTAGACTTCGATATTTTATTAACAAGATTTTATTTTATACAATTTAATTTAAGATAGAAAAAACAAGCAAAAGTTCATTAAAAATGATTAGATTTAGATTTAAGATTTTGTAATTCAAATAAATAATAAGCAAGCTGAATTAACACGTCTTTCGTAACACGTCGTTCGTCGTTCGTCGTTCTTCTCGCGCTCGCTGATTACTGAAGACTAACTCCGCTTCTCAATGCAACGAAAATTACAGTAGCTGCTGAGGGTTACCGCTCACTGTCAAACTGGATCCCACATATATGCAAGAAAATAGGAAAAAAAAATAGGTTTCTTCAAAAGGATCAGAAAACAAATGGACGATATGACAGCCATAATGGTATATAATACCATTGTTAAACCCCATTTTGAGTTCTGCGCCTCAATTCTCTTTTCGTGCTGCAATCAAGGCCAAATAGAAAGGCTTCAGAAGCTGCAAAACAAGGCGATGAGGAGTATCCTGAGATGCAATAGATTTACCCCAATAAGTTTTATGTTGGAGGCACTTAAATGGCTGAACGTCAAGCAGAGGCTAGAGTATAACACATTATTGGCCGTTTTTAAAATCAAATATGGTGCTGCACCTGGATATTTAACGAGTGAAGTCAGACGCGTGGGAGATGCGCAGCCTTACCAACTGCGAAATAAAGATGACTTAATCCAAGTTGCGTATCCAAACTTCAACAACCGCCCAAAGTACCATCATTTATAAAGGATTTAATTTATTTAACACACTACCAAATGATATAAAAAATGAAAAGAATTTAAGAATATTTAAAAAAAAATGTATTGATTTTATAAAAAGAAATTCTTAAAAGAGCATAAGACTGAATTCTAAATAAATCTATTTGTATGCAAATATAGATTATTGTAGTAAATATGAATTATGTAAAGTGATAACAATATTTAAAAATTAATGAATTGAAATATATTAAAGAGCCTAAGACTGAATTTAAATAGATCTAATCGAATGTAAATATGGATTATGTAAAGTATTGAATTAATACTAATAAACTTAACTAACTAACTAACTATAAGTTATTGAATTTTACCTCGGCCTTTCTCCGAAAATCGTTTGCTTCATTTTTGTCCAATGTACTCAAATTGTTGTGTAGCTGTAATTTTTACATCACATGTGAATACCTTAATTAATTTTCTATCCCTATAAATAACAATTTCGGACTCAAACTAAAATATTTATTCTGAGTCCTTCGTCACTCATGTCACATAAAATGACTAAGAGTACTATATACAAATTTGTCACAGTGACATATATTTTGGCTGAGAACACTAAGAAAATAGGAAAAAATAGAAAATGTTCGCGCACTTTTTGCACTTAAAATTAAGTTGAGGGAATTTTAAAAAGTGGGGGTAAAATTTTCTCAGAAAGAAGAAAAATAGCCAAGAAGCAATTTTTGTAAAAAAAAATAAACGTCAAAAGATTTAACAATTGTTTTCCGGGGATTTCATTGCGTTCCCGCTCGATTGTCTCCAAGCTTTGAAGCTTTGAACAAATGACAATCGGTTTTTATTTGACAGATTTGAAACTTTTGATAATTCTGTCCAAAGAAATTTTTGGACTAAAATTCGAAGCATTGGAGAAGTTTCTTTTCCTCTCTGGTGAGCGCTCTTTTCTACGAAAAACTAGAAAATTTCAGCGCCCTCGAAGAGGATTTCGTAAGTTTTCTGTGTTAGGAGGTTTATCGAACAGACCTAGTATAGACATGCCTTGCTCGAAGTCACATTGATGTCAATCTCTGTCCGATTGTGAATTTCTTGTTGCCTGAAAGATGTCGTTCTTAGTTCCGCTTCTTAAATTTTTAAAAAGGGTAGAAAATATCACATTCACAACTATCGTTCGATCTCGAGGCTGTGAGCGATACCTAAATTGTTCGAATCCGTTAAAATCTTTAACTGTACCAAATCAACATGGTTTTTGTAGAGGCCGCTCTATAACTACTTTTTCCTTGAACTCACCCAATTCTGCGTCGACTCATTTAAAAATTAAACATATTGTATATTCACTGATTTAAGTAAAGCTTTTTAAACAATTTTATCGAACAATTTAGTCGATCTTATTCAGTAATTTTTAAAGTTTGTTACTCGAACTATTTCACTCTTAATTCGGGGTACCACAAGGTAGCCACTTAGGTCCGTTATTGTTCATTTTGTTAATATTTGATTTGACTTCTATTTTAAAGAGCTCACAAGTATATTTATGCTGACAGTGTTGCTAACTTTAAGAAGATACATAATATTGGACACTGCCTTCATCAACTTGGACCAGTTCTTTGAGAGTTCAACTGAAGAATTTTCATACTGAAAAAAAAACCGTGATAAAGGGATTGAGCATCACTCTGCTATTATCGCAAGGAAGTGCCAAAAACTAAGCCGATACTTTCATCTCTCAAAGGATCTTTTGCTGCCAGCTTGGAAGTCCAGAAAACAATACTAGATGTGCCTGTTTTCATCCTGCCAACATAACGTTAGAGCTGAGCATATAGAAAGAAACCACTTCTGCAGACTGTAAAACATTGATGACGAACAACCTTCTGCTGTCAGAATGAGTCATTGAATATTTCTGAAGACAAAAGTCGTTCGTTCCCCGAATCTGCACCAGATGGACAGCGCGGTTGAAAGAGACTTCGCTTCAGAAGGAAAAGGGTTCTCAACCAACAATTGATGGGAGAAACATATTTATGTATGTAAAGATGGAGCGGGCTATAGGGGCTTATAAATTGAGGCACATGTCCACCGCAACCGCAGAAGTAAGACAAGCTCTGAGCGAAAAGGAAATACTAGTTATTTGTCTTGTTTCTACACAATGGTGTTCCAGGATCAACTAGACATTTTGGACTTGATATGAACATTTTTGCGTCGAATAAATCTTTCGAAAACGTGATCACTGAAATAATTATACGACACTGTGCCTTTTAAACTACGCTCCGCAAGAGGACCCTGCATAACAGGATCCAGGAAGAAATGATAAGACCATCTAACATCTTTTTTGTCACTGTTCCGGCTGAGATGAATGACGCCGTTATGGGGCCAGAGAGCAATTAAACAGTATACATACTCAAAAGGTGTGGACCGGCCAACCTAATTTCAATGTTTTCAGCATCTGAGTGAACAAGACTTTTAAAACGAGTGAAACAAAGTAAATAAGGACTCCCAACTATAACCGCGGCAATTTTCATACTCGAAATTATTAGTTCTTCAAAAATTAGCGTCAATGTTTTACATACAAATAAATAAAAACATGCACAGCATATCTCGGACGAATTTCCAATCATCATATTTCCTTCAATTTTCTCACAACCAATCGTCCAAGAACACGCCAGACGTACTCTGGATGAGACGTGATATTTTACGAGTATGTACAATGATCACAGCACACATAAAAGCTCACAAAACATGAAAAGTAAAGTCTAGCGTGGAATAAAAGGAATGACAAGCCTAAATTATTCAACGTAAAATATTTACAGAAATTATTCGAAAGTCTACACTAAAATAAAAAAAAAAATAAAAAACATCTGAAGCCCCACGACAACTGGCCACAGGTCTGCGAAATCTATTTTAAGCCAAATTAATTGAAGATGAACTTGGCAGAATAGCTTCAACGTAATTAGCAACTATATTTCCGAAACACCAAGGTACACTTACAGATTACAAAATGTAACATCTTTAACGAATGACTAACTATTTCTTTAAGTATTTCTCGGACCGATTTAGCATCAATTAGGAACTGCCGAACTAGGTAAGAATTGCTTTAAGCAGTTAGACGATTAACCGGATTAAGGCTGATTCGTATAAAGTTATTCAGTATTAATTTTATTCATTTTTTACATAATGTTTTAATACATAATTTGATACCTTTTGTCCAACTTCTATAAAACGCTAGAGTCCTTTTTGAAAAATATTGATTCTACGAAAATGGTATTATTGACCTCAAATTTCTTACTTTTGAACTGTTCGTTATTTCAGAGAAAGACATACTATACATGGCAATGGAGGCCAGATCAAGTTTAAAGAAAGGGTATTGGAATAAATAGATTGGCATTGTCTTGAGCATTCTAGGTTAAAAAAAAGTACCCTGTATTTTTTCCTTTGAACAGATGAAGATGGTCTTTTCCAGGTTTAAGACTCTTATTTCGTTTCAGGATCATTGTGACGAATCCAAGTCCCATCGAAATCCGTCTTCGTCAGTTTGATAGCTGTCAAGTTTAACTCCTGCGTTTAAATGTCATTTCTTTTTTTTTCGGCTGTAAAGTCTTTGGGTGCCCAATACGTCTACACTTTCTGCACATGAAGTTCGTTGTGAAAGATCGTTTCAATCCTTCCGTATGAAATCCGTGCGATATCAACTAAATGCCTCATGTTTCTCCGAAGTCAGACGTGGACGCGGTCGTCCTTCATGTAGCTCGTCTTCTGTGGATGTTTTATCCACCTTAAACTCCGTGCATCTTGAAAGAGATCTTTTAAAGCAGAGATACGTTTTTGTTGACGTTCTGACTTGCTAACGCATCCATGTTTCTGCTCTGTAAAGCGCGGCTCGGATGATATATATCTTCGGCTAACTGAGAAGTGGGAGTCATGGGAGTCGACGAAATACCAAACATTGGTCTTAAACACCTTCCTCTAGAAGTGGCAAACATTTACACTACCCTGTTTAACAATTTGCTGATACAACCAATTCCTTAAACCTGGAACAAAAACACCACCAATCCGGCAAATCTTCGGTCGATACTAAACATCCCAATCTCGATCGATAATAATCATCCCAGGCTCCCTCTCTCCGCCACTCCATAGCGTAAGTAGATGACTGGACCGCGTAGAGGCCAAGTCCGTCGATCGGAGACATTCCTAGTCTTTGCAACGTGACTTCGAAAAGATTCAGGGATATTGCGACGATTGTTAGTTGAGGATCAATTTCCAAAAAAAGCGAGACTATTCTGTTCAGGACTCCGTTGTCCTCTAGGGCCTCTTGAAATATGAGAAAGAAGCGACGAACGTTCTCTATCGTTAGACAACATGGGCAGCCACTGGCTAGTCAATGTGTTGTTAGATATCTTGGGGGATCTGGCTATATCAGTATGTGTATTTTAACAAACATATTCTGCTCTAGCCAGAGCCTAAGCGACTACCGATAATTTTCCACGTTGGTCGAGAAACTGTAGACGGCGAGTCGACTAGCAGGCGGGCCGAAAAGTGCATAGCCTGCCACATAGATGGTTTAGTTAGCACCAACCTTCTAAAGACACGCATATAAATTTGACAGCTTTCGGTTTTTTTGTTAGTTTGAAAAAAATGGATAAAAAGGAATTTCGAGTGTTAATAAAGTATTGCTTTTTCGCGAAAAAAAATACGGTTGAAGGCAAGGTTTGCTAAGTTTAAATGAGACGAAGTGGGCACCGAGGACGATGCACGCAGTTGACGCCCCAAAGAGACTGTTTTCGACGAAAACATCAAAAAAGTCTACAAAATAATTTTGCATTACCGTAAAGTGAAGTTGGTCGAGAAAGCTGAGTACCTGAAGATATCAAAAGAACGTGTTGCAAAAACTCTGTTCAAAGTGAGTGCCGTGCGAGCTCACAATGGACCAAAAACAACAATGAATTGATGATTCTGAGCAGTGTTCGAAGCTATCGTAATAAATCTGAATTTTTGCGTCGATATGTGACATGGCTCTATTATTTCACACCGGACATCCGGTCGGCTGGCATGGTTATGGCATCAGTATTTCGGGCTTCGCATGGTAAAACATTCGTCGGCTATCTTAAAAAGGGAAAAAGTCAACAGCGACTATAACGTAGCGTTATTGGAGCGCTTGAACGACGAAATCGTGGAAAAACGGCCCCTTTTGAAGAAGAAAGAAGTTCTGTTTCATCAAGATTAACAACCGGGCTTTGAATTGCTTCCGCATCCGTATTCTCTAGATTTTGCACCCAGCGATCTTTTCCTGTTCTCAGACCTCAAGGGAACTTGCTTGCTGGAAAGAAATAAAGCGCCGATAATGAGTTAATCGCCGAAGCTAAAGCCCTTTTTGAGGCCAAATACAAATCGAACTATTAAAATGCTATCGAATAATTGTATGACCGTAATAATCATTGTAATCGTAATAAATTGAAATTTTATCAAAAATAAAAGATTGTGGATGTCGAAAGGCAACATCGACATTAAAGATAGCTAGACGGAGAGTAGAACTCTTTCGTCTATAACTAAGCTTTGATGCCCTTCTGGCAATGAATATAGCATGTCCTATCAGCCTTGTATGTTAAAGGTAGCTTAAATAGATATTACAAGTACATTACAAGTTTATAACATTATTTTAAGATAGTTTAAATTTTGTAGGTTTTGAATTAGTTTTAGTTTAATTTTAAAGATAAAGCGTGGAAACACAATATGCCCAGCTTCTAAGTTTTTTGAAACTAAATTTAAATCAAAAGTCATGGGTTGAATTGTCAGGCCTAGCTTAGAGCGCCCATATAGGTCCAGTACTTTAGTTTATAAATTGTAAAATTTATTGCTTAATTTAATATTTTTTTGTTTAGCAAGTTTGTAAATAAATTCAATAAGTAAAAATGCAATTGAAATGAAAAAAGAAAGAAATGAATGGTCTTGTATAGTGTCAGTTTTCTCCTTGCTTATCTGAGCTCTTAGTAAAAAAATTGGCTTTGGCAAGAGCCCTTTGTTCTCTGACCAGGTGACGTTGCTCGACCACCATGAAGATCTATCTATTGTCATTTCTTTGTCATATGCGTCGGTGTTGTGTGCTTTTTTTAGGATTCCGAACCCAAAGAGTTGCAATGGAACCTTTTTACTATGCCTCCGGTGTATGTTCGTCTGTCACAGGGCTGTATCGACTTATCCGTAAAAGGCTTTAACAAAAATTAATAAAAATGATAAAGAATTAAAATAAAGGAAGGTTCCCATGTAAAGAACGAGTTTCTTAAAATCGCAACTGATTTTAATACCTAAATCCAACTTATCACATAAAGGCCATGATCCCATTTCTTTTACAGGTGACGATTGTGAATGTTGTCATGTGAGCGACCCTTTTATGGAATTCGAAACCTATCCAAAAAAAAGTGAAAGCTCAAAATCGATTGACATCCGTGGAGTATGTCGCTCCGGTGTGGATAAATGGGGTCAAAAATAAAACAACGTCTTCTCTTAACCTCTAGACAACAAATGGCGTGTATTTAAATTCTTACATTGTTACATAAAAAAAATCTATTCAGCAAGTTTCCGCTTATACATAAGTATATAAAGTGCCATTCCAAAGATGTTGTTCAAACCCTTTATTATCCTTTTCGGCGCAGTTCTTTGAGTAGTGCATAAAAGTCGATGTGATTATGATTAAGAGGTGCATTTAGCTGGTAAAAGTCACTTGGATTTGCTAGGATTGATTCTCAAAGAATTTTCGCAAGACCAAACCAAAAAATTGCAATGGTCTTCGTTAAGTTTAGTAACAGCAGTGGCAATGCCATCTTCTTCACAATTGATGTACATCGTCAGCGTAGATATGATATGTATCATTGAGTTTTCAATAGAACCAGGATGATCTAGTCCAAGTATTGAGCCCTAAATTGATCCTTAAGGTTCACCTGTTGTTGTATCTATAAACTCAGACATACCATTTTTTAGAAAAAAACTGCTTGTTTTCTACCAAAGAGGTATGAGTTAATAAAATTCGAAGTAGATGAAGAGAAACGAAACAATAAAGTTTTCTATGTTTTACCATATCAAAGGCTTTCTAGAAGTGTAAAAGTGCTAAAAAAATTATTTGATTTCAACTCATATGTCATCCGCAACTTTGAGAAGAGCAAATGTGACGTTAACGAAAGCCAGACTGATTCAGACATGATAACATCAGCTTCTTCAACATCTTGGATAGAAAAGGTAATGTGGCAATCAGCCTGTATTCTGCTGAGAAATTGGCCGTTGATTTTTTTTTTTTAAACTGGAATAATTTTGGCCTGTTTCCAAGAGCGCGAAAAGTTCGAAGATGTCAATGTATTGAATATGTGCATAACAGCAGTGAGAATGTACGGGAGTAAAAATTTTTTTAAAGTTGGATGTTCTTCGACTTAATCAACCGTCTTTGACCAAATTTTCATGACAGCTCGTACAACATTTGCTTTCTCAACTCTACGAAACTCAAAGCTAAACAAATTTTTTTTTGAAATATATCGGTCGATGTGGTTTGAACGGCAATGAAATTCCTGTTAAGTTGGTTAAGGTCAGTGTCTATCAGTTTGTCTGCTCTCGTGCAACCAAGTCACGCAAATTCCTTCACAATGTTTAAGGGGGAAAGATTTTGTATCTTGGAATTAACTTAGTTTCTAAGCTGACAAAAAGCATCATAATATTCGGGAAGTTCAAATCGTTTCCATCTCAGGTAGGAAGCATCGCGTTTAGTTTTGAGGTTGAATATTTCAGACACGTGTGTGGATTTCGTACTAACACCACTACATTTTGACATTCATCAACGAATTTCGAATAAATTTGCACTCGCATTGAGATGAATTTCTTGCATAAATTTACCAACAAAAAATTGGAATCTTAGATTCATACATTCTAAAATAAATCTGCATCAACAAATCGTGTTAAAGTGTTACATATGCTAAAGTGACGCGGAACCCTTCGTGCGAGAGTCAATGTCTCACTTGGCCGTTCTTTTCTTTTTTTTTTTGATGCTTCGTTTAACTTCATTAACCTTGAGTCGCTCGCATGCATCTGTGCCACCTCAGTCTGCGTACATAAGTTCATGGACAGGTGTTGGCGTGTGAGTTTCGAACAATTCCAAAATGATTTTAAAATAAATTGACAGCCTTTTTTTGATAACTTTCTTTGCATAAAATTTGTCGGTGTGATCGAATAGTGTCACTGTCATTATGCAAGTCCATCTGCCATCAGTCCATCAGATGGGCTTACTTCTGTGCTATTTCCCTTCAGACTACGATCGCTATCTTTAAGTTGTTTTCGCTTTAAGGTTGCAATAAGTTAGTTGAGCTCGAAGACATAGTTTTCTCCTTAGATTTCATCAAATAAATAATTGATTTTATTCTCTTTTTACAGAAATTCCCGGGCATACTGAAAAGAGCTTCCTCTATACAGAACTTTGTTTTTGGAAGACGGAAGTTTTCCCTTGAAAATCAACATTACTCATTATACAAAACAGTTGACGGAGATGGGTAAGTACTGTCTTTGGCAGATTGTTTATATTTTTATTTAACAATTCATTTTAAATCTTGCTAAATGGCATCAACAATATGCAATAAGTTTTGTAAATAATTCGGAGGAATGCTTTCACACCCTTGGAACTTAATGTACCAGTTGCAACTGATGTTAATATTTTGCTTTACTGTCGAGGATATTTTTAAACACTTTTCTGTGCAAACATTTTTCGTTTTATGACAAACTGACTGTTAATTAATTGGGTAACAAAATGTTCTCATGTGATGATCGTAGGTTTCCCGTTCCAATCTGTAAATTAAGTTCGACGGATATCACTTAGGTCGTTAAGAAAGCCTCACTCTGCGAAAACTAAGGTTGCCAAAACTAACCCCTTTTAGCAATGAAGATGGAAAGAAATACATAACTGAGGAATGCTTATCCTGCCTAACCTGCCCAATCAGTTGGTCAAAATTTTTCAGATAAAGAAAAGTGTCTCAAGGATTCTTCCCTTCGCAGGCCTGTGACAACAACTTTAGTCTTCCTTTTCGTTTATGCAAAATTAATCAAAGGTTCCTGATAGTTCTGTTTGGTCGCAACGTCCTTCAAACGATGTCAAAGTTTAAAGTCGGATGGAAATGAGGGAAGTACGAGGAAACAATATTTTGAAATGCTTGGCCATAATCAACATTCTGGACATTGATACATGGAAGCTGTAGTTCTGATTGTTTTTCGTTTCGTGTCCATCCATTTAGTAATTTTTTTATCAGTAGTAGACGAAGTTTCATTTGGATAGAATATTGCCCTTTAATGATGCGGTTTCCTTAATTTTATTCTCTGGCATTTGGATTTTAAGTTACGAAAATTTTGTCCATTTGGAGACTGTCCATTAAGTGTCAAAGCCTTTATTTAAGCTCGGGAAATAATTTTCTGATGAGAAATGGACTTCGATGTCAGTCGTAAAGGATCTAATGATTGTTGCTAAAATGTGCGACTTTAAAGAACTTATTCATTCATACATCCTTAGCTTTAGTAGAGTTGCGAATAGAAGAACTTTGAAATAATTTACATTAAGGACGAGCTAGCCTTGTTCGTTACGAGTTGACTGTGCTGGTTCTTCAGTTTATCGTAGACTTTGTTCGCAAAAGAAGCTTTAACCATGACTCATATCATAGTGATTTTCGAAACACTTGCAAGAGGTGTGGAAGTGCAAAAAAAAAGTCAGATCCCAGATTTGAAGCAGTACCTCTTGCTCAACAGCTGCGAAAAGTTTTTTTGGAGTGCAATTCTGATTTCTGATAATCCCGATATCAACTCTTTGACTATTTGCGTTTGCAAGGAAGAAAGGCATTTTTGAGCATCCCTGATGGCCCAATCATTTGAGTGGAGAGCCAGAGTGTAAAGAAATCTCAACCATTAATGAAATGGTCACTTTGACTTACTGCACTACATGGAGCTTTTTTTTAATAAAAGCTTCTCCTTAAGACATAAGGCCTGACATCACAATTCAGTAGCCTGTAGATGGCTCGTTGTGAAGTATGGAAATGTTACTTCTATTTTTATTTTCGAATTAATAAGAGATCAACAACAAAGAGAATTAATTTTCCGATACTCTTCAGCATTTTCAAGATCGATCTTTAAGGTTCTCTTCACCATGCTTTAGCGTAAGTAGACGCCTTGATTGCGAACAGATCGGCACCGAGGATTTCGGACATCAGATTGACCTTGCAGCGTGATTCTCAAAAGATTCAGCGTTATTGTGACGATTTGAAGTTGAAAACCAACTCCCAGAAATCAGAAAATGTAAGCAAATCAAAGTCAGATGCCTTGGACTCTCGCTCAATATGTATTTATGTTTTAACATGTAGATGTAGATCTATCCAGAGCCAAAGCAACTTTTTCCATGACAAGGAGACTGTTTTACAAAGACCAACTTGATGCTAGGGTAAAAGTCATCTGTGTCCCGCGTGGTTCAACTTGCCAGCAAATTCGATGAAAATTCGAGTTTTTGAAAGGCAATGTTTCAGGACTTGTCTTCATTTATTTAGAACTCTAGAGTCCCAAAGTTCTATCGCAATGAGGTCCTTTACAATTGAGCAAACCTGATGAGGGTGGGTATTTTCCTATTATAACTTATCCAAAAGCCCATTGCAAGGGCAATGATTTCGATCAATAACCTGATCTCCGGGGCTTTCTTCCGCAACGATTTTTACCACGAAAGTGTGTGCCTAAATGGTGTCGTCCTTCCAGAGGCGTTTCTCTACCTCCATTCTGATCCAGAGCAGTCTGTCAGTGCCGATAATCTTCTACTTTCCCCGTTCAAGTGTTGCCAAACGACTAACCTACCATAGAGACATCGCACGCGGTTCAGAAGAATTCCTCCATTTCAGCAGGACGTTTAATTTAAGTGTTTTTTTTATCAAGTTATAAAGTCATTCCGATAAATTAATTTAAAAAAATGTATTAAGAACTAAACTGTTTAGCCTGTAAAATGTTTGTGAAGGAAATATATTTAACGGACTACTGATCTTGCCCGAAAAGGCTAAACAGTCACTTTTGTAGACGCACAACCCATAACCTGAAAAGTTTTATTCGCCAATGTTCAAAGCGCTTCAGATGTCATATGACAACTGCATCTTCACTAAGATGACGATTTAATCAATGTCAAGTTTTGGACCTTCTATTTGCCAAGACTTCTAAAAAGCTAAGAGAACTTTATTCACATCTCCTCTGAGTGGTGAAATCTCTTACTTCATTCATATTCTGTTGACGGGTTTTGAAATAAAAAAAAAATAAAAATACTTTACTGGCTCAGATATAAGGCTGAAATATGGTGCAGCATAAGGACCCAATGCTCATTATCTTTGAACGACTACCATAACGTGAACTATGAGCTCAAATTGCCATCCATTCTAAACAATACCGCTTTTGACCTAAATTCTCATTATGCAATTGTCGAGACAAAGGCAAGACCTCTCCAGGTGAACGCCACAAGTTACAAGAATAATTTCTTGTATCGGTACCCATAAATTATGGTGCCTTCAGGATTTAAGTCGTTCTCTTTTTTCTTTCCATTTTTTCTATAAGCTTTTCGTTTTCAATTCCACAAAACAAACAAAAGCATTCTTGCCGCCCCTTATTAACAAATATTTCGTTTCAGATTCCACTATTCCTCTAGCTGTCAAAATTACTTGTATTCCAATGACGCTTGTTTTTATGTTTAGCCGCTTCGTTCATGGACTTCAGTCCCATGCCTATATGGCCACGGACTTTGATCCTTCTTTGGGCATCAGCCACTTCAACGCTCTACTTCACTTCATACTTCACACTTCAGCTGTCACATTTAAAGAACATTCTGCTCTAGACAGTGGCGGCTTTGAATGTTTCATCTCGTTACTGCCAGATCGATGTTCTAGTTCGTACTAGAAGAACAAATGTCACTTTTGATTATTATTATTGACAGCATATTCTGTTTTCGTTTCGCAGGACCGTTGTATATCGTACAACTCTAATGAAGTTTCCCTCAGGACAAAATATTAATAGACTTCTCTACACGAACGTTTTCATTTGAAGCCTTTTAAGAGATATTTATCGTGGAGGGCTAACTTGTTTGTTATTTGTTTGAACAAAAACTAGCTCGATAGGTTTCACTACTTTGTCACTCCTTGCGCTTGATGGAATAACACCGAATCTGGAACATCAATATCGCCAACTATTGACAAACACAAAACATCACACCACCGTTCTTTAAATAGCATGCGCATAGTTATTGGAAGCGCTATAGGCCAAGGCAGTGGGCGTGTCTCCTGTTTTATTTATCCATTAGTCCGTCTTCTCTTTTGTTAAGGTCCAAAAACATATATCTACGAATTAGCTTTGCAAAACATGAAAATACAGCAAAAAAAGAAACACAAACTTCCAACAATTGATCCATTTAGGTGTACCTATTCCAAATTGTTGTTATGCCTCTGGATTCAATTAGCATGCCTTATTTTTCATCAGCAGTCTTCGGTAAATATTTCTAGAATCAAGCTCTAAATAATTTTGCCTATTTCACTCTCGAAACATACAAAAGTTGTTATTCCGAAACTTTGGCTTAAGCTTCAACAGTTAAACATGTTGCTAGTATTTTTATATAAAATTAGCAACTCTGTCGAACAGAAAATTTAATGTTATGTTTATTTTTTCTTTTTATAATAAATATAAGACTTGAGTGGTAATAAACCACACTTCCCTGCAAGCCAGCGTGAACTTAAGCTCGTGAAATTGTATTTGTTTCGTGTTTTTTTTTTTGTGTTTTGTTAAAATGAGTGATTTTACTTCGGAACTTAATTTAAGAAATTTAATTAATGAAAATTATAAGAGCTCTTGTAAGGTGGTCGAAGAGGACCACAGTGAAATGGCAATTAAGGAAATCGTCCATGGAATATCATTAAAGCAAACTGATGTGTTTGTGAAAGTTATTGCTAGATTTTTAAGGTATGGACAATGAAATGATAGTTTTATCAAGTGAAGTTCGAATTTGAAACTCTCCTAAATGGTGTTAAAATGTTTAGTTCGGTGTAGAATAAGTGTTTAAATGTTTAAATAAAATGTTTATGAATTTAAAATGAAACATCTTGACCAGTTTGCTTAGTTATTTAGCTGATGTTTTTGGAAATTTGGAATAGGTGTCTTGTTGTTGTAGTTATTTATGTGCCTGCCACTCAAATGGATTGAGTGATAGATTCCTAGGTTCGAATCTTTGTGGAATTTTTTACATTTTACCGAGCTCTCGAATTCGGTTGAGTTATTACTGAGTTGTCGACCAGTGATAGTAATCTCAGTAAGTGGTTAGATATAATATTGGTTTCTCATTGAAGAGTAAAAAAAATGAAGGAATAACCCCAAAAACGAACTTGCTTTTTTAGTGGCGGATAAAATTCTGCGAATTTTAAACGAATGCGAAAAAATATTCAAAGCAAAGAAAATGTTGCTTCCTTTTATAGAATACAAAGCCGAACCACTGTACAATATTTCAAGCTCGCTATATGCCAATACATAATTGGGGTTACCATTATGCCTTAAAAGCCACAAAATTGTTTTCTAATCTGATGAGTAGAAGGCAAGGTTTAACAAATTTTGTATGCAAATTGTTGTGGGTAACTAAGCCCTCCATGTTTTTTTATTCTTTATTATAATGCAATTTTATTGTGAAAAAAAGGTTACAAATGAATCCTTCGAATTTTTTCTGGCAGAGCTCGAATAAAAGTGTCCATCTTTCGAGGCTATCCACAAATCAAGCCATTTTTTGATCAATCAGACAATGTGCCATTGAACGGAGCATGTAATAATCTGATGGCGCAATATCTGGGGAATATGTCGGGTGGGGTATGACTTCCCATTTGAGCGCTTCCAGGTAGGTTTAAACAAGTTTTCACGGCGTTTTTCGCTCAGTGCTCGGTTCAATAGCATCATGAGAAGTCGAAAGTATTGCTCAGTAATGGTTTCATTGAGTTTCAACAGTTCATAATAAATAAAACCGACCTTGTTTCACAAAATATACCACATTTCCTTCGCAGCTTGAATATTCGTCGAACTGACCACGTAGAAACATGACAAGGCGGTCCAATCCATTTTTCATATTTCCTTTTTATGCCGCTGAAGCAGTTGTTCATACGCTCAACGGCCCTTGACTTCAAATCATGAGCAACCCACGTTCCTTGTTTTTAAATCACTCCCAACGCATGCAATCGATTGGAAATGGAGTGGCGGGTAACTCATAATGTTCCTGTGTTTGTTTATTGAGCAATGCCTCCAATTCAGCAGCTTCCAATGATTTTGGCCTTCCCTAACGCAGACTGGATCGTTTTCGAAATTCACTCCCTTGCATTCCACGGAGAATCAAACTAAGTTTTCGAAACTATTTCACAATTGCCAACTTTGATGGTGTCAATGAAAGTCTTCTTGAAAAATTCTCATCATTGAACGATCGGAAAATCCGAGGGCAGACTCAATTCAGAATTGCAATATTGAAGCTTTCACTGTCTCAATTTTCTATGGCGATCTGATGGGACTTGTCTTTTGACACTCGCGGTTTGCCTAAGCGTTACGAAGATCCATTCTAAAAGTAGACCTCGAAGGCAAACATTTCTTACCATTTCAACTCAACATGGCGACTGAGATGGAGGGAAAGAAACATAAGAGTAACACCTGTCGAATGTGATCACTCCTGTCCTGCTACTCGATTGATTTCAGCGCTACAACTTCTCGGTCACATTTCAAAGCTCACAGACTGCTCGATCTTTTGATTTTTCTAAATAAACCGGATCAACTGTGACCTTCTGTCGGTTTTATTGTTATACTCGATGGCAGCTTGACTATGTGGAGTCATTTTTCTACATAGACTAGTTTAAGATATATTTTAAGGTTCCGTTTCTTAAAAGGGTAAACAAATTCGTTTCATGCATGATTCACTGATTGTTAGAATGGAATAAATCATACCGACACTAGCCTCATTCTCTATTTTTGGTCACTCAGTAAAGACATAAATATTTTCTACCCTTGCATTATTGACAACTGAATTTTCAAATATTAAATTTGTCCAAAAAGTGTTCTTCAAGCCAAATCTAGCCAAGGTTCTTTTTAGATATTTGGAAAAATATCTTGGTTAACGAGTGACAATTAATTATTATTTTATATAGAATGCTAATGTACTAGCGTTTACAATGATAAATTATTATTTATGGTTCTTGCTATCCCAGTCCTCTCAATGCAAATCTCAAAAATCTTTTTTGAACTTTTCAATTCTTTAAACATGACATTTGTTGTGAAGAGAGCACACTTGACAAGCATATTCGAGGATCGGACAGGTAAATTATATGTACAATTGCTTATCATCAAATTGTTAAGACTCTCATGACAGTGTCCAATCTTATGCATGTTCTTAATGTTAGTAACATCGTCAGCATAAATAGACTCATGGGCTCTTGGAAATAGACGGCAAATTATTTACAAATAAAATGAACAATAACGGACCCAAGTAGCTACCTTGTGGTATCCCGAATCAATAGTAAATAAGCTCGAGTAACAACCATTAAAAATTATAGAATAAGATCGACTCGACAAATATTACTCAAGCCAAATGAAGAACTTTGTGGTGAAGCCAAATTTGTTTGACTTATAATTTAAGATGCTGTGGAAAGGCTTATCAAAAGCTTTACGAAAAACAGTGAATTTACAATCTGTTTCATTTTTAAATTTAAATGAGTGTGAGTTCAAGTAAAAGAACGACCTTTATGAAAACCATGTTTCTTACGGACAATTATAGATTTAACATCAGACAGAATCGAACATTTTAGGTATAGGCCATTGGACGATAGTTGTGGATGTCATACTTTCGACACTTTTTTAAATAATGGAATTATAAACAAAATCTTACAGGCAATATGAAAGTGGAATTGACAAATGATCAGCACAATGGCACTAGATGATACATCATCTGGACTTGATGCTATGTTGTCATCAAGATACGATTAAGATGTCACTTTATTGTCAGTAGTTATATAAAAATTAATGTTGGTCAAATGGTAAAGAGATTTCAAATGACCATTGTATAAAAATCTCGAAAATTCTTTGGATATATTTTTAAGTCATTTTGTACTCACTGAATGCATTTAAAGTATTTTAACCTCGATTGAATTAATTACGAAGCAATTCCTTGTGATCAATTTTTTGATCACTTGATCAAGCATCTAGTACTCATGTATATCTACAAAAGCTTGCCGACGGTTGCAATTCAAAACTTGAATCGGTTCGGGTAAACTCTCAAGCTGAAGTTGTTTTATCCAACAGTTGTGCAACAGTGCCGAAAGCCGAAGCTGCGATGGCTTTCATGCAAGCTCCAGCCACTTCTTACTTATTCTCCGGTTAAGGAACTTGAAGTTATGGCAGCTGTTAAAACATTTTGGGACCCGAGCACGTGGGAAAACTTTGATAAAACGTTTTGGGGCTTATCAAGAGAATTTGACAAATGGGTAGTACCGATGAGCCCGACTATTCCAAGCGCAGACTACACGACTATTCCAGCGTTTTCCAAGCGGAACTTTTTGCAGTCCGGGAAGCATGTCATCAAATAGAAAAAAAAAATATATCCTGCCAAGTCAGAAGGTTGCCATATGCATTGATACCCAAGCATCTATCAAAGCTATTGCCTCCTGTACTTCAAATTCAAAATTAGTACAGGAATACCGAGCTGAAATAGCGTCGTAAGAAGGTCGGCTCATTTCCCTCATATGGGTCCCCAGTCACAGTGTCATCGCAGGTTATGGGAGGGCCGATGAACTTGATAGGCAGGGAACTGTTCTTCAGCGATCCCGACTTGTGGTGGTGTTGGTGGCTTTGTTGTTGGCGGTGGGCCCAATGATACCGAATTAGTCGTAGCTAACGATTGAATTGAACCATGGCTTGACTCACGATGCTTTTGCCGCTCTTGTGTTGAATTTATTCCATCAATTGCCTTGCGAGCATACTTTATTGGCTTTTCAGGATAAATCGGCGCTACAATCTTAAATTTCCGCGAACTGACTTTATTAACCGTCAGCACGCCAATATTTCTTCGTGCAACCTTCTGCTTATGAATCATCACCGTTTGAACAATATGATTCATTTGAGACTCCATCTCGTTGAGCTGTGTCGCCTGTAGTTCCAGCAGCTGCATGTAACTATACGCCAGCGTATTAATTTGATAGGCAACACTCGCCAACGACTGCGTGGTATAGTTTTTTGTAGCCTTCAAAGCCGCCTTCTTACTATCAGCTCCATAATAAGTGTCCTCACAATAATCGGCGACTCTTTCCAAATTTGTGAAACTATCTCTCAGGCTTTGACGGCCATCGGGGATTTCACTGTCCATGACACTGTGGTGATCCTGTGTTTTATGAATACCTATTCATAATACAGACATTTATCACGCTTTTTCTAATCTTATTTTCTTTGATTTTTTGTATAACAATGAAAAACTCGTAATTATTTTACTAGATTTTTAGCGACGGCGAACACGTCATGATATTGTTAGACTAGTGGCGGTCTGTACATGATACTAGCCGATTTGAGATCATGCCGTTAAGCTAGGCATCCCACACAATTCACACTGTCGTTGCTGCAAAAACACAGCTGAGAGGGAAACCTTAACACACTTCTTTTGCGCCTATCCAGCTCTTGCTAGAACTAGACAGCGATCGCTTGGTAGACTCTTCTCCAATTTAATTGATGAGAATTCTGATAAGGACATTAAGCAATTTATGTGGTTCTTAAATACCTGAGGTTGGATTTAGAGATTTCTGAAAATCCACCTCATAAATAAGGTACAAGAGCTGTGGCATTAAAATGGCACACAGTGCTTATTAGGTTCTCACTGAAGGACCACTTTTACCTACCTACCTACCTTCAGATGACTGACTTTTCAAATCATTCACTTAAATTAAATCTTCTATTCCCTTGTGTAGCTGATCATGAGTTAGATTTGCTATCTTCAGGTCAGTGCCAATCTATCCCTTAAGAGTTTTATGACAAAAACGTTCACACTTATTCTTATGGGAAACCCAGCACCTCTTAAACTTCACCCAAACTTCAGCATGAGCAACTTTCGAATCACCGATTTGCACCTTTTATTGCTTGGAAATATGAAATTTCGTAGAATACATTTGTGTGACTCATATTAACATGATTGCTTGACTGCCTCCTTTTGACGTTATCATAAAACAAAAAAAACAAAAAAACGTTTCTATGCCCCCTGAAAGCACATCCAATTTTACAATCCAATCATAAAATTGTATTGTACTTTGCCCACCACCATTTTTTAATTAGCACAGTCGATTGCAAAAGAAACTTAAGCCCTAATCACATGCTCAATAGTTAAACACCAAAACCAGCCCCTTTTTTTCGCCTATACATATGTTTATCTATATGCTAACAACACTTCCAAGAATAATTCCTTATTTAGAACCAATTTACATAAATGTTCCGTTTATCGATTCGCTAATCCTATTTCCTCCAACAATCGCCCATGCTTACACTATGTTTAACAGATACAGATACACATACTTCGAGCCCAATAATGGTTACTTAAAAAAAAAAAAAACTTCTGTTTGGGCTACAAAATATGGCATGATTGAAAAATTAGCACCTTCCGAATAATATTGTCGAACTGTGTACTCGATGGCAAGTGTGATGAAGTTGTTTTGATTGAATATATTGAAGTATCGTCTATAAAGGTTGCTGTTGCTCGTATAAGTGCCCCATTAAGACGATAATTTGTGAAGTGTCAAGTTGGGATAAGATTGATTTAAAAATTTTAAAAAAATATTCCACATACGCCATGGGTACTGAGAGTGATAATAAAAAGGATTCGGGGTCATATGGCACTGAAACGGCACAAATTATTGAGGAAATTATCGAAGGGATTGCATTGAAAAGAAGAGGAACTATTGTCAGGACAATCTCCTCTATAATAAGGTAATTTATTATGAAAAAAATTCAGTGTAGTGATGTGGTGTTATTATATTTTGTGACATTATTATTTGAAAATCAATCGACGAGTGAAGTGAAAATTAAGAAAATCAAGTTTAAAAAGTGCTTCTATCGCAAGCAAATTTTTTATGCGTGTTTAATGAATCGTTTTTTTTTTCTCGATCTATTACCTAGTCCGCTCGGTTGGGTACAAGAAAAATTAAAGCCGCTTCTTTAACTCGAAATTAGTTATCCAACTAAAAATATTTGTTGATAATTATTATTATTTTTTTTAAATTTAAAGTAGAAGTAGAAGTAGACCTTAAAAGGGCCAAGTGCCAAGTGCCTTTTAAATTCGACTAAATCGACTAAATTTAAAAATCATCCTCTTTATTTGAATTTCTTTTTCGAATGATTTTATTAGAACAATTTTGTATCAATTGTTACTTCATTGAAGACAGGAAACCTTTCGATGTCCTGTTGAAATAAAAGTTGAGACTTAATGACTGTCACATCCTGTCAATCCAATATTTCGATGTATTTTTTCTCTATTTCACGATAAGCTTGTCCAATCGTATGCGGATTGTTCGCATAGCATGTCATTTTTCGGCACCTCACAAAATAAAAGTCTTACGGTGTCAAATCTCATCCCCGTGTTGGCCAATCAACATCACCAAATCACTTATTATATAATTTTTGAACTAAGTCAACAATAAATCGATTGTTCAGCTGTTTGTGTAGCACGTAGCTGCATCTTGCTGAGCCAAAGCCTGCCCAAGTTCGCATTATCATATCTGCCCATACAAAAAAAAATGGTAATCATGCCTCTCTATTGACTTATACGTTTCGTCCATTGTCCTCTTGCTAGGAAAATTTATCAGACCAAATAGTCATATCTTCAAGATAAATTTACTCCTCTATCCTTAACGGATCTTGTGTCCGTCTTTGAGTGAAGGACAGCTTTGGGTCTTTTGTTTCCACCCTGTAACTTTTGCTCTTTTCCTCATCTCGATCTTCCGTTGTGGTGAACTAATTAGGAGCGATCAAAATATTAAGAAAAATCGCAAACACAATAAAATGAAATCGATATCGTTTTTCAAAATGATTTCGTTTAATAAAGTTACTTGCACATGAGTTATTGAAATGTAAAATTTGTTTGACAACCTCATTAAGAACGACTCAAGAAAGAGTAGTTATTTTGTGGAAAAATTTAACTTGAGACTGTTAAAAATTTAACAAAAAAAAATATTTTTCATAATCTTCAGTTTGATTGAACAAAAGATGGAGAAAAATAAGAGCTGAGAGCTAAGATAAGCTATCGTTTTCAAAAAAACCGGGAAAAGGCTGAATTGCTAAAAAAATAATGGCCTTCAATCTAGAAACTCACAGTGAGAAGTATCGAACTCCAGAAAAGGTAGTACAGTAAGACTCAGAAAACCATGTGAGACTTATGAGGCTGAGTATCGAAGAATCGTTCGAGTTGCCAAAAAATATTCAAATTCCAAACAAATTCAAAAGGAAGTTTTTGATGACGACCCGAATGTCCTTTCAGCACGCTCCACATGGGAATGATTGAATGAATACCAACTTTTTGGAAGAGCGTGATGAAAAAACCATTGCTTCTCGAAAAAAAATCTGAAGATAGGTTAGCTTTGCGAAAAAACATAAAAACAAAATATTACGGAACGATGACACAAAAATTAAGAGAGTAGGACCAGATTGTAAAAGGTATGTCCGACATCCAAACTGGTCCCTTATATCAAAAAGAAGGTATGATGAATTCGGAGTTTTACGTAAACATAAGAAAAAGTAATGCTATCCAATCCTGAGTACGAATTGCCAGTTACTTGGAGATTTGTACATAAAAATGACTCAAAACATACTGCAAGGGCAGCAAAAAAATTGTTCGAAAAGAATTCTGTCGATGTTTAAGAATGCCTATCTTGTAGTCCGGATTAAAACCCTTAAAAATTAACTTAAAAACGAAATCGGCAAACACAAAACTGAAAATTTGAATGAATTTGGGCCACCATACCACCATTAAGTGCCGTGATCTTTTTGCATCAATGTCCCGGAGGTGTAAGGCGATCAACAAGAGTAAACGGTTTCCTACGAAATACTGAGCCAGGACATAATTTAGTCGCCAGCAATTTTAGAACAGATCATAAAATTAAATTTGAATAATTTCTTCTGTTTATGACCCATATCCTTTGTCTTTACTTGCTTTTCTTACATTTGCAATAAATAACAAGGTTTGAACAAATTCAATAATATTTTTTCGTAATATCGGTCCTTATTATCAATGTTTGTCACGGTTGTATATTCTGCCCTAGTTTTTCTATGCAGCTTCCTTAAATGCCTCTTATCTGTTATCCTTTTCCTCTGCAGGCACTCGCTATCATACCATACATGTCTATTGGGATCCTTTCGTATCCGAGACAGCTTGCTTTGCGACAGAATCTTTTTTTATATGGTTGGTGTTTACATTAGCTCACCATTCAGCTGTTATAAGGACGATTATCCATGGGCGGCACGTAAAAACTGTACGTAAGCTTGAATTGCCCAGAAATCGTGAATAGCTTTCACATGATTGTAAGCAATCAACACTCTACTCTTTCCAAAAGCTGCTATTGGATGTGTTGCTTATCTTTTATCTGTTTCCAATAGTACCAAACACGGCTCCCGCTCTTTTTTAAGGTTCCGTTCATCAAATGAAGAAACAGAATCATTAAAGGATCACTTTCTTGTCCATCTGTCTGCCACCACTTTTTTTTTTTTTTTGAGGAATGCGTTGAGGTAACAAGTTGTAATTGATACTTTTATTTTGATATATTAATGGCTGCGGTCCTAAGAGCTTCTTGATTGATGCAGTCAAAAGATACGTGTGTGTCTATTTTTGCCGCATATTTTGATCAAAACCTTAAGTATACTACAAAAACAAAAACTTTATATACCTGCAAGTTTGCATGGAACCTTCGTTGCGCCGTTTTTTTTTTTTTTGTTAATATAAGAAAAATGATAATTGAAATGCAACTTTAACCCCGATACTATCCTCTCAGCATTCATTTTTGCCTGCTTTCGAATCATCATACGAGTATACAAAAATAGTTTTCTCACTTGGTGAAACCACCGAACCCGAAATTTCAATAATTTGTATCGATCCTTAGCCACAAAGTATAGTTAATCCCTGCAAATTTCATTTTATCTCTGTCATCTTGAATAAGGGTTTTAAACCCGCCCTTCAGAGTTTATCTATGCAAATCGATTAATAAATTAAAATGTCAGATTAATGCACCCTGATAATTATTAATTATCTGCTTTATTAGCTTGACATCGGATCGCATTTAATTACGGAATCCAAGCCTAAAGTAGCCCTTATCGTCATATTTTATCAGCTAATTTGATGACAGTCTGTGGTCATTAGAGAAAAAGGTGAGAAAAAATTTAATAATGTTTGTGAATCGACTGAAGAAATGTCTTAGTGTTTTTTAAACCCTTATATATCTTTTGTTGTTCAGATGTGAGAAAAATAACATTTTTTAATAAAACTTAAAGATGGGAAAACTCCCCATTGTAGAGCGATAAGTTCTCACACTCTTGTTGAACTTTGAGGTGGTGGCCAGGGCCTGCCTTCACCATTTATGTGTGCATCTTTTATTATTCGCAAATGGCAGGAGTTGAAACTTCAGTATATTGCCGACTCCGAACGGCCACAGAAACTTTTTCTTGACAGTTTGTACTCATCGGAGTGATTGTCAGTCACTCGTGAGAGGTGAAGTCATGAAAATATGACAGATTCTCGTACTCGAATCCACCCATTGACGTTTTAACAAAAAAATCTAAAGAAAGAAGTTCAGAGTGGTCAAATCGGAACTTGAAGCGAACTGGAGACGAATTTTTCAAAATGTTGACTGTAGCGCGAGGTATGTGTGTGTTTGTACCGTCCTATTGGGACCCATGTCTTCCAGTTCCAAGCCAAATACTTGCTGCAATAAAAACTTGTTTATCGTGATTTTTTATTGTTTGTCACAGTAGCCCTCCTACTCAGAGCGTCCTCAAAAATATGATAACCCAACGATACCTTCGGTGTAAGTGGCTCACCATTCAGTGGCTTTTGACTAGTAGTAGTAATAGCCATCATATGGTCTTTGAGAATAATACTTGAATCCTCAGTGTCCCAGAAGCGCACAATTTCTTTGTTGACATATCCGTTCATAATTTCTATTGAAAATTCTCCACTGTATTATTGAGTCTACAAATTGAGAACAGTATTCAGTTGCTATTGACAGTCTGCGAAGAGTCAATTGAATGGCAAAGCTTTAAGCAGATCTTGCTAAAAGCACTTAGAACCTTTCGGGCGCGTCTTCAGTCAACTGTTATTCTTCAGTTTCTTCCATTTTAGTGACGCTGAAATTTACGATGCGCCATTTCACATATTCCACAAACTTGGCTTATCACCTTGTATTCTTGATTTTACATCACAAATAACAAAGCTGGCAGTTAACGCTGTTTGCATAATTAATACCATCATCCGAGGAAGTAATTTTCGAGGACAACTACCCTTAAAGGTTGTGAATATATTTTAATGGACTACCGGTTGAAAATGTCGTTTATTTTTCAAAAATCAATGCTTTATTGAGGAAAAATAGATATGAATTCAATATTCAAGGGTTGCCCATCGCTAGCCACACATTTTTCCCATTTTTCTGGCATTTCATGGATACCCGTTCTGAAAAATTCGACCGGTTTGGCCGCAATCCACAAATCGATCCATTTTTTGACATCATCGAAATGACGGAAGTGCTGGTCAGCCAGGCCATGTTGCATCGATCGGAAGAGATAGTAATCGGATAGCGCAAGGTCTGGACTATACGGCGGGTGGGGTAGGATATCCTATTTGAGCGATTCAAGGTAATTTTTGACGACATTTGCAACATGTGGCCGAGCAATGTCATGTTGCAAAATAACTTTATCGTGTCTTGCGACCGTTTCCGGCCGTTTTTCCTTCAGTGCTCGGCTCAAACGCACCAATTGTCGTCGGAAGACCTCGCCTGTGATTGTTTCATTCGGTTTTAGCAGCTCATAATACACAACACCAAATGCACAGCATAACCTTCAGGCCATGAATATTCTGAACGTATCCATACGTTGCCCGACGTTTTGGATTATCGTAATGTACCCATTTTTCATCACCAGTGACGATTCGATGCAAAAAAGACTTCTTTTTGTGGCGTTCAAGCAGCATTTCGGACATGCTAAATCGGCGTTCGACGTCTCGTGGCTTCAATTCATACGGCACCCAATGTCCTACCTTTCGGATCATTCCCATTGCTTTCAAACGATCGGAAATGGTTTGCTGAGCGAAGCCAAGTGATTTTGCAAGTTCTTCTTGCTTTTGTGACGGATCTTAATCGAGCAATGCCTCCAATTCATGGTCTTCAAACTTTTTCACCTGGCCGCGGTGTTCTTTGTCTTCGGTGTCGAAATCACCATCTTTGAACCACTGAAAACACCGCTGACACATTCTAACGTCTAAAGTTTAGCCCGGGTAAGCTTCGGTTGCTTTTTTCTTTAAATGAAAGAAGCATATTAAAACTTCCCACAAATGTTGTTTTGATGGCACGAATGTAGACATTCTACGGCTTTACAAAAACTTGTGTGTTTTCACTAATGACTGATGTGACAGCTGTCATGGTCAAAATTCACCTCAGAGTGATAGATATGAAGTTGTCTGCAATAACGACATTTTCAACCGGTAGTCCTATTATGTAACATCAAAATTTTTAATAAATCGAATTCATTTCAAGAACTTTCATTGGAAAGCTAGAATGCAATTAAAAATTAGTTTTTGTTTTTTTTTCGGGATGAACATGTCACAGGATCAAAATAAACGAAACGTCTTGTTTTATGATGACTTCAAATTCTCTTTAAACAAATCCAAATGAATATTTAAAATAATATTTTTTTTTCGACTTAACATTGACATTCCTCTAACAATTAAAATTGCTTGCATATATTTTATAAATCAGCCTTCAAAGGAGACGTCTGTCATTGCGACCGTGAGTAATCTGAAGCCTCAGTAAAATCGATCACTTCATAAATGAAAATTGGATATTAAATTGCGTTTTATTTTTTTGATTTTATTTAACACGTTAGAAAAATGTACATTCCCAATTAAGTATCTGTAGTTGTCGAAAAATTTTATCCTTAGTGCACTATTAGATTTTTTGCAAATTCGGCAGACTTAAACTAATTGGCACTTTCAATAAAAAATGACTTCTTTTTTCAAATTTTTTTAAATAAAAGACAATCTACCCTCGAATCTCAAAATTGTATTCTCCTCTTGAGTGTTTTTGATTTGTTAAGCATGAAAACAGGACATTATTTATTTTATTGTTTATTTACTTGTTGTTTCGTTTTTTTTTTTTCATTCACAATAAAGCCAACGTGAGCAGGAGCAGAAAAATGCAGAAGATGTCCTTTTCGATATGTTTTACAATGAAGAGACAGGTCTATTGTCCATGGGCAAATTCTTAGCGGTATGGTTTTTGAACTCTTTGAAAGAAACTTTATTTTAAGAAATAACTTTTAATTTTAAGGCCCTTAAAACAACTGGTATTCGAAGGTCCGATCCTCGCATAAAGGAACTCATTGAAAATCTGAAAAAAGTTCATAAGCTTTCAAACTACGAGTCTGGATCATCACCAGAGACACAAAATCTCAACCGTGAAACCTTTAAGGGGTAAGTAAACGAGGGTCGTGTATTCCTTTTAAAATTCACGTACGAAATGCTGTTTCTTTTTATTTTTTCCACAGTGTGATTGCACAAAATATTGTCCTTATAGCGAAGGCCTTCCGGCAGCAATTCATCATTCCAGATTTTTCAAGTTTCGTTAAGGACATTGAGGAGATTTATATGAAATGCAAGCAGAATACAGGTGGTAAAGTAGCTAATTATATTCCACAATTGGCTCGGTATAGTCCGGACGCGTGGGGTGTTAGTCTTTGTACAATTGATGGCCAACGCTACTCAATTGGTGATGTGGATGTTCCCTTCACCCTGCAGAGTTGCAGGTAAAATTTATTGAAATTTAACCGACATGAGAAGCATTTGATGATGATTTTATATTTCTAGTAAGCCGCTGACATATGCCATTGCTCTGGAGAAATTGGGCCCAAAAATTGTACACAATTATGTTGGACAGGAGCCAAGTGGAAGAAATTTCAACGAGATCATTTTGGATCCAAACCGTGAGCTACAATTGGATTGAGGTTAAATTGAGATTCATTTTTTAATTTTGTGCAGATAAACCGCACAATCCAATGATTAATGCTGGAGCAATCATACTTTGTTCTCTGTTGCAAACCCTGGTCAAACCAGAGATGACATTGGCTGAGAAATTCGACTATACTCTTTCCTGCTTTAAGGTAAGTTATTTCAAAGATTACTTTCATCTCTTTCAATAGAGGCTACTTTTGAAGAACTCTCACAGTACATATAGAAGCGCAAGTCCCTTGTTGGTTAAAGGGTCCTACAGGCGAAGTATTCAAACATATTTGGCCTGTTTTGGAACCCTTCAAAGTACTTAAGTATAAACTTAAACATAAGAGAGATAGAATTCATCTAGGAGCTTACTTCTTTGAGACCTTAAGCGGTCTGGTCCGCGCAAATGTTCGGAGCACCCTTTTTTCCATAAAAAGATTCATAATATTGAGTGTACTGGCAAATTGCTGGGAACCATCTAACCTTATCTGGTGGACTTTTGGTTTCCAAATTATGCGCTTAGAGAGATGCAGTCCGATTTAGCTATGTTTTCATGGAATTTTCTTTATTTTTTCATAGGCAATGTCTGGTGGTGAGCCAATCAGCTTCAACAATGCCGTTTTTCTTTCTGAACGAGAAGCAGCTGACAGGAACTATGCTCTAGGATTCTACATGAGAGAAAATGGTTGTTTTCCCAAAAAAGCAAACTTGAAGGAAGCGATGGATTTCTATTTTCAGGTAAGTCTTAACTAATACAAGAGGACTGTACGAAAATTGTTCAATGTCTTAATCCGTCCACAATATTGACGCGTGCAAAGCCTTCCTAAACTACTACCCAAGGTTTCCTTGACTATTAGACTTTGTAAAGGCCAGAGGAGCGTCCTTAAAAGCACAAAAAAACTTCTTTAAAAACTTACTTAACGTTGTGTAAGTGTTTAGAAAAGAATTCCCGGTTTTACTGAATATGCTCCCGATTCTGATCGGAAGTTTAGTGACATAAAAATCGGTAGGATTAGATGGTATTATCCCAGATGTACTTTTGTACATTGCACGAACCCTCAAGCTTGGAGAAGTGCCTTTTATTCCAAAAGCTCAATACACTTCACCACAAAAGATTACAGCCCAATTAATCGCTCCACTTTTATGCGTGGTGACAGCAGCAAAGCCCAGATTCAACGGTTTGATTACGATTTCGATCGTAGAGTGATAAATTCACAGTTTTCAAAGCACTATACAAAAAACCTTATCAGGAAAACGCCACAAGGAGGAGTTATTTCACCCAGACTCTTGCACTGTGCCTTATAGGAAATTCGTTATAAACAAAAATGATTAGGATTATAAAAACAGAATACGCGGATGACGTTTCCAACTCGTCAGTGGAAAGTACATTCCTGCTATCAGTAGCCTTAAATCAGATCTTGTTTTTTTTAGTTTAAATACCTCAGAGCTCAACGAAATCCTTTTGAAACTTTCTGAAAAATAACGTTGAAGAAAAAGACCTTTGGTTTAGCTGAGGACTAAGACAATGTACTCTTCATCCATTGGTAATCCAAAGAAAGTCAGTCATGCCAAGAAAATAACTAAAGTATAAATATAAGATTATCTAAATTTAACAGGGGCAATAAGATCAACTTCAACGATATTAGAAGCAAGCGGTAACAAAATGAAAAAAAGCGGTCCCGCTTCACAATTTTGTTAGCCAAATTTCCACCTTTATAGTATACCAAGCTGGAAAAAACTGGTTCTGCTATTGGCACTAGGCTAAGATATGAGCCACTTAAGAGAACTATCTTCCTGATTCAACCTGAGCTAAGACTGAGATTAAGCTTATGTGAATCACGTACGATTGGATGAGTTTTGTTCTTATCAAGAGCCAAATTAAGTGGTCTGTAACCGCTAAGTTTACTCGTTCTTACAGAGATTTGATATTCTATTTTTTATATCCTTCTACTGAAAATCAGTGACTAGTTAGGAAATAAATATTGAATATTGAGAGAAAAATGAAATGAAAAACCTTTCATTTAATTACACAAAAAATAACAAACAAAACAAACGAAAATTAAAGGAAAATTAACTGTCAAGAAATTGTTTACACATTTCATAAAGACAATATAATAAGTAAATATAAATACATAAAAAACAAAAATAAAATAAAATAAATAAATAATTAAATAAAAATATATACAAAAAGAACAAGGAGAAATATAGTATCTTTAACTATAATAGCAATAATTTAACTGAATGTTAATTTAACTAAACGAATAAATTATAAATATGAGATAAACTAACAAGAAAATGGAATATGAATAATAAATAAATAAAATTAATTAAAAGATAAGATTATCATGAATTTTAAATACCGATTAATTGCATATAATTTGACAAATTGAAACGAGTAACAAAACTTGACCAAATAACAAATACATGAATAGGGAATTTCAAATGCAAAGCGTGATTAGTTCGAACTTAAATATAGAATTAAACAGATAATCAATTGAATTTAAAAAAATAAATAAATAAATAAATTACGTAATTAAAAATAGATAGTAGTTAAATAAATAAATAGATTTATAAATAAATAAATCTATGAATAATTTTGAGTATAACAATTGACAAGGACTACGTGATTTAATGCGTCAGATCATTAACTAGAGAGTTTTCTACACATGCGCATTTTTGTAAGAATTTGTCGGTGAGCTTGCCAACCCTTTCAGAAACCAATTCAATATTCGCTCCTTCGTTCAAATTGCGGGAATAATAATGCCAAGGCAGGTTTAGCATCATGATTAACATTTTATATTGATCCACTTGTAATCGTTTAACATGGCCCTGAGAACAGTGACCCCAATCAGGACAACCATGCTTGACATTTTATCTTGTAAATGATGATTTTATTATCGTAAGACAAAGACGACCATCAAATTATAAATGGGTAAAGCAGAATGTTTATTTTCTTAATACCACAACTTCTGTGCTCGTTTAAAATAAGTTTTTTATTCAGTAAAATACCTTAGTACTTCACGGAGTATGTCCAATCGACCGATAAATTATTCAACAAATCTTCCATATCTTGGAGTAGTTATCTAATACCTCCATCGCATTTTCAAGATCACTCTCAATAGTAAGAGCAATTTTATGTGTAGAAAGTATTACTGTGTCATCAACAAAAATCTCAGACTTACATTCTTGCAAAAATGGGAAGTTAGATGTAAACAGGTAGTACACGACAGGGGCCATAAGTGATCCTTGCGGTACACCAAATTCAATACCTAAACAATAATCTATAAAAATCTGTCGGCCAAAAAATGTTATACAATTTTACACACATTTTTCTGTAATAAAATAAATAAATAAGGTAATATATAAATTAAAGAAAGCAGTTAAAACAAGAATTCTATCTTTTCTTAATAGAATACGTTTTTTTAATCCTTTGCAGTTTGGGTTTAGGGCAGGCCTTTCTTCTGAAGATGCTCTACTAGATTTTTGTTCATATATTCATATGGGTTTGGATGGCAAAAAGTCTTGTGCTGGTCTATTTGTTGATATAACAAAAGCCTTCGACATGGTAAACCATACCATTCTTTTGGATAAATTGGAAAAAGTAGTTTTGCGTGCGTTTTTCCTCAAATGGTTTGAGTCGTAACTAAAAGATAGAGCACAAAAAGTTAAAATTGGAGAAAATACAAGTTACTTGAAAGTGACCAATCTTGGTGTACCCCAAGGATCTGTGCTTGGCCCAATCTTGTTCCTTATTTATATAAACTCTTTATTCGAGCAATCATTCGTAGACAAAATTAGCGCTTTTGCAGATGATCTTGGTATTGCCTTTAGCTCATTAAGCCCCTTGGGATTTGATTGCCGATATAAATCATGATGTGCACATCTTAAGACTGTAAGTGTAGGAAAATTAATGAAGTTAATTGTAGTGGAGATTGCTTTAAAATTGATATTGTGGAGGATTTTAAATACCTTGGTGTCATCATCGACCAAAATATCTACTATCATCCATTCATTGTTTTTACCGGCTCATGAATTACTGTTCCATACGAACCCTAAAAATTGTTTATAATGGCATATTTCATTCAAAAATGCAATATGGTATTAGCTGTTGGGGTGGTGCGTATCGCAATAAACTCCAACAGTTAACTGTCCTTCAAAAATGTGCCATAAGGAAAGTTTGTAAAACTAATCGTTTTTCTCACACAATGCATCTATTAAAGGCCTTGAATATTTTGCCTGTGAAACATTTGTTTTATTATAAAGTAATGAAAGCCCAATCTTCGACCGGCAGAACTTACGTAGTAGTACAAACTACGTTGTTTGTGTTCCCGCGTTTCGAACCACTAGCTACAGAAACTTCTACTCAATCATTTCATGCAGATTGTTTAACAGGCTTCCTATAGAAATAAAAATAATTAGGAATCTGACCGCGTTTTTGAAGAAAATAAAGTTGTGGCATCTAAACTTTGACCATAATCAAATCGAAATCCTGTTGCGCTTCCATATTAGAATATCTAAATTTGTATATAGTATTTCCAAGATCATTATTTGCTTCCGCACGTTTAAATTGTATATTTTTTTGTTTTTTTTAATTTTTATTGAACAAAGATGTTATCAATAAATATTTAACTAATATTTGCCTTTGTCCACCCCACACTGAATTACAATAAATTGAAGTGGCATTTATTTCTAATTTCTATTAAATATTAAATGCCACTAACTATTCTCATAAAATAGTTCTATAATTATAGCTAGATTAGAATAAATATTTAATGTTTAAGAAAGTAAACTGTATGAGAATAATGAACAATAATTGAAATGAAATGAATGAAATAAATAAATTAATAAAGTAAATAAATAAATAAATATGAAAGAAACAAAATAATGGTACAATAAGTTTAAAAAACAAATAGAAAAAACGAATATATTAAAATATAAATTATTTTTTTTTAATAAATAAGCAGTAATTTTGTTATTTATTAAATAAATAATTTATATTTTAATATATTTGTTTTTTCTATTTGTTTTTTAAACTTGTTACTTATAAACTTATTAAATATGAAAAACAATTAAGTTTTTTTGAGGTACTTGATTAACTAAAACATTATCGGCGAATGCACGAATGGATTCTATGGGTTTTCAATCAAACATGCCCTTTTTTTATGGAGATCAGAGGAAAAGTTGATCTGAGCTAACGCATCCTGCGTATTTTTAGAATTAATTCAATATAAGAGACTATGTTAAACCTGAGGAACTACAGAAAATATATTCTTAAATTTACGATACAATTTTTGAAAAAAAAAGTATGAATGCGGCTCTATGCTATGTTCCCGCCTTTTAAGAGCATGTGCTGTCCTTGCCGAACAACAACTCAAAAACATTTGAGAATTCAAAAAACTACGAGTAATTTTTGTTTCACTGTTTCCGAAAAATCTTTTGTCCTCATGAACTTATTTATAATGTCATTTTAGTGCTGCTCCATGGAAGCAACTTGTGAGGTTTTATCTGTGGTAGCTGCAACCCTAGCCAATGGTGGAGTTTGTCCAACAACTGAGGAGAAAATACTTCGGCCAGAAGTCGTGCGCGATGTCTTGTCAATTATGCATTCCTGCGGCACCTACGATTATTCCGGTCAGTTTGCTTTTAAAGTTGGCTTGCCCGCAAAATCTGGTGTCTGCGGTGGTATGATGTTGGTAATTCCAAACGTTATGGGTATTTTCACGTGGTCCCCACCGCTAGGAGCACTTGGCAACAGTGTCCGAGGTGTACAGTTCTGTGAGGTACGTTTTTATCCAAAAAAACAAAAACTATTTATATATTTCACGAATTTTTATTATTTAGGAACTGGTGGCCAATTTCAATTTCCATCGATATGATAACCTCAAGCATGCTTCAAATAAGAAAGACCCTCGCAAGCATCGATACGAGACAAAGGGCTTATCCATTGTCAACCTACTCTTCTCGGCAGCTAGCGGAGATGTAACCGCTTTGCGGCGTCATCGGCTCTCTGGTATGGACATAACCCTGGCCGATTACGACGGTCGAACAGCTTTGCATTTAGCTGCATCCGAGGGACACTTGGAATGCGTGAAATTCCTACTCGAACACTGCCATGTACCTCATAATCCCAAAGACCGCTGGGGCAACCTACCAATTGATGAAGCTGGCAATTTTGGACATCAAGCTATTGTGGATTTCCTCAAAGCATACGGTGAACAAGCCACCGACAAGGAATCCCCCGCAAAAATGATCAAAAACACCGAAGCTGATGAGGTAACAAGTCTGCTTGTTCTTATATTGATTTTATTTTTTTTATATTTTGCGTACCAGGAAATTAAAACTGCAGAAGAAGATTATGACCGTAGCGCTAAAGCTAGTCCAGTACCAAATGACAGCAGTGACAATACAAAGCCGGGTCTATAAGCCTTAAATAGTATTTTACCTGTAATTAATGCTTCCCAGGAATCGTCCCCCGCAAATATTTTTTAACTAGCCCTTAGGTGACCACAAAAACATTTGTAAAAAATATATAAAGACATGATGCAAAAATATAAATGTACATAAAAAAAAAAGGAAAATATGTGCTGTGTATTCTGACTGAGGTTTATGTGTTCCAAAAAGTGAGAGAATTTTTTTTTTTCAGTCACCTCTCCAAGACTCTGCTCCGTTCAGGACGATCATTTCACTTGAAACCGACAGAAAATGATTTCATAAATTTTTTTCGAGATTAAAGATGATAAAAGTCGAATTTTAAAATGTTTCAAAGGACAAAATTAGAGATTTTTCACTTCACCTGAAGTTCGAAAACTCGCTTTGGACCTAAAGAAATGTAAAATTCGCAAATGTACAAAAAATTGATTTCGAAAAAAATATTATATCCAATCAGGTGAAATTTGAATATTTAAAGTAGCAGAAAATGGAAATCAAAACTCTCCAATAACAAATATGACAATAATTAAATTTTAAAAAATTTGTGCAACAAAAAAATGTTAATTTAAAATTTGTTTCTCTCGAATGGGGATTTATTTTATTTTAAATTTCTGTGATTTACAATTTTTGTTGCAAAAAATAAATATTAAATATGTTGTTAAATGGAACTTGAATGTCAATTTTATGAATAAATATTAAACAAATAAATGTTGTGCAAGTTACGTGGATGTAGAGCTACATCCTTTTTGTTCCTTAAATTTTGAATTGCATGTTATTATGTCTTATGACTGTGGAATAATGATTCTGTTGGTTTATTATTTAAGATATGTGTTTGTTAAAAGTATTAAATAAAATGTTTGTTGTGTAAATATTTTATTGAAAGCTTTGTTTTTTTTCTTCGAAACTGTTGAGAAAGAAGATGGGATACCATTTAGCCAAGAGCGTACACAGCTTTTTCTGGACAAACCTATTTTATCCTTTTGATTTGTCTCAAATCAAGATTTAAGGAGCGGCTTCAAGGCAAATTAAAAGAAAAAACACTAAAGGCATTTTCTAGGAACGCTATGTCTGTCCTCAACAATAAAAATTTCCAATGCCAGTTACACCTGAAACTTCAATATGTTTTTTTAGTTAATCAAAACCTTTAAAACCTTCACTTACTGCTAAGATTGATACAGCAATCTGCGAATGTAGCCGGTGTATTTTTGTCTAGTTGTGAGAGATCATTGGCAAACAGGAGATATTGGATTGGACCAAGCACAATACCCTGAGGTACTAGTGGTTTGATTTCCTTAAGCTTTGAATATGAAACTTTTTGCTTTTAGATACGATTCTTAGACTTATTCTGAGTTCATGGTTATGTCCCGCAAGTCATTCTTTATCAAAAGCTTGTGCCATATCTGGAAAGACTGCAGAACAAATATTTTTTTCTTATGCTTATTCGATTTTATTTACTATCCTATGATAGCTGAGTGATATTTTCGAACTCGATCCTCAACAAGGCCAATAGGCCTAGACAGGTACAGTTCTACATAATCATCATATAAAGGTTTACTGGCGTTGGAACAGACTGTTGACAGGTCATTTATAAACATGCAGAATACGAGAGGACCTAATAGAGAGCCCTGAGGCACTCCTGCAAGTAAACTTCTTACCTAAGAGGATCTATCACCAACCACAACCCTTTGACAAGTAGTTGCTAATAGGGCTGTAACAAACCGTATATATTCGTCACTTTGTACCGGGTATTTCATTTCATACCAAATACCCAAAAGTTACTTCCCAACAAGTTAGTTACTCGCATCATTTTGTTACTTTTGCAGAAATATCCGCACCCAAATGATTTCGCATGCAAGGAATAACATTTGTGTTATTTTGTTTGTGTGTGTTAAAGGCGGGTAAATAATGGACTCTTGGCGTAAGTTGGCTCACTTTTCTATTCATTTGGTTTAGTTTTTTTGTAGTGCGCGAACGCATATAGCGAACAAATAATAAATTTTGTTTTTTTTTTTAATACAAATCATATGCCCAACAATTAAGGTGAGTTGTATTTATTTATATTTTCTAAATCAAAGATTCTATGCCGAGACTGGCTGTAGATTGTTGCATTGATTGAAATTTTGTGTATAAATTCAAATTTTAGAATGGAAAGAAAACGAAGTAAACTGTGGAACTTTTTTAGCCAAATACCGAACAGTGAAGAAAAAGTGAAGTGTGATTTATGTAAATCATCTTATTCAGTTAAAGGAGGGTCAGTCACAAATTTGAGAAAGCATCTTATGGCAAAACATCGGCCGTCATATGACAGTTTGATTCATTCAGATACAACTGTCAATTTACCTTTGCTGCCATCCACTAGTCACCAATCCTCTGAAGATGTTCCGGATCAGTGTTCAGGTATCTTAGACGCTCGAAGTCGTAGTATACTTCCTATAGTTTCTACTTCTATTCCTCCTTTGAAAAAACAAACGGACATTTCAACGTTCATAAAGAAACGCATGCATGCAGGGCGCGAAAAACAAATTAATGAGCTTGTTTTAAAAATGGTAATAAAAGACATTCAGCCCTTTTCAATCGTGACAGACTCTGGATTTAAAGACTAAGTCAATTATCTAGAACAAGATATCTTTTAAGTAATTCTTTACTGGATATTCAGTTTGGCCTAGTTAAAGAAAGGTTAAAGGATGAGTTGGAACGTGTCGATTATACAAATCTTACAATTGATGGGTGGACTTCACGTACAACAACCTCTTATGAGGCAGTTACGGCGCGTTATATTTAAGGAGACACCTGGCAGTTACGCTCAGCACTATTTGATTGTTTTGAATGTCAGGAACGACATACGGGGAAATATTTATAACAAGAGCTTTTGAAGGTAACGGATGACTGGAAAATAACTAACAAAATATTTGTGTGCGTAACAGACAACGTAGCTAATATTAAGGTAGCCGTACGATTACACTTTACACTTTACACTTGATAGTTAAAACTTTTTAAAAAAGGTTAAATCTAGATGAAATATTTGTCATACTGTACTGATTAAATTATTTTTATCTATGTAAAGTTCAAAAGAAATTTAATGAGATCTATTTTATTTTGTTTTTGGAAAATAAATTCTTTTATGTTACTTTTTCCTATTTTTAATAAGTGCAACATTAGCACTCACCAACATACTAGAACGTAATCAATACCTGTCTTAACAGAAATAACGTAATTGATCGGCTTATAGCAAAAGTAACTTAAGTAACGAGTAACGATATATTTGTAACGGGTACTCGAGTACTCATTTTGTCTCTACTTGTACAGCACTAGTTGCTAATGAGACGCACCGACCTTTCACTTAACTCAAAATAACTTCTCAGCTTCTCGAAAAAAATAGAGTGATTTACAGTGTCAAAAACTTTGGAAAAGTCAAGCAGGCAAAGAACTGTGGTAGAGTCCAAGTCGTAGCTTATCCTATTGTCATCGAGGATATTAACCATAGCCGTGGAACAACTGTGGTGATGAAAGTAAACTATACAGATCAAGGTGATGCGTAATCTGCTTAGCGATGACCTTTTCCAAAACTTTTGAAAGGCTAGATAGAATACTTATGGGCCGAAAGTCTGCAACCGAAGACTGCTGAGGTTTTTTGAAATGACGAAGACCTTCATGAATTAATTATGTGAGTAATAGCACTAATTATGTGGGTTAAGATCATTTTGACAAATCGGATTGGAATTCCGTCTTCGCCAACAGCATTTGACTTAATACAGCGGATGGTATCAATAACATCAACTTCCGAGACAACCAAGAATTCAAAAACTCCTTGCTGATCAGAAGAGTGTGGATGGTTAGCTGGAGAGGGTGTTCTATCTCTACAGGTGCAGAGGAATTAGCAACTTGTCGAACGGATGTCAAATAGAAGTGGCACTTTTCTCCACCCGAAAAAATTACAATATTATTTTCAAAAAAAATTTCATCATCATCATCATATCAATCATATTATTTTGATGTACGTTTGAGTTACGAATGTCCCAGCATTTCAATAATTCACTAGAGACAGAGTGGTGAAAAATAAAGAATAATGTAAACATTGAATGACGCTGTGTGTTTTGATGACGCATTTAAGGCACACAAGGATATTCATTGTTAAGAGAATTTTTTTCTTATTTTTCAACTAAAACACGCTCACATGAAACACTTCTCTTTAATTATTTACTTTCAGGAAACCACCAAAAGTCTGTTAGGGAAAAGGCGTCCCTCTGGCAGCTATTACAAGAGCTTTAAACAAGCGAGCAACCCAGGAATTCAAAAATCTCTGGGTCAACCTAACAACGTGCAGAACAACAAAATCTTTAATAGACAAACCGACTCACAAGGTAGCGAAACGAGCTCTGAACTCCGGTAAAAGGAATCTACTGTTAATGGTGCGTCTGGTAACATGAGGAGGAAGATCTGGAACCAGCATTGATACCAGATCTTTCACACCTCAAAATAAAAGAGAACTGTGAGATCATGGATTTCAGAAATCAAACAAAACGATTTCCCCACCATACAAATCAAGCCACTCCATGGAAATCCTTTTAGCAAGGCAAACACCCTCTTGCTATAAGATAGGACAATACTGATCACTTTTCAACATGGCTTAAGAACGAGGGTGTTAAAATAATCTAAAAACTTAACAAAACAACGCAAACTCAATGCATTTGCCTATTAGAGTGTTAAGTTTGCATTGCAGAACGAATATTTACGATTCAACTTAATTAAGACAAACGCAGGACATTTCATTTCTTACAAATTATTATTTTTTCAACGAAAACATGGCATGGCATGACAACATCCTTAATCACTTTGACAAATTACCGTAAATAAATTAGACATAAAGTGCAAATAGTCTTCCTCTACCAGCTGCACATAGGACAGGGGACTGTATTTCGGTTCATCAGGCTGCAAGTAATCAATTTTCTCCTCAACTTCATCCTCAAAGCAAACTTTCTTTGAGGCTTCATCCTGTGGCATTTCACTTGATCTACGAATCGGGGGACGAGCTAAATTTGGCGTTGATGATACGGTTGCAGGCTGATCTGCCGATCGGACGTCTCCAGTCGATACTATGGGACTGATCATTTGTGACATCTCGAATGTTCCCCTGTTGCTATCGGGCGTCTTTTGCTGAACCTGTTGTTGTAAATGTAGTCGTCGGACGACATTCACTCGCATTGAATTTTTATGATCAGATGGGCGCCTGGCACCATTTTTCGAAGATCTACTACCACCAGGCCAAGGGTCATCGCTATCATCAACATCTGGCTTCATCATGAAGGCTATGCCATGCTTTCTACGGTGCCATATCTCTTTGTGCTCACGAAAATCGATAAGAACCTTTTTGCGAACAAACTCGTGGAAGGCTATTAATTCGGTGCTTATCTCACGACGGATTAATTGTTTTTCTCTTGTGGGCAGATAACAATTCTTCAAGGCCAATAGACTTTGGGATGCAGCAAGCATGAGGACATGCTCCAGAGCCATTAAGCAAAGCTCGCCGTCTAGATTTGATAATAGTTCGTTGGGCGGTGCCGATGCCGAGGAAACAGATGTCACCGACACTGACTTGGAGAAGCGTCGCTGAGTCGGAGACTTCGATAGCTCAGTACTGCGAGTTGGCGAAATTCCTTCGCTTTCTTGAGCTTCGAGTTCGGTGTTTTCTGGGAGTATGTTCAGTGGGACTTCATGGAAACCATAGCCTTGCTACGAGCATAAAGACAGTGAGTAAAAACAGCATATTACATGCGACACTTACCAAATTAAGCACCTTTGTGAAGACACCAACAACACTGAGCACGGTGCCGAAGGTGAGCTGCATATTATTGTCGTTAAGTTTGGGGGCGCCGAAGTGTATCTCGAAGAGTGGCTCCCATCTACAGGCCAAGAACTCCGGTTCGCAAAGCAAATCAATCAGTGGCGGGCTGAAGCGCGACAGACATTTTGCACAAAGGGTTATTATTTCTGTAAGGCTGGAATGGGAACAATTTTCAATAAAATCATATTCCAGGTCAATCTGGCAAACATACTCGTTGAAAGCCGTAATGACCTCATCGATCAGACCACCACTCTCACTGTCCTTGATGATATCCAACTGCGTTCGGCGTCCAGTAACCAAGCTCTTCAAATTCTTTGGCTGATGAAACATCGATATCGAGTGTCCCATTAACATTTGTACACATCTCTGCAAGCGAAACGAAAGTCGTCAAGAAGTGTTTCAGTGAACAACAAAAACACTTACCATTAGATTGAACAAGCTGTGCGAATGCTCCAATCTCCATTCCTTTTCGTAGTTCACCAAATTGGCCATCAGAAGCACCGAGTTCTTTATCAATACCAGAGCGTTGGGCTCAAGTGATTGCTTGCCCAACAGCAGCGAATCCATCAAATACTCTTCGTGAATTCCAACAAATGTCAAGACATTGGCTAAGAATTGATAGTCATGTTTCTGGAAGAGAATCGCAACCAGTTCGATGCCCCGTGAATAAATTGGCCACCACTTCTGAACGGTCCAATCGTCTTCTCGCGGCTGTTGCATTCCAAAGTTGGCCTGCAAGAGTTCTTTCGGCGGCAACAGCTTCAGCCACAGATAATCACCAACGTCGCAGTATAGAAACTCTTGCGAACAATTACCCTTGGCAAACACAATCAAAACATCCAAAAGTTCCACTGAAAGCTTCTGTTTGGAGAACATTTGCAAAATCCAGCCAGTGCAGCTGAGCAGTCGGTTGAAGACCTTGTTCGCGATAAACGGCAAATCCCAGTTGCCAGGACCGTCGTTATGGAAAATCGCCGCTATTGTTTTCAAAAGATTCAAACTCAGAACAAGTGAATTGGATCCAGAAGTGAATTGAGTTGAATTCGAGTGCTTTGCTTCAGCTTTAACCTCATTCTCCAGGTTACTCAACTCGAGGCAAATAATGCTGACGACTGAGTTCAAGAAACTCAAAGCCACAGTTGAGTCCTTGAGCAATTCACATGCGAGGAGATCAGCACACTTGATAGTTATTGACAGACATGCCTCCTTCGCCCGAATATGAAGATCCTCATAGCAACTGGCAACACCACTTAGCAGTTTTATCAGCTGCTGCATCATTTGCTTGTCCTCCTCGGCTGACTCTGTGTAGGAATGCTTGTAGCTCAGTATGACGAACAAATACAATTCTGAGAGGATTATAAGTGGACGCAGGTCATCGGTGTAATCAGAGCGTTCTACAAGAACCCGCAGACATTTCTCAGCCAGAAGCTTAAATTTCTTTTGCGGAATTTCAATTCCAGTTGGGCTTTTTTTCAAGTAGATCAAAATGAATCCCTTGAAGGCTTGCAAACGACTAAGCCACTCTGGTGTCTCATCGATTGCCTGCGAAGCTCTCGACACATTGGGCAATTCAAACACATAGTCCAGCCACACATCAAAATGGGAACTCTCGAAGAAACGGTTCAATACTTTTTTTAGTTCAGTGTCCGTCTTGTTGCTTGTGCAGAATACCTCAATGCCGAGAATGTTGAAAAGTTGACTATACGCCTTGACATTGGGCGAGACGTCCCCAAACAGTGGATTGCAGAGAGATGGCCAAAACGTCGGCTTCTGTACGAGTTCTTCAACCAAACTCTTCATGTTGTTCTTCCAGAGCGAATGGAACAGCGTCATAATGCGACTTGGAAGTGGATTCTCCACAGCATTTGGAACTTTACTTACAGCCTCCAGGTAGTCTTCCATGAATGTCAGAATACTATCGCCAATGTTCGACTGCTTGTCCTTCACCTTATCCCTAACAAAGTTGACATTGAAGAATGCTTCGGTTACACCAGGTTGTTTCTCGATGCACGCGTCGACAAGCTCTAAAATGGCGATCTTCAAGCTGTCACTCTCCAGGTCGTCGGGCAATTTACTGAGGAAAGTCAATCGGATTTGATCCGGTTCCATATCGAGGCAGGCCAACAGCGACATGTTAAATTCCAAGGCGATACGCTTCAGTAGCCTGCACGACAAAAGCGGCAGCCAACGATCGAATATGTTGTTCATATAACTGGTTACGACCGGAATTATCCGCAGAGTGTCTCTCTGCTTGGGTTGTGTGTAAATAAGTGCTTCCAATGGCGACAGCTGGGAACTAGAGAAAACTGATGTTTTGAGACGTAAAAGTTGCATCAAAATGCGCATCGAAAGGCGTACAAGGAGAATGAGCGAGTTTGTGGACAGCACCATCCAGTTAGATTCCATTTCGATGGAGAGTTGCAAATGTGGATTACCAATTGCAATGAAACTATTGAAATAAATCTTATATGATAAACTTAGGCACATAATAGGATTCAACTCACCGAAGTAGAACCAAACCATTTTCCAGATTTAGCAAACTATAAACGCAGATATTCCGTAGCAGTTGCTTTTCGGTATTTTTAGAACCTTTCTCGGTTGTAACCATGTCGAGGACGTCGCAAATGAAACCCATGATCTCAGAGTAAATTTTATTTTTATCGTGCTGCGACTCAAACCGCCACGCATGCATGTGCGGAAACACCTCACGCAGCAGAAATATGAGTCCGGGAATTTCCATCTGGAAAAGACGACTTCGACCCAACTGAAAGGAGAGATAAGATTTTAATATTTCAATGGAAGGTGTCAATTAGATATTTTGCAACAATACTGATATTTTAGCGCTTAGACAACCGAATGGAGAAGTCTTTTTATCAAACATAAGTGTGCAACATTACACCGGCAGAGTGAACTTTCGTTAACAGTGCGCTTATTTTGCATTGAGACTGGTACGCCAAGTTGTTCATAAATAACGACCACTTACTGCTGAACGAGAAAACTTCAGTTGAACCTTGGAAGTATCGGGTTTTTCAATAAGAGCGCTACAAAAGTTTTATTTTAAATAAAACAAAGAAATATCAATGAAATTCTTTATTCCTGTGAAAGTAAGTTCGATGCCATTATGTATGGAACTCGATATCTATTGTATGGCCACCACGGGTACGCTTGCAGAAGTCCAGACGCTAAACCCAATTTTCGACGGTTTTCAAGCATAAATCGGCCGATACTGCTGCAATTTCACGGTCGCAGGAAATAGTCTAACGGCGTCAAATCGAACGACCGAGGCGTCCAAGCGACTGGACCATTTCGTGAGATAACACGTTCTCCAAACTTGGTTTCCAATAAATTGATTTTGACATTCGCTGTGTGGCTTGTGGCGCCGTCCTTTTGGAACCACATGTCCTCCAAGTCCATATCATCTCATTGGGGCCAAAAATATTCGGTTATCATTGAACGGTAGCGATCCCCATTCACAGTAACGTGCTGGTCTTGATCATCACGGAAGAAGTACGGCCCAATGACGCCGCCGGCCCATAAACCACACCAAACCGTGATTGTTTCGGGATACAATGATGATTCATGGAGTACGTGTGGATTGCTGCCCGACCAATACCGCATATTTTGTTTATTGACGGAGCCATTCAGCCAGAAATGAGCCTCATCGCTGAAGATGATTTTTCGATGAAAATCCGAATCATTTTCAAGTTGTTGCTCAGCCCAATTCACGAACATACGACGCTTCTGGTGGTCAAGCGGCTTCAGTTCTTGCGTCAATTTAATCTTGTAAGGAAGTAGGCCAAGATCTTTTCGCAAAATTCGCCAAAACGACGTCACAGAGATGCCCAACGCTTGAGAACGTCATGTGAGAGACACATTTGGGCTTTCTGCAACTGAAGCCTCAGCGGCAGCAATATTCTCAACACTACGGGCACTTCACTAACACGGGAACAATTGTTGATCTGCTAGGACGATTATGACGACCATAAATTGGACGTAGCGCTCTTAACGTTGAAGCCACTAACTCCGAATTTCGGTAGTAAATTTTAATAATTTCGACTCGTTGTTGGCTCGTATGTCTTTCCATCGTGAAATGGCAAACCTTACTGAAGAGAAATGTCAAAAGAGCGGCAATAAATATGTCGTCGTTTGCTGTCCCTGTCGCTCTACTTTTGTAGCGTCCCTGTTGAAAAATCCGTTATATTCTGAACGAAATACTTCTACTGCTTATGACCAATTTCAAGAAACCCTTCAGTGGCATATAGGTGCTTGCAGTTGCATTGTTTTGCCCAAAAAGTTAAAAATAAGGCTAAAGCCATGAATTTACAATAAGAAAAGAAAAGAAATTGCCAAAGAAATGTCTAAAATCGTTTCAAAAATTGTCTTTGAAGGCCAATAGGGAAATAAGGGACAAGGGGAATAGGCCGATTTCCGATCACAAACATTTTTGAAAAATTAATGAAGAGAAGAATGATTGAATACCTTAAAAAAATAAATTTGTTTAGTGCTTAGCGATTCGAGTGCACAGAGAGACTCTCTTCTCCAGTTTTTTAGTTTTTCTCTTTCTGTGGATATAACCAAGGCTTTTGATATAATTGATCATGTAGTTGCGCTAAACAGATTACATCATATTGGTTTCCGTGGTGTATCCGTGATCAATGGATTCTCTGGACCTTTTTCCCTCAAAGTTGGGATATAAATATTTCTTATGTTTTAAAGTAGCGTTTGCAATAAAAACCAATAAGTCACAAGGACGAACATTTGAAAAGACTGGTATTTATTTACCAGAACCAGAATTTAGACGTGGGTAACTCAACGTTGCATTGTCAAGAGTTCGTCGCACAAGTCATTTGAACATTAAAATTATACTGGGTTCACATCAAGGAAGAACAATTTCAGGCTCGGACAAAAGATTCACAAAAAACGTTGTATTTAAAGAAATATTAACTATTTAGAAAATTGCCATTAGCTTTATAAATTTAATTCAATTAAAATTAAGTCAAACGTAAAATAATTGGCCTGGTATTGTATTTTTCAACAAAAACATTTTCATGTTTTGTTATTATGCAGAAATAATAAAAAGTTGGGCCCGTTGTGTTCCCCTATTTCCTGTTTGGAGAAGATTTTGGTTAAAGAGGGAGAGTTGTATGGAGTGTCTTGATTTGACTGATCGGGAAATCTATTTGTTCGTTTTGCGAAATCCATGATCTCGCCGATCCCAATTTCTTTGTGGTGCGCAAAATCCGGTATCAGTGCTGACCCCAGTATTTTGTGTCGCAGTCTCGCTGTTGCTGGGCAGTGGCAGAAGAAGTGCTCCAGATCTTCCTCTTCCTCCTCACAGCTTTGGCATGTTGATGTTTCTGCTTGTTCCAAGGTTAATTTGCCCTGCTACCAGTCCCACCATAAGCCTTAAATGCCGTTTGTTGGAGTTCAGAGCTCGTTTAACTATATTACCTTGTTAGTCGGTTTATCTATTATTGATTTTGCTGTCCTGCACGTTGTAAGGTTGACCCAGAGATTTTTGAATTCCTGGGTTGCCCACTTGTTTAAAGCCCTTTTAATAGCTGTCAGAGGGACGACTATTTCCTTTACAGGGTTCTGTTGGCTGTTTCCTGCTCCTTTCCTAGCCAGTTCGTCCGCTTTTTCGTTTCCCGGGACACGAAGGTGTAACCCAAGTAAGACTGACGTCGTTCATTGTTGCTAGTTTGTTAAGTTTGTGTTTGCACTTCCTTACCAGTGTCGATGCTAATAGAGGGTTTGTGATAGCTTTGGTATCTGCAGTACTATCGGAGCAAATGAGTATTTGCTTCTATATTGAGTTTAGTGAGCTTTTCTACTCCAGTTAGAATTGCGAAGACTTCTGCTTGAAACACCGTGACGAATGGTTCAAGATGCTTCGAAACTTCTATCGGTGGATTCGGACAGTAGATCCCTGCCCCCGATTCAGACGATATGATGGAACCGTCCGTATAAATTGTGATAACACCGGGGTCTCTTGTCGTGTCTCCGTCCATCCAAGAAACTCTGGTTGGAAAAATTGTCTTGCAATTGGTAAGTTAAACCAATTAAAGTCGTTTGTCCAAATCTTTAAACGTAAGCTAACTTTTTTATTGCAAAATAGTTGGCCTGCTAGCTTTAAAAAAAATCATTCCAATACCTAAAAAAAAACCGGTCATGTGCAAGTCGGATTCGCGCACCGAGGGTTTCGTGTACAATTAAAAGTTCATCCATCACGACAATCGAGTCATAGTTATGGTATTTTCAAAGACAAAGGTCTCTTTATCGTTTCAGTTATCCTGTACTTTATATTAACACATATCATTTATTTTATAATATAAATGAAATACCTACTCTAGCCTTGCAGCGGCCTCGCAAAATTAAATATTGTAGGAACAATACAAGCAAGCTGTCTGACTAAATGTTTAACAGTATTTTAATAAAATATGACAAGCTGTTTGAAAAATGTTGTCCCCTCCCCATACAAAGGGATAAGTCGGGGACATTGCGGTAACTACAATTATGTGTATAATCACAATTTAAATTTATGATTTGATTCCCTTGCGAGTAGTTGCGAGTTTAAAAATATGCGGTATAAATGGTTGTACCTTTGCGTTGGCTGAATCTTTAGACTGCTTTGGCTTAGAAGCTCCAAGGAACAGTAGACCTGAGTATTTGACATAAATTCCAGCTTGATACCTCCATGCGGTACTGAAAAAAGGATCTTGACAGACAGAGGGACGGACAACAAAGTGATTCCGTTTTTCCCTTTCGAGGTACGGAACCCTAAAAACGAGGTAGTGACTATAGACCCATTGGAATTCTGCCGTTTTGAAAAAGTAATTTTGAAACAGATTCAAAAATATTTGACAAAGAATAAACTTCTCAGCAGTTTCCAGTCTGGTTCGTCCCAACACAGCCTTGTTGGTTTTGTGTATCACCTGTTTTAAGTTATTTTGGGTAAGAACTTCAGAAACAGCCTTGGTGTAGGTGTGATTGACGTTCAATAGGTTTATATTAAAGTCTCTCACTATTTGAATGCAATACCATTTCAAGCCAATTTACGGACATTGTGCAGAGTTCACGTTCAGAACTACTGCGCGATCAAAAAAAAAAACGACAATGGTCTCCTTACATTCGCGTGTGTGCGAAATTTCGTACAACAAACCCCATATTTTCATTGGAACCTGTTGTTCAATAATCTGGAACTACATTTAAATATTGAAACTAATTTACTTAGATTTAAGAAACAAGTTGAACAGCACGTTATTAATTTGTGATATAATTTTAAGTATAATGGATTTGTTTAGAGTATTTTTTAAACTAATAGTGAAACATTATTAATAGATCATGGCACTCACCCTTGCGTAGGTCCTTAAGAATCCCAAATAAGCCATCAAGAACTCATAACGCTCTGATTTCTTTTCCACATCGACCAGATACGTCCCAACCAAATTCGAATCGAAGCACACTCCGTGCGCATACTTCTTGTAGTCCAACGTTTCATTGCTGACGGTTGGCAAAATACTCAAATTGATCACCCTCGTAAATATCTCATTGTCCACCAGTGGCAGCAGCGTCGTGCAGACCTTCAGACAATTCGCAAGCAACTCAATCGGCGGCGATTGTGTCAACTTGAATTTGTTTAGCAGATCAATACACATTTCGGTGGGATGAACCATCTCAGCTGAGATTTCATTAAGAGACTTGACACACCCAATCGCAGACTGAAGGTATTTCAAGCCCGAGTTCACCCTTGCGATCCGGTTGTCGTTGAACTCCGTGTACCGCATCACTTCGTCCAACAGGCAATTGATCTCGTTTTGAAGGACGTTGAAATAATTCACACTGGTACGAAAGTGAACACAACACGCTCGAGTGCGTTCCATGACCACTGCGGTTGTACCCGCCCGGATGATATAATCAATGCGAGGAAATGGTGCAAAGTCACGGCTCAGAAGGTACTCATCTTCGGCGTCTGGCGAGACTTGAAGACCGAATTTTGATTCATCATAAATTTCTGTGTAGATCGGAAGAGATTCCAGTTGGGATTTGATCTATTGAAGGAAGTTGTGAAACGAGCGAAATGGTTGTTTTAATTTTGGTACTTACATAGCTTCCCTGGCCGCCTATGATTAACGCGTTAGCGATCATCGAGATGTGAATAAAGTTGATGGGGAAGTTCTCTAGTGCCGTGTTGTATAATGACCGAACGCCTCCATCTGGAAACAAAGAACAATGTCAAGTGATCTGTATAGTTTTAAATCGTTCACGTACCCTCAAGTGCACAAAAGTCTTTGGCTAACGTAGGCCACGATATGAGTTCACAGAGTAATTCGTAAATGTTTGGATGCAGACCGATAGCACCGTCAGCGTCAAAGAAGTCACACAAATAGGTTAACTGATTATAAATCGTCCTCCTGATGATCTTCGACACAGCACTGTCGTCCTAAACCGAAGACAATTTATTTCGAACATGAGCAAGCATTTGTTCAACTACTTACCTTGAACATTGGATGAATGACGAGCTCTTTCAGGAAACCAAACACGTTCAAACGCACTGCTCGCACACCAAACTGACCATACTTAGCCATGACGTTCTCTTCATCTTCCAAACTGCTAGTGCGCAGATTCAACAACATCCATGCTAGCAACAGAGGCCCGTTTTCCTCGTTGTGATACATGCTAGCGATATCCTTGTCCAGCAAACTAATGACTTCATTGGCATCCTGATTGTCCTGCGGCTTGGCGAAATCAATGCAACGTAGGAACAGCGCTACTTCGCTGAATGCGATCTTCCTTAACAGCTGCTGGTGTAACTCGTTCAATGGATCCACAAATCGCTGTTGTCTTCCAAAAGAATGCTGCTTAAAGCAATTGAATAGAGTTTGCAGCTGCTTCGGTTCCACACCCAAGTGGTCAAAGATCAGAAGAAGTATGTGCAGCGTTTCGATCAACTCGCGACAATTGCGCTCAACCCATGCATTGAGTTTGTTCGGATAGTTTAAGAACTCTCCAGCAGTTAGCTTTGTTGGCGGATTGGCATTAATAAGAAACTCAAACTGCTTCAAGTATGAATCTCTGATCCTGACCATGCTAAGCTTGTCCACAATCAATTTGTATTCATTGTGATATGGATGGCCGGGGATTTTGTAAAATATCAAAAGATTCTTCATCACTTTCAAGACAATCATGCGCTCCAGCGAGTAATAGCCCCAGATGTCATCCAACAGCTTCGTCATATTGCCCTCGGTTGAAACGAATGCAGTCAAAGAGCTTGCAGAACCGCGATATTCGTTCGAAAGGTAGTAACATAGAATATCCCAGCATTGATTTGACTCCAAGTCCTAAAACACACAAATTAAATAGACTTCTATTTGAATAAAGTCTCATAGTTACCAGTAATTCCTGCAGTTTTTTAGTGAACGGATACAAGTTCTCTTGCTTGTGCTCCTTAAGGAGGGCCTCTAAATCTGTCTTCGATGTGTTATTGCCTTTGAACTGGAGAAGACCATCTTGCAGCTCTTGGGAAACTTGCAGCAGTTTCTCCTTGACGGTGTCTTCAGGAGTTTCATAGTGAATGCCAGACACTAGTTGCCACAGCCGCTTCCAATCGGTACTGTAAACATATGGAACATTCTCTAACAATGATTACTTCAAAACAATTTGCTTATGGACTTACATTTCTCTTTTTGAAGACATTCTCAAGTCTTTTATAGAGTGTTTTGTATATTCCCGTCTGAAAAAGCGGGAATATTATTGACGAATTTCCAACTGAAAACACCGGGGGGATTTTTAAGGTGAAACAACTGTCAGCATGCTATCAGTTGTCATTTGTCCAGAAAACACTAGATTTGCTAGCTCTACAAAAATGTAGTAAATGCTTAATGTACTAGAAGCAGGCTTTTTAATAATTTTAGAATAAGATGCAGGAATTTTGTTATTTTTGGTGTTGCTAGTTGCCGTCGTCCTCTGGTTGCAGTCGTTAGTGTCCTCAAACAAATTAATTTCGTTTTCTTGCTGTTGACTTTGAGTCTCCACTTTGAATAGTAATCAAAGAGTTTCCTTACGAAGTCATTCGCTGCTATGGTTGGGGAAGGCGATGCTGCGTTTGTTATGGAGTCGTGCGCAAATGACTTTTTTTCTATTTTCGGATCGGTCTATGGTTGATATGCCGTCATCTTGCTGGACGCCCTTATTGGCTTCATGGATAAGGAAGCGTTAAAGATCTGCACAGAAAAAAAAGTCTTCGTAAGTGAACCGAGCAAAATTCTTACCAAGTATCGAGGAAACTCCAATTTCAGCAACTTAAAGATGAGGCAATTGATCTAGAAACTGTCTGGTATTGATTTGCCTCAGCAGTACCGACTCTAGGACGATATCCTTCAATGCACGTTCTGTTGATCTTCTCTACCGTTTCAATGTTCTATCCAGCATTGTAGAAATAACTCCGTGTTGGAAGGCACCAAGTTGGCGTTACCATCCTTATTGGAGACTGGTTACGTTTGCACGTCGACAGCACTGTGAACAGTGTCATTAAAGTGAGATTTGATATTGAAAAATAATTGTCATCTACTACAATTATTACGCTCATTCTGGCAACGCTCTATTCAAATTCTAAACAATTCCCACTACACTGCCCCTAACAATTTTTTTTTTTTGCAAAGTTTTCATCATAGTGCAAAAAAGAAAGAAAACAAAAACAACAACAACCAAAGTAAACAACAACAAAAATTGCAAGCGAGCATCCCTGTTTATAACAAAGCAAGATGCTAGAACCAGGCTGAAGGATCGTCGACTACAAGGGCTGCCAGGACTTACCTAAGCGAAACGTCAGAATTTGTTACTCCACGAACAAAATAAAAACCGGTTTCTAATTCCTGCTAGAAGCGCCTTCGCCGGCATTATACACGCTCACAAAAAGCAAAAACCTTTTGCGTTTTTTCCTTCTCGTTAATATTTCATCAGTCTTCCAAATTGCTAGTGTGTGGCTGAGCCGCAAACGATTTTTTACCCGCTGGCCGTGTTTTTTTGTTGCCGCATATAAGAAAGAAGACAGAATTATTTAAGGAGAGCAGCAAGCTGACAAGGGTTTGTGTTAGATACGAGAATATCGAGGTCTGTAACGCGCAACATCAAAACGTTTCTGGGTACAGCAGTAGGAGCAGAAAAGGCAGCTGCTCGGTGGCTGCAGCCTATGTGTTCTTGTCAAGAAGATATCTGCGTTAGTATTGCCAAACTATCGATACGTCACAGGTCTTAATATTTTGTGCGTCTCGCTTAAAGTTAATACCCGTCCCCCGAGAAAAACCAGAGAGAGTGAGTGCATAGCAGCAAGCCTTACAGTGCTTAATACAAATACGACACCTGCGAATGACGACCACCCACCCTTTGGCAGTTGGTTTGTTTTAATGGTTGAATAAGAGGGGTGGACAGCGCCTTTCACCCACCCCTAGCGTTAACTAAGAAGAAAATTTTCAGCTTCTCGTTAAGAAGTAAAATTGATTTTTTCGAGCGTGACCCAAGTACGTGTGTGACAGTACAGCATCCGAGGCTAGGAGTGCACGCTGAAGCGTTTGGCCAGAGCAGCATCAACTATTCCAAATGGATGACAAAAATCTTAATCCCCAAATGGAAGGATGTGAGAGTGAGTCTAAATGTTTTTTTTTTCTCTTCAATCCTCATACTAATGTTTACAAGTTTCGTTTAATTTGATTGAGATTGTTTTGATTGAGTGTGTAAAAAGTTTGAAACAAAAAGATGTGCGTTCTAAATTCAAACTCGGTGGTCGCTTTAACTCCGTGGGATGCTAACGCTTTGCATTTAGATTTTTCTTTTGAATTCTATCAAGATTATAAATCTGAGTTGTGGTGGTAGGAGGCTGAGGGTGGCTAGCGCAGTGCGCTGTATCTATAACAGTTTGAACAGTTTTTATCACAAGCTAAGGGCTAGAATGTATATTTCTCTTGCTTGTATGTATGCTGTGAAACTTTTTTAAGAAGTTGCTCCTCGGAGGGTGGTTGCAATGGGATTATCTTTTCCATGGGAATGGGAATGGGTGATGATTGATTGTCTTCTGTGTATCAGGAGCATTTTCTTACCTCAAACAATTTGAAGAAAAATCTGTCTTTGTTTTTGTTTTGTATTAAAAAATGTTTTTCTTGCTTTTTGTTTCAGACAATTAGTCTAGTTCACTTTTTAAGTTTCAATTTAATTCTAAACTAAACTAAATCCATAGACATTGCGTAGGCTGCCGAGCCGTTCAATAAGATAGTCCAGTCCTATGGTAACGAATGATAATTTGTATCCTGTTCGTACTGTCATTTTTAATGGTAAATAAATTTGAAGAAAGATTATTTGCATAAATCGTACGGCTGCGCATCTCCTCTACTCGAAGCACCAAATTTGATTTTGAACAAATCTTAGCTTGATGTTCAACCTTCTTAGCGCTCCCAGCATAAAGTTTATTGAGATAAAACGGTTGCACCTCAGGATACTCCATACCTTTATTTTGAAGCTTATTTCTTAATTATTGCCTTAAGGCATGCAAAAGAACTCTGGAAGTTTAATCTTGCAAGAATGGTGTTGATTTTTTTCTTCAGAATTGTCTCTCAACATCATCTTCAGTTTCATAGCAACATTTCTCTTAAAATTATTTTTTGAAACGAGCGAATTCATGAGAGCCAATGCACTTGTAAAAAAAAACCTAATAGGACTACCGGTTGAAAATGTCGTTTTTTTTTCAAAAATCAATGCTTTATTGAAGAAAAATAGATTCCATTTTTTGACATCATCGAAACGATGGAAGTGCTGGTCAGCCAGGCCATGTTGCATCGATCGGAAGAGATAGTAATCGGATGGCGCAAGGTCTGGACTATACGGCGGGTGGGGTAGGACATCCCATTTGAGCGTTTCAAATTAAGTTTTGACGACATTTGCAACATGTGGCCGAGAATTGTCATTTTGCAAAATAACTTTATCGTGTCTTGCGACCGTTTCCGACCGTTTTTCCTTCAGTGCTCGGCTCAAACGTATCAATTGTCGTCGGTAGACCTCGCCTGCGATTGTTTCATTAGGTTTTAGCAGCTCATAATACACAACACCCTTCTGCACAGCGTAACCTTCAGGCCATGAGCGACGCCAAGTGATTTTGCAAGTTCTTCTTGCGTTTCTGACGGATCTTGATCGAGCAATGCCTCCAATTCTTGGTCTTCAAACTTTTTCACCTGGCCGGGGCGTTCTTTGTCTTCGGTGTCGAAATCACCATCTTTGAACGGCTTAAACCACCGCTGACACATTCTAGCGTCTATAGTATAGCCCGGGTAAGCTTCGGTAAGCAATTGATGCCCTTCGGTTGCTTTTTTCTTTAAATGAAAGAAGCATATTAAAACTTCCTGCAAATGTTGTTTTGATGGCACGAATGTAGACATTTTACGGCTTTACAAAAACTTGTGTATTTTCACTAATGACCAATAATCTAGACTGAAATAATTAGACAATGACATGAAGTTTCTGATGTGACAGCTGTCATGGTCAAAATTCACCTCAGAGTAATAGTTATGAAGTTGTCTGCAATAACGACATTTTCAACCGGCAGTCCTATTATTATTTGGGTCTCTTCGTTTAGATGGAGCATGGCCGATTACGTATCTTTATTTAGTAAACGCACGGCAAGGGCCTATTGTGTAGTATTATGTTTTAAAATTAAAAAAATATTTAACAAACGTGCGTCGCTCGTTCGAATGCCTGGCCGTTACTATTTAGTGCTGAACTTAATATCGAAACTCAGAAAGTATCATCAGAAGTCACATTTAGGCATTATGGCATTTTTTAATGAACGTACTTTGATTATGTTACAGTTCTTGAGGGCCTAAAAAAAACTCTCCAGCTAGTTCGAGCTAGCTTATCGAATCGCCCTCAACTGTGTACACTTATTTTGTTGAGATCCCTTTCTATTTGCTTGCATCACTGAAGATTTTATCTTTCTTTCACGTTGTCTGCAGATTTAGAGACTCGACGGGCCCAAACGTCGATGTCCATCTGCTGCACAAGTTTGAGTCGCTTGAATCGCCGTTAGAGGAATTTTCTGGCTAACTCCATGTTGTTGTCAATTGTGAACTTTTATTGGAACTGTCGCTGCATACTTTATCTCCGAAAATGGGATCAACATTTTTTCAACAATCTTACGATGACGAAGCCTCGACCCGTGAAGTGTCTCTGCCTGAGACACCAAACGCTGCAGTATTGCAGATCCCGGGCATGCTGCTTCCGGTTATCTACACCAAGCGCTTCAGCATTGCACCGTGTGTTTTGCAGCGTCACGCGCCACAGCTGGATATGTTTTGCCGGGATCCCGAATTCGGCCATCGCCTTGTAGAATTCAAATCAATGGATGCTATTATATGCGGCTTTGAAGAGAAATTTGTTGGTCTTTTTTCAGGATTTGCCTTAATGTTAATATTTGTTACAGAAGCCACACTGGTACGTGCCGATTAGTGTGTTGGAGAAAGGCTTCTGATGTACACTCAGAACGTTGGATAGGAACTTATATGCGACATAAAGCAGGGATATGTCTCGATAGTTGTTACAAGAAATGGGATCGACTTTCTTTAAGATGGGGCATGCAGCTGTGATAGTCCAGTTATCGGGCATGGTTTCTTTCTTGGCTGATATTTTGGTGCGAAACCCTTCTTAAGTTTCGGCACCGTGCTTGAGAGTCGGCGGCCTTTTTATTCTTCAGCTTTTTGCTAGCTGGACCAACCTCTCCTGACAACTGGGAGGGGGGATGGGAACTGTATTGATTTGATACGGGTTCTCTTTTTGCTTTATGACTCTCTTTACCCGACGCCTATTAAGCAGCTGCTGGAAATGCTGCTTAAATTCATCTACTATTCCTTGTGCTTCGGTGACTTGGTTTTCCTTCACTGTTTCGAAGAACTTGCGTCCCGGGCTTGAAGGCAGCTGCCTGGCTTACCTGAAAAACGTTGGCGTGTTATTCCTTTCGCAGGACTCTTCGATTTCCTTGAGCTGGGACGTCATTTTCTTTTTACGCAGGATTTTCTTCTCCCTTCTTCTGGCTTGGTACTCTGTGCTCACTGCCCTTTGCCCGTTGTACGCATTCCTCATCATACCAAGAGCTCGAGTATGATTCTTCTGTCTTCAGCTTCGTCGGTCGGGAGAGGCGATGCTGATGTTTCGGAATGTTGCCTTGATACGGATCACGGCCAGGGGATCGCTGATCGGCTTAAAGTCAATTGAGTGTTGCCGCATTCTTACATGTGCAATCTTAGGGGACAGCTGTATTAAATGTCACAATCTTTCCGTTTCTGTATACTTGATCGCGGGAATATATGCTTTGTACCGCGCGAAGCCAGATTCAAGTTTATGAGCACCACTAGGAGAGTACATCGTACGTACGTCCCAAGTGCAAAATCTCAATTCGTAGTCCGTGGACATTCCGGGTCGTGATCTTAAATGACGGGGTCCATTATAATCCGAGGCTGGTGTTTCTCTCATAACTGGTGAAAGCTATCTCTCCCGCATGTCCTTGCAGAAATCCGGTGCATGTTTGAAATAGTTAGGAGGTTTTGGGTCCAAACCGTGTATTGTCGAGCGCTGTACGGCACAGACGGATCAGTTCTCCCAGGATACCGAAAATTGTACTCGCTAAATGCATCTATAACGAGCGGAGGCGATATCCTCAGTAGCCATTTTTAATATCGAAATTAACTGATCCGACAATATTCTTCTTATCATAGACTCTTCCCGACAAAATAATCAAGACTGATCACCACGAGCACCCAAAAGCTTCAACATATAAAGAAGAAGAAAGCCCAAAATCGCTTTAACGGTGCCTTTTCTTTTCCGGCGTTCCTTAATCAATTCTCTGAGAAAAATACTTCTTCTCATCATCCTTTTTCTTCCGTTTGGAATGCAGAAGCAACTGAAATCCTACCAGCAATTGATCGAGTAAAGCGATCAGGAAGTTATCTGCCCATTCCGCAGAAGTCCCTGATTCCTGTACGCTTGTTGTTTATTCCTCCAAGTTGCTGTAGCATCAATGACACATTCAATAACTAAAAGGGAACGATTTCAAACGAGAATCAATTTTTCTTAAAGATCCCAGTAAAAAAATTATTTTCAAAATTAATTTTCCAATTCCGTTTTTCACACTGCAATTTTCGTTTCAGATTATTATCAAATCAGTGACGACGACATCGATGACAACGATGAGAACGGCGAAGAGTCAATTGTTGAGGACTCAGAAGCTCCTGGCGGACGTGGCCCATACGAACGTGCATGGACAACGGAGGCAACTCGAGCGCTCATACACATTCGTGGTCCAATGGAAGAGAAATTCACCGAGGGTCGGCAAAAGCGAACCGCTCTTTGGTTGAGCGTTACCAGACAATTACAAAAACTTGGTTTTCGCTACAGTGCTGCCAAAGTACAAAAGAAATGGCACAACATCCTAATCACTTACAATAAGAATCTCAACAAGAAGTTCCTCGCCGGCTATGTTCACTGGGAGTTCTTCGAGGAAATGTTTAAGTATTTGCAAGGTAAAAAAGCCGAATGCGACACCATAGTGAGTGGGGCACAATTCCAAGATGAAAGCCAGTACGGAGCCGATGGTTCAATGCTTCAGCCACAAATTCAAATGGACAGCAAGTCGGATAACGACTTTGAAGAGAGCAGTGGCAGTCCTGAGAGGAAGAAATCCAAATACGAATACAACAATGATCATTCCGATGAGCTGCTTCCGCTCGAAATAACCCACGAGAATGGAAACGATGAATATACGCATGGTCATCATGGTACATCGCATGGCATGTGGTGGAAGGACTATTTCGATCGGAAATTAACAATGGAACGAGAGAAGATTGACTTACAGCGTGAGATGCATCGTGATTTGATGCATTTCAATAAAATGTCGCTTATCCAGCAGGAGAAGATCGAAAGGATCAAAATTGAGGCGATCAATAGCCTGACATCAACTTTGCAAAAGTTTGTCGAAGTGAAAAGTAGAAAGAACTAGATTCGTGTGTATTTAATTCTGTGTTTTTTGTTTCTGTGGAAAACAAAAAAGCGTCTTACTGTTCCCAATTTGTGATTTTATTTTATATATTTTTCTGATGTGCATGTCCTTCGAAGCGTTTCGGAAACATTTTAGGAACAAATAAATTCAGTACAAAAACAAAAATGCAATATATTTTTCACTTTTTTAAATACGTGCTGCAAGCAGTTGTATATTCTTCCAGAAACTATCGAAGACAAAGAACTGTACCCTCATTTAACTAAAGCTGGACAATGGCTAGCCTGTTTAGCACCGTAGCGGGCTGGGAGCGGTTACATTATTCCAAAGTTTTGTTTCTACTACATTTCGAGCGGATGTATTTTGATTCAAATCCAATGCTCTTTCCGGGCCTTATCCCGAAATACGAGGGGTCATCAAATGTAATGAGAATGAATGTAAACCAAATTACTATTTATTTTTCAAAATAGTTTCAATTAAGTTAGTTATAAGTTAGTATTAAGTTATGAAGACTAACTTAAAGACTTTAACAGTGTTAAGTTGAGTCCATTTCAAATTTTGATGTGCCACTTGCTTTATTTCTTGATTCACGTTTCCATGGAAGTGCTTGGAAAACTAAGATGAGGCAATTGATTTTGTTCAGTTAAAACACATCGATAAAATTGCATTACTCGTATATTAAAAAGCGTTGCAAGAAAGATCATAACATCCAATGATTTAGTTTGCTTATCACTATTGTGGTTTCCTATCATGAACCAAAATGGCTATCACTAAACTTTAATTCACAAGAACTAAGTAATAAATAAATTATTTTAAACTGGGGAGAATATTTCACTATGTGGATTAAGGAGTTACTTTTGACTCGAGTTGCACATCGATACAATGGTAAATAAAGCGTACGCACGCTGTTTTGTAATGTTTTATGCAAATGGATATACATATTTGATTCGTAACGACAGGACAAAGTAGTTGATCAAACCGACGAAAAAAAAATGAGAACACTCGTTCAGGAGTGATATTGACTATTTGCTTTTATGAAGGCTGATCAACAAAAAAGAAAGATCTGTTAATGAGGCGGTTTTCAAACCGCTTAGGAATGCATAAAAGTTGGTCTAAAGGATTTAAGGACCCAAACGTTACTTAAAAGACTTAAAAGATGTGCATCGGATTAGTTTGTCCTGTGTTCGATAACGTGTATCAAGTTTGGTTTCCGTACTATGAATGTATAACATATAGAATCACCGAAGAGCAATTTCTAGTGTTTGCATTCCGACATCTTCACTGGTAATCGTTAGCATTAACCTCCTTATCGTCAACGTCTTATGCTTAATGATTAAAATTGTTGATAGAAATCATCAACTAATACATTTAATCATTACTGGAGAAATAAATTCATCTTTTTCACTATCACTGATGAGAATAAATGTCTAGTTCTCGTAATTAAATTTTTTTTAAAATGAAGACTTCCTCTGCTTATTATTTAAATTATGAACCACTTTCTACGTAAATTGTATAATTCTTTTAACACTTTTTCTACCAATGGTGTCAAAAGACTGAATAAGTTGAATAATTTTTCCTAATTTTATGTTTTGACAATTATTATAATAGTTGTTAAATTAATTTATTGGTATCATAATCCTCGTACTCATCCTGAAGCTCAAGATACGTGCATGGAAACCTATTTCTACCATGAGGTAGATGGTCTATTGAAACCTTAAACACCTTTTGACACTTTACAATACTTTTCATTCATAAACTCTGTTTTCAAAACGATTTGATTACACTATTTGAATCCTAATAAAATTTAAGGCATCCCTCGATATACATATTTTGTTTACGTTTTACCATTGTTCATTGTAGTGATTGGTCCTAAAAATATTTGAACATGCAAGTTTTGGAGTATTTACTTCGACTAAAATTGGTATATTAGGTATATTTCCATACTTATGGAACGTATTTAATAGGATTACCGGTTGAAAATGGCACCACACAAGTTTTTTTAAAGCCGTAAAATCTCTACATTAGTGCCATCAATACAACATTTGCGGGAAGTTTTAATATGCTTCTTTCATTTGAAGAAAAAAAGCAACCGAAGCGCATCAATTGCTTACCGAAGCTTACCCGGACTATACTATAGACGTTAGAATGTGTCAGCGGTTCAAAGATGATGATTTCGACACCGAAGACAAAGAACGCCCCGGCCAGGTGAAAAAGTTTGAAGACCATGAATTGGAGGCATTGCTCGATTAAGATCCGTCACAAAAGCAAGAAGAACTTGCAAAAACACTTGGCTTCGCTCAGCAAACCATTTCCGATCGTTTGAAAGCAATGGGAATGATCCGAAAGGTAGGACATTGGGTGCCGTATGAATTGAAGCCACGAGACGTCGAACGCCGATTTTGCATGTCCGAAATGCTGCTTGAACGCCAAAAAAATGAGTCTTTTTTGCATCGAATCGTCACTGGTGATGAAAAATGGGTACATTACGATAATCTAAAACGTCGGGCAACGTATGGATACGTTCAGAATATTCATGGCCTGAAGGTTATGCTGTGCATTTGGTGTTGTGTATTATGAGCTGCTTAAACCGAATGAAACAATCACAGGCGAGGTCTACTGAAGACGATTGACGCGTTTGAGCCGAGCACTGAAGGAAAAACGGCCGGAAACGGTCGCAAGACACGATAAAGCTATTTTGCAACATGACAAATGTCGTCAAAAATTACCTTGAAACGCTCAAATGGGATGTCCTACCCCACCCGCCGTATAGTCCAGACCTTGCGCCATCCGATTACTATCTCTTCCTATCGATGCAACATGGCCTGGCTGACCAGCACTGCCGTCATTTCGATGATGTCAAAAAATGGATCGATCCGTTGATTGCGGCCAAACCGCTCGAATTTTTCAGAACGGGTATCCATGAAATGCCAGAAAAATGGGAGAAATGTGTGGCTAGCGATGGGCAATACTTTGAATATTGAATTTATATCTATTTTTCCTCAATAAAGCATTGATTTTTGAAAAAAAACGGCATTTTCAACCGGGAGTCCTATTACAATTTTCTACATTTTTTATTTTTATTTATTTCTAATGCGAAGGGTGTTCAAAAAAGGAAGGATTTTCAAGATATTGCAAGAAGTGATGGAAAATGCTCTCACAATCTGAAAGAGATGAGCTTGATGAATTTTCCAAAATTTTCATTCATGAAATCATTATCGAATGTGAAAATGAATCTTCAAATATGAAGGAAGAGGAAATTTCGATTGCAAATAAAAGACGAAAGAAACGGAGGTTGATATCAGATTCCGAAGACGAATAAGAAGAATACAATGAACACGATCATATTGGAAGCGCAATGGATGGGACAGTATGGAAAAATATTGAAACAGGTTCCTTTCCTGGCAGACCATCCCTTCGTACGATTTTCAAAGCTGTATCGGGTCCAACTGGGCACGTCAAAAGAAATATTAAGCTCAGCATTTTATTTACTATTCGACAACCATATTATGGAACACACTATTAAATGTTAAGAATCGAAAGCAAGAGGAGTTTTGGGAAAAGAATCGAGCCTTCTTTCTTTCAATTTGTTCCCGGTATTAAAAATATTCGTGTGGCAAGTGCTTAGAAGACCAATCATTCATCTGTAACAAGTGTTGTATTGAATAAGACAAATTTTTTTGTTACATCGTTTTTATATCATTATATTTTATTATTCATTTTCCATACCTGAATACTGTATGAAAGCTAAGCTCATAAATAATGGCCGCGTTCAGAAATCTAGGCACTAGCTAGTCAACCGGCTCTGATTGGTCGAGAGCCCGTGAAAATGACGGCAAAGCTAGTTGACATATGGTGAGGAAGTGGATTGGATTTGCAGTTAAAAATATGTGACTGCTTTTTGCAGTTGATAGATGAAACGTCAAAAGTCAGCTGTTAAATTTGAAATCGTTTACTAATCGGTACAAGGCAATATTTTTGTACTAACCGAAAAGCAATCCCGACTCATCCTGAAGTGGACACGAAATTCTACCAGAGAGTACGCAGCAATTACTTCCTCAAAGTAGCTGGGATTTCTGGTTGGCCGTTCAATAAATCCAAACATTGCAGAATTTCGCAAAATAAACGATGGGCTCTGCAACTCATTTACAACGAATAACGAAACGACCTACTGATGTTTAAAAAAAGTTCGCTGTCTTGGCACTTGTGCACACAATTCAACTCAAAAATAAATAGCAAGGGTTACTAACTTTAAAACCTTTTTCATTAGTAATTGGCTAAAGTGTCAAATGACACCTTTTGGTTGACAATCTTGGTAGAAATAGTGTTAAAAATATTGTTAATTTTAATTTATGGTCCTTTGAAATAAAAAAAACAAATCTTGCAAAATTTGGTAAATAGTAACCTTCCTGTTATGTCAAAACTCTGTTCATGTACTTGTTTCCGTAGTTAAAAAAAATAAAATAAAAATAAAAAAAAACATTGAGGTAGTGAGAGTTTCAATATTGCTATCCACACATCCTTCAGTGCGGTGAATTGTCCACGTTCGTCGGCGATTGTGCAGGAACTTTCCGAAGCGATTTTCGAAAACAGGGGCCAAATCGTTTCTTCCTTGAACGGATATTCGATCGTACGTATAAAAATTACGTTATACGTCATTCGAATTGCTGAATTGGGATCGCGGCATACGATTGCTCACGGAACGTAGTTGCAATCCTTCACTGAGAAATTGTACTAGATTTAATGTGGAAAATGTAATATGTTATCTCTATTGGTGTTTATTGTCGATTGAGTTGTTTGAAATAAATCGTGGAATCGGCCTTATTGTTTTGTGTAAGCTCAGACGAAAGCGATTTTGCCGAGAAAATTGAACGGAGACGCCTGAGGGATAAAAGCAATCCTTTGTTATTGTCACAAAATGCGTAAGAATTAAACAAATAAGCCCTTAAAATGTGACTAGTTGATTATTTTGATTGCAGATTCATAAAAAGATTCCGACTCAATGAAGACGCATTTAGGCATGTCTAACACTCTAAAATACCTTTCGCCACATTTTAGCATCTTTAACCGGAGGTCCTACGGTATTTAATTTGATAGCGAGCTCATTCCATAGCCGAATTGCTGTGGCTTTTCCCTGCGCACAATTCGGAAACACATTTTTTGCCAGATTAGGGTGGTCTTTCATATATTCTGCCAACATGATCTTTCGTCCTAAAATAATTTTTTTTGAAAATATCAATATCTGTTTGATTGATAATTTACATTTTCAATAACCCACATTTTAGTTGAACCATTATCCTTTGTCAACAAAAAATACGTCTATACTTTGACGATCGAATGACATTTCGAAAGCAAGAGCACGTTCACTGAAACAACACTACTCGTTCACTGAAGACATAGTACTATACGTTCACGGATGTCACGATCCTAAATAAGCGAATTCCGTTCACGAGTTATACGATCACGGAAGAGACGATTTGGCCCCAGAACGCAATTGTTTTCTAAAGTGATGATATTTTCACTCAAACGCACGCTTACACCAATGATGCCCTAGAATTGGATCAAAAGCAATGCATTTACATTACAATAAAAGCGAATTCAGACTAGCATGTGAATAGTTGCTTTTTTCGCGACTTGATGAAATAGACTTCGGGTTACTTGACCTCTACAGAACGGAAACATGATTCACACTCCAAAGTCGTCGATGAATGTTTTGAGGAAACGCCACCGGCGTATGGAACTCCCGCGTTAATGTTAACCGTCCAATGATCCTACAAGACTTGAAGATCAGAGCTGAAATTTGCAACAAACCTGCTGAAATATTTGTAAGGGTCATGACAAACGCCAAAAATCGGCTTGTTCAACTCAAAACACATCTAATTCAAAAGTAATATTGCCGAATGCTGTAAAAACTTGAAAACAAAAAAAAAATACACAAACAAATCAAAGTCAATATATGCTTTAACTTTATTTTCTTAAAACCATTTTTTTTTATTGTGAAATCATTTATTAAATATTAAATAAAATATATATTTTCCTAAATATAAATTACATTCTACCAATTTTCAAGTTACACTTCTACATAAATTGCCTATAAAGTCTTTATTGAGTGTTATTTATTTTATTTTTTAATTTAATAAGTACATGTATATTTTTCACTTTTGCATTTCATGTAAGAACAATTATTATTAAAGCTCTTTTTATGCATACAATATTTGTCTTATTTTTTGTTTCATTTTAAGGCATTTTACCAAATATAAGGCGCGATGTTTCATTTCGAAATATTTCTATAAACTTTGGTATTGTTTTAAATAGTTCACAAAAAAAAAACAAATTATGTTAGAAAGGCAATGACGGTACATATACAATTATTATTATTATTATTATTTTAGTAAACAAAATAAATATTGTTATTTTTTGTATTTAAAATTAAGTTTATTTTTCTTAAAAAAGAATCCTATGCTAAGAGCATATGGAAGCATTGTTTTGGGATAATTTTAAGCGCTTTTATTTTTATGATTGTGCTAGAATGTTGCAGGAGCGTTTGAAATTATTTTTGAGCCTTGGATGTGCTTGAGAGGCATCATTTTTTTGTAAAAGTTTACCACAATGTTTTTGACTTTTTACAAATCATTCGGAAATACTTCCATTTGATTTAAGCTCACAATCAACCTACAAAAGTTAGTCTGAAGACAGACAGCCACTCAACTTGGTCTTTTCACGTACCTTCCCAAAATGTTCACGAGACTCCTAAAGACGACAGTTTATGGTATGCAAAAAAAACTTTAAAAAAGCGATTCGATAAAACTATGGTACGCGCTATTCCTGCCTATTTCTTGGTGGAAAAGTCAGTTCTGCCCAAAAACTTGATGATGTTCAAAAGCTTGCGAGCCTTGATACCATAAAAAAAACCTTCCATGAGTACATGAAGTGCATTGTAACAACGAGCTTAAACTGTCGAAAAGAATCGTTCTTTTGGAAGGTCTTTTTCCAACGAATGTAGCGCAACACTTAAGAGCATTCGGGTAGACACCACAATCAGATAATGAAGTCCCATTTACAGAATTTTGTGAGGAAATAATCCTTCCTTATGCAGGATGAGGCAAAAGTATCAGAAAAAGTCATAGTTTTTAAAAATGGCATCAAATATTCTTGGGCCGTGAGATCTACGGTTTTGGCGATTTAATCTGGCGAGACAGATCCGAAGGGCTTATTCCTTAGGGGCTTTTTGAAAGCTCGCGCTTTCGATTAAGCACCAGCCTTTCAAGATATGCAAATCATGACAAACTGCAGATCTTTTCATTCTCCACCAGTATAAACGCAACACGCAACTTACAGAAAACCTCGAAAAACGAGCCACGTCGTAGAATCATCGAAGGCGTAGGCCAGCTTCACTAGAAAAGGTCGGGCACCAGAACCAGAATATTAAATTTAATAGATCACTGCGCCAAGTGAAGAGAGAATCAAAGACAGGCATCAAAGTGATGATGATTTAAGTCCTCTGTCCAGAACTAAACTTCCTGGTGTTGAATTAAATGAGCTATGCATCTTTTTCGGTGTAAATTGGTTCAAAAGTGTTAAGACTGGGCCTCGTTTTTAACGGCGATAGGAGCTTTCCATATGATAATTCTGAAACAATCAAACAATTTATTTCATTAAAATCATATAAAGCTCGAACCCGTTCTTACTCACCATTTTAGAGAATGGATTTCATCGCACCCTACGTTGTCTTAAACTGTCTTACCCACTTTAAGTCTTAAACTACAACACGCATTCATTTTCGGATTAAATGTGAGTTCTGAAATTTGGTCAACTTCGTGTCAAATTTTTATGGTGTAACTTTTAAGCAGAGAAAAATTTAACCACAAGCAATACGACCTGGACTTGTGGCTTTTTCGTATAACTTGCAGAAATGAACACAATTTCGCATCCTATGAAAGAACTGTGGTAATGCATCTTTCCAAACAGGTGGTTTTCCAAGATTGGTATTGACCTTATCTTGTCCTTCATTAGACCAAAATTTAAGAACTTCTCAAAAAGCTTTCTCATCTTTGATGCGTCTTGATAGTTTCGTGCGTAAGAATAGAAAGTCCATGTGGCAGGTGCTACTTAAGCTGGTTCAATTTAAATCTTAATATACATTTTTTTTTCAGAATTAACTTTGAAAAACTTGTGAAATTTTTAAGATTCAGCACAGAACAAATAAAAATGCGTCAATTTTATTTTGAAAGTCAACATTCAATTATTCAGACACAAAGATTAAATCGAAACCGATTTCATGTTCGAAATGCGCCCAATGCTTCAACCATTTACCGATTAGTCCAGCTTTTACAGCACCAAGGCGCTGTCTGTGATCGTCCCTGTGCTGGAAGACCTCGTACAGTTCGAAATGATGTGAACATTGCACGGGTGCAAGCAAGTGTGTATTGAAGAAAACCCCGAAACTTCCTTTCAGCAGTTGGTGATGTCTAGACAGTCTTTGGAAAGAACTTTAAGGGAGCTACACATGTTTCCATTAAAGGTTCAATTGGTTTATGAATTGAAAACAAGTGATCCACAAATACGCATTCAGTATGCTCTGCGTTTTCAAGACATGTTCCGAGAAAATAACTAGATTATTCATAAACTCATCGTGACGAGGCCCATTTTCACCTCAACGGTAACGTGAAAAAAACAAAATTGCAGAATATGGGGGATGGAAAATCCAGAAATAAGTATTGAACGTCAAATGCACTGGGTGCGGATTCACCTCGGAAAGAATCATTGGACCCTATTTTTTCGAAAACGTCGACCAAGTTGCGGTTAATGTGGATGGCTTTGAATACTGAGCAATGATTGACAATTTTTTAAGGCCAGAGGAAGAGAACAATTCAGAATTGTGGTTCCAATAAGATGGAGCCACAGATCGCACAGCTTGTCCTGAGGGTCTTTCTTTGGGCTGCCTTAAAACTAAGGTGTATGCAACTAAGCCAAGAGACATTCAACAGCTTTAGGTCAATATTCAGAGAAGTGAGAAGTGAAGAAAGAGGTCGAAGCACACAATTGGCACCATTTGCGAGATATTATCTTTGAAATATATTTCAATACCATAACCAAAATTTAAATTAATGCCAAGGTTTAAAAAAATCAGAAAGAAAAATGTTAATCATCATCATCATCAAATAAACCATTATTTTTCTGTCAAATGCTAAAGGTTGACTGGCCGACGTATTCTTTGTTAAGCGTCTTAATTTTCCTGGCTTGCTATACAATTAACAACACAATACGACTCGAAGAGTACCAACTTTGAAAATTCAACTTCGTGGGAAAAAGTAGGAAGAACGAATACAAAAATCATTTCAACGAGCTTTCTTTAACATGACATTTAAAAATGCTTCAAAGTAGCATTTCTTATTCTTTAAGTCCAGTACCAGAGTTATAAAAGAATGCAATCATTTTTAAAACAATTCTTTAAAGGATTCAGTTTAATGATTACAATCATTGGAGTCGTTTTGAGACTCGAAAACAAAATCGATTATTGAGCATTAAAAAGATTTCATTCGTTTTCTGGTCATTCATTTGAATTGGATCATTGGAGAATGATGGAATTTATTTGCAGTCAATTGCATTCAGTGCATTCGATGGCATTCTTTTCATTCTCTTGCATTTATGTAAAGTATAAAAATAATATTATTACGGTATAACAATGAATTGAAAAGTATTGAAAGAGAAAAATGCGTCTTCTTTGTCAACCACTTTCGACGTCTTAAGTTTTTGGGATCTGTGACTCGTTTTTGGAATGACAACGTTAGACTATTTAGGAAAAAGATGCTTACGCCTTTAACGCACAGAAGTACCCACGCAAACTCAAACGTTGATATAAGGAAACACGACTTGATCCTTAATTCAATTCAATTTCAATGGGAATGAATGCAAAAGAATTCAGGCATTCTTAAATGATTGCATTCAGTTGAATTAAAGAAATATTTTTAAACTTAGTGAATGTAGAATGCACTCATAAGTTTGAATTCTTTGAATTTTTTTATACTAACATTGGCTGTCAAAACGCGTGAGACCCGAAAGGTTAAGGATCCTTTCTAACATGATTGCATTCCTCTTACAACACAAATCGAACCCTTTGACTTTAAATTTGCGTCGTCCGCACATTCATAAGTATAAAAGTGCTTAAAAAAATGGTGTCTTCAAAACTTATACCTAGACTTACACATCGGCTAAACTTAGTTAAACCAAAACTGTTGGACGGAATTCCCAGTCCCACTGATGCCTTAACCTATCAGCTGCTAACCTCTATTTACATTGTCGTCTCGGAGTCCGGAGGCGTGTGATAATTCAAATTATAGGCCGGTGGGCCACTGTTCAAGAACGCCATCGATCGTATGCTCTCACGGGATGCGGTTCTCTTCGAAAATGGAATATTTTGCGGCGGAGTGCTGGAGAAGCTTGGCGAATGTTGTTGCTGCTGCTGCTGCTGTTGCATTTGGTGATGATGGTGATGTGTATTCTGGTGTTGTGCATTTTGGTGCTGTTGTTGCTGATGTTGCTGCTGTTGACTGCCACCAGTGATACCAGCAAAGACATTCTCTGTCGTAGGATTGTACGAGCTTAGGGGACGTGCTCCATGGAAATTTGAATAGCTCGATCTCACCGAAGGTGGACGATTGTTGTATAATTCATCGACATGTTCGCCATCGTTTAGATTCGGAGTTGAATGCTGGTATGTTGGATTGTACAGACCTCCGGTTGGAGAACTCTCCGACGTCCAAGTTTGCTGAAGGAGGGCTGTACTTCCACTGGTATTATAATAAATCGGATCTGGTGGTATGTTCTTCGTGAAGCTACTGTACTTGTTCGGTGGTTTCGTGAGACTACCCACTATTTCGTTATTCAGCGATTGTAGATTAGAAGCGGTTAATGCTGGATTCTCAATATGCTGGAAACTGGCAAATTGTTTACCAATACTTCCGTGCTGTTGCTGTTGTTGCTGCTGCTGCTGCTGTTGATCTATCAGTTTCGTGACAGGATTTTGTTGGTACTTTCGACGTGAGCTGCGCATGCTATTTCGATTGCTTGAGCTGGCATGGCTACGTCGACTGGTGGTACTGTGACGACTGTTTGATCCTCGGGTCATTACCGATCGTCGTTTGACTCGTCGCGGTGTCATCGGCTTGGGACTGAGTTGACCATTGCGATCTTCGCCTTGATCATCGTAGTCCAAGATCGTGTCGGCTCGGTTTCGTATCGTATCCATGGTCGATGGGCCAAATTCAATGGAATAGAGCGATTGACGGTGTTTGGCTTTTTTACTTCCATTCTTTACTGCATGTGAGAGTGGTAAGAAGGAAACAAGAAGATAAATATTAGAGAAAATTATTACTGTATATTATTTTTTAAGGATATTGCATCGCGAGAATGCTGTTTATACCTTGCATCTGTGAAGCTAAATAGCGTTAAACCATGATTATTTTTTTTTGTTTAGCAAAAGTTAAGAGGCAAACCACTCCGAAAGAAGGACACGCTTAAAGGTAAACTATTTTGGAAATTTATTATAGTAGCTATGTAGAAGTAGACTCGTCCTTTATAAATTAAACTATAGGATCTAAATGAACTTTAAATAGCAGCAACCGTAACAAATCAATTAATATCAGCAATTACAATTTTTTGAAGTTAAAGAGTTGTTTTTTTAACTCTAACGATTGGAAGATTTGAGCTCGAAAGAAAAATACTAAATTCGTCTTCGGGCATTGTATGAAGCTCTTTCCATTGACCTCATTTTAGCCAAATTTAAAAGTTCAGCGACCGTTTGATGTCTCTAGAACTGGTGTCGCAAGGTGAGGCATGGAATTCAATGCTGCCAGTGTATGGAGAAGTCGAAGGAAGAGAATGGCAGTCTTTCATGGAGGACTAGGATGCAGTACCAGGAAATTTTTCGGTGAAGAAATCATTAACGTGTGCAGATAAAAGAAAAGTCGCAAGCCGACATGACCACTTACAGAAGTGGCGTAAAAGAAGACCAGATGGAGCTCGGAAGTCAGTTTGGTGAAACCCAGATCAAGCATCAGATGACAGCCTAGTAGAGACTCCTCATTCTGGCACAAATTAAATTGATGAAGATTGTAGACCAAAGGATGTGTGAGGTTCCCTTAAGAGTTTTAGCTTGGAAAAAGTTAAATCGCTGCTTGGCGCCCTTAAAGTAATAGGAATACCGGTTGAAAATGTCATTATTGCAGACAACTTCATATCTATTACGCTGAGGTGAATTTTGACCATGACAGCTGTCACATCAGAAACTTCATGTCATTGTCTAATTATTTCAGTCTAGGTTATTGGTCATTAGTGAAAACACACAAGTTTTTGTAAAGCCGTAAACATTTGCGGGAAGTTTTAATATGCTTCTTTCATTTAGAGCAAAAAGCAACCGAAGGGCATCAATTGCTTACCGAAGAAACGCCACAAAAAGAAAGCTTTTTTGTATCGAATCGTCACTGGTGATGAAAAATGGGTACATTACGATTATCCAAAACGTCGGGCAACGTTTGGATACCCCAGACATGACTCAACGTCAACGGCCGTTCAGAATATTCATGGCCTGAAGGTTATGCTGTGCATTTGTTGGGACCAGAAGGGTGTTGTGTATTATGAGTTGCTAAAAGCGAATGAAACAATCACAGGCGAGGTCTACCGACGACAATTGATGCGTTTGAGCCGAGCACTGAAGGAAAAACGGCCGGAAACGGTTGCAAGACACGATAAAGTTATTTTGCAGCATGACAATGCTCGGCCACATGTTGCAAATGTCATTAAAACTAACCTTAAAATGCTCAAATGGGATGTTCTACCCCACCCTTCGTATAGTTCAGACCTTGAGCCATCCGATTACTATCTCTTCCGATCGATGCAACGTGGCCTGGCTGACAAGCACTTTCGTCATTTCGATGATGTCAAAAAATGAATCGATTCGTGGATTGTGGCCAAACCGGTCAAATTTGTCAGAACGGGTATCCATGAATTGCCAAAAAAATAGGAAAAATGTGTGCCTAGCGATGGGCAATACTTTGAATATTGAATTTATATCTATTTTTCCTCAATAAAGCATTGATTTTTGAAAAAAAAAAAAAAACGAAATTTTCAACCGGTAGTCCTTACAACACCAAAATGTCAAAGAAAAATGGTTTTATGCAGATGAATCCAGGGTGTTGAATTTAAGGATCGCTCAAAGCGTTTCTCCAATAAAATAGAAAATAATTAAAGGAGAGTATAGAGACCCTGATCTTCTGCATGGTGAACAAAAGTATCACAGAAAGAAGTGGAAGTATTTGGAAATCAAACTCCCTTTGGATAATTTGATACTTGTGAATTTTTCTGAAAAGACGTTGCATTAAAGAAATCACCCACGATATTCCAAGCACTAAGATGGACCTTAATTCTTATAATGTTGAATCAAAAACTAATTTGGATATGTCTTAATCGATCCGATTACAACAGAGTAATATCTGCATGGATTTCAGTCAAAGATGGATTTCAGGGCAACGAAAATGCGGACTACATTACCGAAAAAAGATCTAGAGATCCAATTTGGTCATACTAAAAAAACAAGGACCTCAAGAAAACTACGTGCGTGTGAGGAAGGAAACGTGACAGAATTCCATAAGAACTAACGATATAGACATCAAAAACTAGGATCAAACTTCCCTGCAATGAGTAATCGATGTATATGTGAGTGGGTGTTTGGGGAAGTCTAAAAGACCGAATAACTGTGCAGTCTTATTTGAAGGAAAGAAGTTTCCAATTTAAAAGTTCATGATCAACTTCAAAGCATCTAGGAATGATGTCATCATTCATCGCCTAGGAGTAGCGTGAATGAAATGGAGAAAAAAGGGCAGAAAAATGTCCCCTTAGGAAGGCTCCATACTGCAGTTGCCTAATAACTTATGTTTCACAATGTAAGACAATGTATAAAAAGTATGAAAGTAAATTGACGGCAGCTGAGATAAATGTGCATGGTCTTGCAGCAAGGATAACAAAGTTTGCAGGATTTGATAGAGCCTTTGCGTTGAACAACCCATGTCAACTCAGTTGATACTTTCAAATTCGAAGCATGGATCAAAAGAATACCGTCATAAAGCAATCTAGATTCGAATGCGGTTGCATGAAAGCAAAAGACATAAGGACACATAAATCAGATATATGCAGCAACACCAGCTTTTGATTGGCCTCAGTGTAGAAGTGGTCCGAAAGTGGGTCTGTCAATTTTTTAAGGTCGGACGAACAAACTCTTTATCACTTAAGTTGGGATAATAACCTCGCTGTAAGGGAAAAAGTGAAGAAAGTTTAGTGAATAGAAGCTAATGTCAACAAATACAACTACACTGCACGATTGATTTTGCCATATTTAATTTAATCGCGTTCTAAGGGCCAATACCATTGTTATTACAACCAACGAAATGTATTACGAACTTTTAAATTCAATCGATTAAAACAGGCTAAAAGCATTACAGCAAGAAGATAGTACAAACAATAAACCGATCACCGCTAGTGAAGGAAATTCAATTAATAAAGAAAAAAAACAATAGCGTTTAATTACTTAAAAAAGACACATAACGCCAAATGTACAGATACAAAGATTGTTAATAAAAACTGAAATATTTTTTTTGTTTGTAAAAAATAGGCAACAAAATGTTTTGATTCATACACACATGTAAGTATATATATATATTTGTTTTGCGATTTTTATTTGTAAATTAAAAAATAACTTAAAAATAGATTCCATTAAAGTGTTAAAATTACAATAAGGATTTTTTTTTATTTTATATCATTATAAGCTTTAAAAGATTAATAGTTAAATGTATTATATTTTTTATTTTCATTCTTTCTTCCAAGGCAACATCAAATGTACTAACAATTTAAACACATTTTGTTCTGTCAATTAATTTTGTTTGTCTAATTTTGAAATCTATTTATGTGTTTTAATTTCTCTAAGACTGGTTTTATGTTTTTTTTTTTTTTTAATTCTAAAAGGCAATTACAATCTTTTTTAGTGATTCACTTTAAATTTAACTTTTTCTTTTCAATTTTATCACAGTCGACAAACTCGTGCAATTTTATTTCATCTTTTTTTATTAAATATTTTATTATCTAAATCATCCTTTTTTTGTTTTTTTATTGAAGAAACTTAATAACAATATTTATTTTAATTTATTCTGTTTAATAAGATTAAAGTTTATACTAATTAAAAACTTGGATAAAAACATAAAAAAAAATCTCTGTTCTCGTGGCGGGAAGGACAATCGTATTTGTGCTTTATTTCTGTTTTTATTAATATTGTTAAATAATTTATTACAAAATAAAACAATAAAAAACAAATATTTTTAAAGACAAATAAAATTTTGTTTGAACACATTTTACATTTTTTTAATTTCTCTGCTTCACATGTGGGATCAGGAATGTTAGAGGAAAGTTTATTAACAAAAAACAAAAAAAAAAAAAAAAAACTACTTTTTTAAAAACAATTTAAAATTACCAATGATTTGCAATAAAAGAAAAAAAAAGAAGAATATAACAACAGGAACTTGTGTTATTCGATCACTCATCAATTTCAAAAAATTATAGTTGAACGAAGGTTTTTAATGTTGACCAAGAGAGGTGTGCTGCGTTGACAGCTGTCAAATTAAGCTATAATAATCCAAAGGAGTTGGAAAACTGTTGATTTGGTAAAATGTGTACATTTAATGCATAATGCAAAAAAAGAGGTAGAAAAATGTAGAATGATGCAAAGTTGTTGTTTTTTTTTTTGTTTTTTGGCTTTATTGGTGTAGGTGCAATAGTTATGGCGAAATCAATGTTAAGGTGGTCGTTTTGTTAGGTGAGAAAAGCTGTGTTTATTTTTTTTTTTGTAAATTGCACAATGAACCAAATTTTAGATAAAATCTTTGGACTTGACTTGAATTCATCGTCTAGCTGTAGCAAAATCTATAATAACCTTCTAATTTGCACTAATTCTCAAGGATATGAAATTTCATTCAGTAAATCAAGTATTCTTTCTACCTACAACTCATCTAAAAAAATATTGTTCTTCAAAACGAAAGCCTGCTGTCCTGGTCTAGGGAAACAGTTACCCCTATTAAAAGGAATCCAAATTGTTTCCTAGGAGAAAAACCCCACGACACAGCGTCAAATTGAAGACGTTGGAGGGTCTATGAAGGTTTACGAATGTGCGCGACAAATCTTAACTCCTGATATGATTGTCTAAAAAAAATTGAAAAAACTCGACAGGATTGTCTCGCAAAGGACATGGACTTCTGTTGTCAGCATGTTCCTTAAACATAGCGGAAAAAAAGGATAAACGAGATATCTTTTTTTAAGTATCCTAGAGGACCAAGAAGTCTAATTATAACCAAGGATTATGTCCTAAACGAATCATGTTGTTGCTTGAGCTTTCTGCGCGAATTGATTAAGGTCATGTGGTTTTAATTTTTATTTTTTTGTAGTTATAGCCTATGGATAGGAATAAGATATTTGCCTACAGCTCACTATAAAATACAACATTCGGACAAGACCGTGTTATTCCAAAGACCTTCCTTTTCGGAGTATCATTTTTCTGTAAAGAAAACCTAATACACCGATTAACAAAATTCCTAACGCTGTTTACATTTCTTCTTACCTTAGTCTGGCAAAAATCCCAGGCATTTCAAATCACCACTTTCATATTAGGTCTCCTTCCCTAGCAAATCCTCGAAATATTTCTCTTTCGTTAATCAAGTCTAAAGTCAATTCAGCACACATTCAGCACTTTTTTATCAACTAACCAAGATTTATTTGGTCAACATTAAATTGTAAATAAAAAAAAAAAATAATAAAACTAAAACAAAAAAACTTAACCCTCTCAGCACATGTGTCCATCACCGCCTTCACCCACGCCGCCATTGTTGCTGCCAAAATTAACATTACTAGGATTACAATAGGACCTAGGACGCGGCTTATTTTTACCACCACCGCCGCCACCACTACTACTTCTACGCGAATGACGATTATTGCTGCCATTATTAGTGTCATAAGCATATTGCTGCATTTGTATTAGTTGCTGTTGCGACTGTGACGGTGGCGGCGGCGGCGGCGGCTGCATTTGCATATAACCTCCAACACCCCCAGCTCTGGCAAAAACTCCACCAGCACCACCATTACCACCAACACCACTGTGATTCGAAAGTCGGTCATAAGATTTCGCTCGGCTTATTGCGAATCCCGTGTCCGCATAACCAGGCGGTGCGTCACGAATCTGATCGCAGAAATTCGTCACATGAGATCTATCTTGGCGGCGTCGCGCCGACACTCGATTCGCCACCGGGGATCGTGGTAAGTACTGATAAGGCATGGAGTACTTCTCGGTCACGTCGGGCGATAGATCCGGATACGGATGCTGACCGGATCGCTGAAATTGTCTTGGTATTTGCTGTTGCATCGGAGCATTTGGTGGTGTTGAGTTCGAGTATCCTCGATTTTCGAAAGCATTACCGCCAGGATTACAATTGAAAAACTGTGCGTTGTCACGCGTGTAATGGCCATGCTCCTCCTCGGGGATGATGCTGTTGTTATTCGGACTATAGATACCAGTTGAGGGAATGAAATTATTGTTGTCGTTTGTTGCTAGTGAGCCAGGAGTCGGCATCGGTATGAACAATGCTGTAGGGACGGGCTTCTGAAATGGTACGTAGGTTGTACCATGTTTGTCGGCCGAGTTGAATGTCTGCATGGCGATAATGTCATCGATAGAACCTTCAAAGTTTGCATTGTTGACGAGCTTCTCCGTGGACATTTGAGTGTATTTAATGTCGGGACGATGAGCATGATTTATGAAACTACTGTAACTGCTGGAACTCTTGCATTTCTTAACGCCATTGTCAACATTGTTGGCCAATCCCCTGTGGGCAGACTTGTCTCCTCTTTGACTTAGACTATTCAGATTACGATCATAGGATGACGATGTTGTGGATAGTACACTGTTGGGTGGCGCTGGAGTTACTCCTTGACCAACTCCCGATCCGGCTCGATTTAGCGATGTGTACGAAGTTGATGATTGTGTATTGATGGTGGTCGATGGTGGGTGCGATGGTACTGGCGGTTGTGGATGCGTCTGCGTGGAGTGCTGTTGTGCATTGAATTTATTGTTGTTGCTATTAGTAAACAATTGATCAGCGGTAGCTGTACTATCGTCATAATATTGACTATTAATAATTGTATGATTATGCGAGTTACTTAGTATACTATTACTATGCGATTTGTTGTTATTATTGCTATTGTGAAGATATTGTTTGTGTTTGTTAATTGATAGCATTGTTGCGCTAGCCGATGTCGGTATGCTAGTATAGCTCACGTACATTGGATGTACAACGGTATGTTGTGGACTTTTGGCGTCGCCATTCATGAAATCGACTGCAACAAAAAGTAGGACATACAATAACATTTTAGAATTTTTTATCATTATAACTTTTATTGTATTATTTCTTATTATTTATAATTATTATTTTCTTGTGATTATTTATAGTTTTTTTTTTGAGTGTTTTTAATGAATATCTTAAAATATGCCAGCGAATAAGTTATTGTTTTTCCAAACTATTCGAAAATGCGTCTGCAAAGTCTTTAAACGTTCAAAGAATTCGAAGCCAATTATAGCTTTGCATGTTTATGAAGTCTTTTCTATCTTAGTGATAAGTGCGTAACATTATATTTAAAATAGTAATAAAAAATAATAAAATAATATTGATGATTGACGAATAAGACAAGTTTTTAAATCGACAAAAATGTTTCGCCCTAGGAATATTAACTAAAATGAACAGAACAGAAAATGTTGATACAATACTGGGGTTAGGATAGTCGCACTATATGAAGGTGTACGCGAAAAATAACACAGGCACATGGTATACCTAACTCGATGGGTGGAATCACATGGATGTTGGAGCTATGCTACCTTCAGCGACACGACCTCGACTGTCAGACTGCATTTAACGTTTCCTACTTCATTTGATAAACTCAAAGCAAAGCGGTCCCACCAGTTATATTGAGTCATCTGTGAAACCCAAAATCTTTTTAAATATTAAGGGAAGTTCATTTGTTTGTATTGTTTAAAAAAGGCTGATCAACATCACCAAAACGATTGAATTTAAGCTCGTCCAAGTCCACTTCCTCAATTTTTGGTCATAAGAAACCGGAAACCATGTATCGGCAGCGTTTTCTAAGGACTGGATAGTTCCTTCCACTATACTTTTGGATGAAAAATGGACCTTCATCTCCAAAGAATCACATCAAACAGTCTCGCGTTCGGGATGCATTGGTCTCTTAAGGGTCTTACAATAGGGTCATATTGGTGTTCTGTTCGGGAGCCGTTCCGCGCGCTTCGCTTATTTCACGGTCGCCTTCCGAGAGGACTATTTAATTTGAGTCAATTGGCTCAGCAAACGGACAACCAAAACACGTCTGTACGTCGACAAAACGGAAGATCTGCCGAAAACATGCTTTCGGTTATATTTAGTCTGATTTATGATTTGTTTTATTTAAATTAAAAAATAGGAAGCGCTTTATGAAAGATCCTTTTTAGAACTTGTGTGGATTTCCGAGCCCTAATTACCGCAATTTTTTGAGTACAATTTCAAACAGAAAAGCGGTAATTTTTTTATTTAATTCTCCAAAAACCTATATACTGTTGCTATGGAATTATTTCGACCGAAATTTCTTTTTTATAAAACAAATAAAACAACAAATGGACCTACATATTCACTCCAATTTCTTAAACTTCTTCTTAAGATCATTTGCGTGACAAGAGAACCAAAAGATACATCTGTCTTATTTTATTTTGACACGAAAAACTTGGGAAGGACCAACGCTACAATGGAAAAATTCCTTTATGCTTTTTTGAACGACACATTAAATCATAAAATCCATTTTGGCTCGAGTTTTTCAAACTTCGATATAATCCTGTCGCAAGTCAGTGGGTTTTTAGACAAACCGATTGGCGATCTAAAAATGGAAAAGCTATTGGACCATTGGACTGAAAGGACATTTAAACTACATGAAGTAGCATGTGAAAAGATCGTGTTTTCTTAGTGTTTGTAAATGTAGTTCCAAGTCAACAATATTATTTATTTATTTTAATTTTTTTAACCATCAATTTCAAAACCGGAGCTTATTTTTGAATTTAAGTTCGGTCAAATTAGAAATTGACTTACATAGAGGATGCGCAGTTCCAATACTCAATTGGAATGGTCAGAACTTTGTGAAGGATAGAATCCATTTGAATGTGACAGATAGCCATGGTGTCCCAGAATAAACTGGACTTTAGACACACTTCTGACAGACACGGACTGTTAAATATAAACTGCCTGCGCACATTATTGTATTGTGATTATTGATCCCAGACGACATAGTCAAATTGGGGGAGGATTTTCAAACATACTGATACAAGTAAAGTAAGACACGAAACTTTTTCTGAAAAGACTTAAACTATTATACAGATGATTGACTGAAAGACCAAACATGGAGGTTAAGAATCTGATGTCTTTACTTAAAATATTAAACAAGACTGCATGTAATCTCAAACTTCCATGCGTTTCAAGGTCAAACGAACAAATGCGTTTGACACCGGGTAAAAGGTCAGAATACACCATCGAAGATCCCCCATAGGACAACTTTGATTTAAGCATGTTAAAATGACGATTCGGTTGTCGTTGACATTTAAAAAGACACAGATTTAGATTTGGTTCATTTTCTATCAATGGATAATCCCCCTTGAAGAACTAGGAATCAATTCTGACTGCGGAGGTTCATCCAATTCCTAAAAAACAATAAAGACAAATCATTCGGGAACCTTCAATCGATAAGTTTCCTTCCGGACACCAGCAAGGTATTTGAAAAAGTGATCAGTTGAAAAGTATAAGTGAAAAAAATTGTATTCCGGAAAATGAATTTGGTTGCAAACTGGAACACTTTGCCACACACGCCAAATCCAATTTGATCTCGGGCTATCAATGAACCAATAGTATCAGTATGGTTGTTGAATTTCTTTTCTTTTCAGAAGGGTTAGAATTCATCCAAAAAATTTTATGAGGGGTGATCGAAAAGTTAAAATTATCTGGAATATTTCTGGTGGTTCTAAAAGTAAGTACAACATCATTCCTGGAATATGAACAGTCAGGAGAGGACGAAAATGGAAAAAAAACCAAGTCAAAGGTTATCTAGAAAAGCTTCAACAGAAACGAGCACGGTGAAGGATGACCATCCACGTTTCTTAGCGGAGACAATGTGAAAAAACGGAGAGTGAATATCAAACTTTGATATTTTGTAGTACTGGAACGCTAGTCTCCTAGAGTACACCTAGTTCTAGAGTACACCATAAGAACTACAAAGCACACTTTTGAGGGGATCTATAGCAATGGACAAGACCTGGATTCACTACTTTGATTCTCACACGAAATAACAGTCTTTGACTTGGATGGTTTACAGGTAAGAAGAAGATCTTAATCATGAGCTTAGTGAAATAGACTTTGGTACCCGTATTTATGGATGGCGAAGCTATTTCAATGTTTTAGTTACGCTGACCAAATCAGAAGAAGATTGGAAGAAGCTTTCTTCGAGCTTACAAAACCGAAGTTGTGATGGCTGCCATTCGCGAAGTTGGTATCGAGTTGCTTTCATCCAGCCTTGCCCGCAGCGGCTTCCGTCTTTTTCCCCCGGGTGAAGGATCAGTTAAAGCTTAGGAAAGACAATAGTGAGGTGATGGTAGCTAGCTGTAGAAGTATTTTTAGTGAGCCAGGATAAAGACATTTTTCGAAAGGAATTCGCACACCCGAGGAGGTCAGATTTTAAAGAAAAATATATAATTTTATATCCTTTAACAATCCTTAAAATCACAAGGAGAAAAATGTTGGTTGCACTCTGATAATGTGATGCTGGTTGTTCTCATCAAGTGTAAAACGATATTGCTTAGAAGAACGCTTATCAAACGGGTTTGTCTGCACTTAAATATAGTGTCTCGGTACATAACGAAAATGCATACAAATAAAGTTCTGCGCGGGTAGAAAGAACAATGTCAAAGGCCAATAAGATAGACTTTGGGATTATCACCCTTATTGCATGTAGAAAGGGTAAGTCCGTCTTAACAGCCTTGTCCCACCAGATGTATGTATTTCTTTATTCAGGTCGAAGGGTCTGAAAATGATAATAATGATAATTTGAAAAAATTACAGACCAGCGATATCAACAGTGCCGAAACCGTAACAAATTGTCACTATATGTGGATGCAGAGGTTGCTCGACTACTTCTTTTGGGTTTCCGGAACCCCAGATGCGAAAGTATTGATTGTTTATATACCCACCCAGACTTATGATAATTAGTTACATAAATCAGAATAATTTTATGTAAAAAAAAGATAATCCTGTTCATTCATTTACAGCACCCAATCAGCGAAATTACTGACCAACGTGGTTCGTGATCTGCTAGCTTCAACTGTCGCATCAACTGAACCTTTTAAGTATGTAGCCCGAAATTTAAATGCACAAATATTTTGTTGCGCGAGACTTACTCGGAATTCAAAACAAGTGAAATCTTATATTTGAATAATAATAATATTATATAATAATCATAATAATAAATTTAGAAACTAACTTTTACTTGGTTTAGATGAAGTCAAGAGATCTACTGGACCTATCCAGCATTCTAGACATTTTTAAGGTGTTTAGGGAGATGATTTGGAGAGCGGTGTGAACGGAAGGGAATATGTGTTTCCCCATTCTCTTATCATCGGCAGACATAGACAGATCTAGGTGAAATAAATATAAAGATAAAAGGACCTAAGTAACGCCCTTGGGGAACACCTGAGGCAGCAGTAAAAGGACAGAGAAAAGAGGACCTAGTTTTGTCGATATTGTTGATACAATTTTATCTACTCGAAGAAGGAGGGGAGAAATCGAAGAGCTTTATTACAGCCTCATTACAGTGCAGTGATAATAGACATCAATTTTGAATTTCATAGAAAAACATAACATACACGTTTTCTCATTCAAATTTCAAAAAAGTAGTAAATATTTAAATTTGTTAATTTGTTTATGCTTCTTATTCGCTGGCATAGCAAGACTCACTTCTTAAATTTGGTTCTTTTTCTTACAATAGCTTTAATTTAATAACATAAATTATTTATTAAGCAATTAAGGGACAATGACATTAACAAAAACAAAAAAAAAAGAATAATAACATAACACATTAACACATTTATTGGAAAAAAAATAATAATATTTTTTTCATTTTGATTTTGTTTTTAAATGATTTTATGTACACAAATGATGACGATTAATTTATAAATAATTACATTCAATTAAGATAATTTTTTGATGCATAACAAATTCGCATGTTTTGATTTTTATTTATTTAAAAAAAAATATGTATGAATAGTCCTTGATGAGTGATTTTTTTTCAAAAAAAATTTTGCTTGTAATTTTAATAAATTAATCTGATGAATTGAGGGCATCCAGAACCCCCAAAGTTGTTAATGAGAAACTAAATAAAGAAGTCCCCAACCCCCAAGATAACACAAATATTATGTTATGCGATCTACAACTACTTCTACAAATACTGTATGCAAACCCCTTCGGAAAAAAATATTATGATTCACATGCAAGGAATAGAAAAGTGGTTTTGATAGATGGTACTAGATGTTTTTAATTCTAACTACAGTTGAAGTGGTGACATCGGGAGGGTGTATTTCGTTGAGTATTTCGGTTTTTCTTTTCTTACTTTCCACTTTAAAGGACATTCAAATGTTTTGTGCCATGTGTATTTAAGTTGGATATTATGTGTGTCTGTATTTGCATAGAACTGGGTCAAGGATCATTTATCGAATAAACTTTGCATGCAGCGCGTAGAATGATACTAATGTAAGGATAAGGAAAATATGGGGTGGGTGCACATTTGTATTATAGCTGTTTGCGAGGCAACTCAAGAAGAGTTCCTTTCATGGGAATTGTAGATAAATAAAACGTTTGATGCATGAAATCGGAAAGCAATTTAAAATTGTGAGGTCATGTAAATAAATAAATATGTAAGGAGGCAGTCAGACAAGAATCGAAATACTCAACGAAAAAAATTTAATGAACTAAGAAAATGAAGGTAAAACAGACACAAGACACGCACAAGGATAATAAAATTTTAGAAATCAATAAGTAGTTATATTAATAAAAACTTGAAACTTACATCGATCATCTTCATCTAGGAATATGTAACTTATCAAAACAGAGCCTATAATGGCAAGTATCTATAAATAAAAATTATTTAACACAACTTGAAAAGAAAAAACATATCTAAGCGGTACTTACCGCTAGAAAGCATTGTACACCAGAGTGTATAACTTCAACTAATGGATAATCTAATAGGCAATCATCTACACGCTCAGGCCGTATTGGACGGTACGGATCCTCGGAGGTTATATTTGTTGGATACGTTGGAATACAGCCAAGCCCGTTGACTTCGAACCATGAGACGCTACCGGTTCCAAGGTTCAATATGTCGCTGTCCTGTAGGTTTAAAAATGTTCACTTAGAAATTATTCAAATACTTTCATAAAATTTACCTTGTCCAACTCTCCAACGTCCAAGTAGAAACATATTAGGAACGAATTCCAGCCGATCCAAATAAAACTCCATATTAAATACTGAAATGAGTAATTAATTATGATATATCCAATCAGAGATCGATAATCAACTGAAATATTGTTTAATACTAAGAAGCTTAGGTGTCTTTGTTTTCGATTTTTTAATAAGATCTTTTTGCATTCGATTTTAATTCGCAGTATTTTATCTTATCGTGTCATACATCAGTGCATTTTGTTTTTTAAAGAGTGGGGGAGTGTTGAGCAAACTTCTCAAATGATTTTCGACTCCGTCTGATTGAGCATAAAAATCCGATAGTGTTACCAGTACACCACAGCCAGCCAGCTTAACAGGATTCGAAAACTATTTAAAAATTCAAGACTCGCACTAGGATTTGAACATGGGCTCTGTCGACAGATCAAACCAACCGTGCGATTCAGCCGTTGGTTTTTATTTTTTACAATTTCGGGTCCAAGTACTCAAAAAATAAGGAGTCGTGCGAACTTTTCAAGAAGCCACCTACGACCCTTACCACAGAACAAAAGTTTAATTTTTGTACAAATTCGACGCAAAACTTTTGAGCTTTGTTACGTAGGCTACTAGATATATTTCTGGCCTAGGCAACACCAAGTGTTGCCAGGCGCAATCTGACATTTCCATTGGAAAGTTTGACATTTTTTAGCATAACATCACTCAGAACGTGTTGTCATATAATCGTGAATTGTTTTATTTACAGAGACTTGAAAAATTCATCTCGGCAAAAAAAATGGAATTAACTCGTGAACACTTTCGTGCGATCATTTTTCACCACTTTCGACGTGGATTATTACGTCAAGAGTGCATTGATGAACTTAAATATTTGTATGGCGATGAAGCACCATCCTATAGCACTATGAAAAACTAGTTAAATGAATTCAGTCATGGAAGACGCTCGCTCAAAGACGAATTCCATGAAGGTCGTCCAAAAAGGGCCGTTGTGCCAGAGAACATTGATGCCTTGCGTGAACTGATAATGCAAGATCGTCATGTGACATACCGTGAGATAGAGGCATCCCTGTGCATTTCTCCCACCAGCATACATTCGATATTGCATGAACACCTGGCCGTAATAAAGGTTTGTTGTCGTTGGATCCCCCACAATTTGACAATCCCTCAAAAAAAGGCTCGTGTCGATTGGTGCAAAGAAATTTCAAAAAAATACGATCGCGGTGCTTCAAAAGACGTTTATAAGATTGTCACAGGTGACGAATCATGGATCTATGCATATGAGCCCGAAACAAAACAACAATCGACCGTGTGGGTCTTCGCAAACGCGTCAAATCCAACAAAAGTTGTTCGTGGAAGAAGCACTTCGAAGCAAATGGTCGCCTGTTTCTTCGGCAAAACTGGTCATGTGGCGACTGTTCCACTTGAGCACCGTAGGACGGTCAATTCTGAGTGGTAAACCACAATTTGTTTGCCTGAGGTCTTCGTGGAAATTCGAAAAACGAACAAGAGAAGACGAATCATTGTTCACCAAGACAATGTGAGCACTCACACTTCGGCTCAAACCAGCGCCTTTTTGACCGGCCAAAACGTCGAATTGATGAGTCATCCGCCGTACAGCACCTGACTTGGCACCCAATGACTTCTTTTTATTGGTCACCGATTTTCGTCGCCAGAACTTGCTGTTTAAACGTTCAAAAAACATGTTTTGGAGGTGTCTCAATCGGAGTGGAAAAAGCGTTTCGACAATTGGTTTGAGCGTTTGCAAAAGTGTATAAATCATGCTGGAGAATACTTTGAAAAACAATAAAACCACTTTTGATGATAAATATTCGCATTTTCATTATTAGGCCAGAAATATATCTAGCAGCCTACGTAATTGCCTGCTTTATCGGAAAGATATACTATATATAATTTTTTATGCGTTATGCGATAATTTTTTATATGTTGAAGCGAGGAGTAACGTGGTGAAATAGTGAAAATTTATATTCTTATTTGCAGCAGGATAACACTTCAGCTCACACTGCTTGTAAAATAATGATCCTTCTCTTTTCACACATTAAAAAAGTTACAAAGTTGGATACGCCGAGGTATTTCATTCCAATTTTCACTTGTACAAAATTCCTACAAATTAAATAAAACTGTTACTCTTTTGTTTTTGAAAGACAGGCCAACAAGCATTGGCGAATCTGAGTCTGACCTATACCAAGCTTCGACTGCTGGTCCTTGAGTCAGAAGTTCCATCTTCTTTTTTTTTCAAGAACCTTGTGGGATTCGAGTTACTTCAAAACATGACATAAGATAGGGTGGGTGGGAGTTGAGTTTCCTTCATGTTCCATAACTTTCTCTGGGTCATTATCGTGTAGCAGCTGCTGGAAATATTGCCTGAATTTCTCAAAAGTTTAAATTTCTTCATAATTTCATAAAGAATGGATGCCTGTTTTGTAGCAGGACTTTTTGATCTCCTTGAGCTGGAAGACTGTACATAGGTTTTTTTTTTCCCGTCGGGAAGTGATTCAGGCTACTTCCTCAAATATAACGCGGCAATTATTGCTCACGGTTGTGATAGGTTGTAACTCATTTCAGTCTTTCGATAAGACTCTCTCTGTTAGTGGTAACACTTTCTTTTTGTTGCCTGGTGCAGCTTTCTACAGTATGGCGCACAAGAAACGGTGGTTTAAAAATTTTAATATCAGCTTAAACTTACTTAAACTTTAATTTTAATTAAAATTTTGTAAAAAATAAAAAAAAAATATTCCTAAAACATTTATTGTTTTTGACTCTTCTCAATTAACGGAGGAGGAAGTTCCCAAGACGAGTTGCATGAAAGAAAAACTGTCACTCGGAAGTTAGACAGGAACGTGCGGGTGGAATCAAAATTAAAGTCCTCCGTGACCGGGGAAAGACTAATCTGTCATAGAGATAGTACGATGTCGTGTAAACATGTTTAGGCTACAAGCACTAGCAAGTGATCGAGCGTACAGTCAACAATGCGTTTGGAAAAAACGGACACGTGATCGGCATACATGTGTATTGGATAACGTTGAACAATTTGAGGCAAGTCGTTGATAAAAAAAGAAAAAAAAAGGACAGGCCCAAGAATTGTTGCTTGCGGAACTCCATTTGTTGCCTCTAGAAAGCTTGAATGTTTGTTGTTGGCCACAACAGATTACTGACAGTTTACTTAAAAGATATCAGCTTTGCAGATTCCTCAAAGAAATTGTACATATTCTGGAGTTTTCGGCATAGAAGAACATGACAGCAATGCTGTTTGGCAGCTCTGTTTGGGCCGCTGAGTAGCTTGTTCATGGACAGATGGGCTTGGACTGGCTCTAACAAAACGTTTTCAAACACTTTGCTCAAGAAGGAAAGAATCGCAGTTGGTATGTAGTCACTGCTTTAATTTTGCGGGATTGGAATGACTTAAGCCCTTTTTTATTCACTTGGATAAATCGAAGTGGTTATAATATGGAAGGAAGAATGTAAGGAAAGAGAAGTTTAATGAACCTTGGATCAACACCGTCGATGCCGATTGCATTCGACTTAATCAACAACTTCGACAACTTCTTGATCATAAACGCATATGAAACCAAAAGACTCATTTGGGATGGCTTCGGTGGTGGAAGAAGATTTCGTCGACGTTCTCAGCTACTCTTCGAATCTCCTTAAACGCTTTCAATTTTTTTTTTATCGATGTATGCTTTCTATTCATCACAACTAAGAGTATTCCCACTTTTACAAATCTCAGTTAGCTCTGTCTCAAGCTGTAAAGCATCATAATTCGAAAATAAATATAAATGGAATCGAGATTCTTGTTATGCTCATCAAATTTCAAATACCAAGAATAATGTACATATGGTTATAAATTTTCCCGCCGTTACATAAATGCCACCCTCTAAGTCAATAAAGTTGGCCTCATTAACAAAAGTTTCATTCGAACCAACCGCAAAAGGTTTAAGCCCATACCGACACGACTGTTTGCTTTATTTAACTATTTTTTTTTTTTTGTTCTGTATATTTATAGTAATGGAACCCCATATTAGGGATTGAAAGTTAATAAAGAAAAATTATTTATGCATATTTTGTTATCGATTTCCGATTAGATAAATCGTGGTCTCAGGCTACACCGATTGATTACAGATAAGACTCGAGTGCTCGTAATCATGGAAGCCTTTAAAATATTTTATTTCATTTGTTACAAAGGTGAATCGTAAGATTGAGCTCTTGACTTTTTTTTATACGTACTGTAATTATATATTTCACTCGGAAATGATATGCTCCATAGAATCCGAATATAACAAATATGATGTGCAGGAAATTAGCGAATATGGGTGCCCACATGTATCCGAGGAAGTCGAACACTTGGCGCTCGATTATGGTTATCTGCAATGAAAAGAGAAAGTTTACATTAAATACGAATCGAATTGAATTGAAGCTGGAATAAATTGTTGCAAGAGAAGATGAAAGACAGTTCGTACAAAAAAAAATTAAAGTTACACAACAACTTTATCTGTGTCAGAAATCAGTTTATGGTTTTGTAATAAGTTTACAAACGTCTGGTGGTTTAAAAATTCATGATGAAATCTATGTGCGCTTTTGGAGCCGCCCAATTAAGGTTGGCACGTGACTAGCTGCATGTTAGTAAACGTGCTAATGACCAGCTCAAGTTGGGAGCCAATTTTTTTTTAGATGCAGACATTTTTCATCAGTGCAATAGTTCTGGTCCCTTTTCGAGTAGATGGGAAACAGCGCTTGTCAAGCCCGTCCTAAAAGAGGTGAATGCAACGCAGATAAATCGTGCTTTGATGGCATAACTCACAGAAAAATAGAACCAATCTGTGCAAGTAATTTGACAGAATCTGACATAAGGTTCTAATGTGTTCATAATGAATTGACAAATCTCAATTCCAATGACTTCGAATTCATCTGTTGGGCCGTTCAGTTCAAGAAGTATTGGATGGTATCAAGAGTGCAATCCATCGTATAAATACTGGTGTTCCACAGGGTTCTGTTTTGTCCCCCATGCTCTTTTTAATCTTTATAAATGATCGCCTGTTTGCTAGACATAATCCAAATCAGTCTAGCAGAATATAATTCTCTCATTCTTAAATGCACGTTCTTCATCGTGGAAATTGAGCGGCAATGTACAAGTATGTTAGCCTCAATAAGTTTCGATATCCATGCCAACCATAATATCATGGGGCTCTTTGAACGGAGCGGAATTAAATGCCTCAAAAAAAAAAAAACAATGCTATCTACTGTCACTTAGCTTACTGTCACACTTTCCCATTATCTACTGAAGCGGAAAGACTTTTCGTCATAAAAATGTGCATCATTAATTAGCGCAGTTTGAATGACCAAAGAAACGGTATCGCCAAAAAACTTCAAAAACTCCATGGAATGATATTTTTCTTCAACAATTCCTAGTTGCCAACTCACACCGGATAATAAAGATGAAATTATCAAAGATTTAAACAGAAGATTGAACCTTGGGTTTGCTTGTACAGTAGTATCGCGATAACGCTAACAATTAAAAACCAAGCCATGGTAGAAGTTATAACATAAGAAAAACCGTAAAAATTTAGCAGACATGACAACAACAGTCGAACCCGCTCATATGAAATGAGGGAAATTCATTCTTTTCATTTCAATTAACCGGGTTATCATTGAAGCGAATTTTCGATAGCATAAAAAAGTTTTATTTAGTAAACCTAGAATACCATGTTAATTAACACAAACAAGAAGAATTAGTAAACGAAAGAAACTTCATCCCTTTATTTTTGAAAAACGTTTGATATTTAAAAAAAAAATCTTATAATGACATCTATCACTACCAGAGGGTCATCAGTGCAAATGGCAAAATAAATTTAAAATTCAAAGCCTGTCTGATGCCTTTTTCATCTTTTTTTGATAAATTTTAATTTTTTGTTAAAGTTTTTTTTTTTATTTCTGTGGAGTTACACATTTTTTTAAGGATTTTTTTCTTCAGTTATCCCATGTTTTTTTAACTAAGCTTGTTTCAATAAAGAGGAGTAGTTTGCATTGGACAGATTAAATTTTTCATATATGCGGGTTTGACTGTAATGTAAAGTACAACGAGGAACCAGAAGAACGTCATAAATTGCTGCACCAACGATCAAAGTGCTCGTCGACTAGTTTGTCATACGTCGAACTATTGAGCTTCTGCAAGCGAGCACAGTTCAAGGAGCAGATGATTTTACTAAAAATCACATGGACATGTTGGTTCCAGTAGTCCCCCTTAAGACCACACAAGAGTCCCTGTTGAGTGAAGTAGATTCCTTTTCGTCAATTTGATTCTAGATTGCGTTCTAAGTTGGTTTGAGGACTTGTCTTGAAGTTAAAAACTCGCCCCATGTCATTATTGAACGCACCCCTTTCTAACCTCGTTATTACACGAGAAAAATAAAAAAAAAGAGTGGGGCGCTTTCGGGACAAACACACCAATCGAAACAGAATCCCAACAAACGAAGAATTTCTTTGACCACAATTACAAGGAAGAATGTTTATATTTGGAAGAAGATTGTAAAGTTCGATGATTGGATTTATTAAAAGGACGCTCAAAAATGGTGAAATCAATTTACATACCAATTGTTTCGAACTCCTATTATTTTAAGGATCTCTGGATTACTTGTCCGATCTCGTGTACTGCCCTACAGCAAGTTTACTCTTCGAAATGTTTCTTGAGGAGTTCTACGATATTGAATTATTCTTCTATACTATAAGTGATAGTTCAGCGGCTATTTTGGAACAAAAAAAAAATCATCAGGATTGAATATCAGCGACTAAGGAGACTGAGGTCTAAGGATGCTGCAGATCTTCGTTTTGAAATGATCATAAATAAGGATAAGTATACTCGTAGATGTTTGGCATTCACACATTTGCAAGGTACTAGAAAACGTGGTTTTTGAAAAAATATAAAAAGAGGATCTGCCCCCAACTCAATACAACTGTTTTGTGACGAACTTGACAATAAGGTTCATAAAACAGAGTTAACGACACCTTTCCAACCCATATTTTTGTACACGTTTTTGCATTCCCTTTAAACTAATGCGGCATCGACTAGAAACCCATGTCCAATTTTTAACATTTTACTACTCGTGTTTCAGTGATAAGTTGTAAGATTTATGCCTTTGCTGACAATTTTCGAAAACACGCCAAAACATAGAAAAAATTAAAGTGTTTAATTTGTGTCAAACTTAAAACACAAGAATGTTTTATTTTTAGTTCAGTTTACGAGCCATTATCACCAAAGTCACGTACGAGGTCACTACCGCCTGTAAATCAATCTTTAATGTCCGAAAAAAGTTCAAACATTTTTCCAAAAATAAAAACACCCGTTTACCTTATCTCGGAAACGATGCAGCCAAAGACCTCGTTGCATGACAATTAAGAACTATTACCCAATCGTTAAGAAATCGAACCGAAATAGGTCAGCGACGCGACGCGACGGAACTGAATGAATCATTCTTTTTTTTTTTTCAAACTCAAGTCGCACGTGTATGACTGAATTGAAATGTAAACAATTATTGTGAGCTACCGAGACTCACTTTGCGCCACTAAGAAACCACTGAACTTGTCAATTTCGGAAAGGAATCTGCTGGCAGCAGGCTGATTGACTCTCTGAAATAAAGATGACGCTGTCTATTTCGGTTCTCGAGGTTTTGTTTTGAAATTGCCTGACACAGATACGGGTATGCTGTTGTTTTCGGGGCACGAGTACTTGTTTTGTAAACAGATACAAATTAGACGATCACAGATCGGTTGACTGTTGTTGCAAGTGCCTGACATTCGCCCATGTAAAAAGTATCTGAAGATTTTTTTACAATTATTGACCTATTATAAAGTCTTCATTTGTCATAGTGTTCCTGGCGCTTAAGTAGACTAAGTGCTAAATTTACTTGAAGCATGCGAATTGAGGTCATCACTTGATGCAGAACTATTTAGATACACGCATCCAGATGCTGATGCGCAATTTCTGAGAGAATTTCGCCGCACAAATTTTCAAGAGTCTCTGTTGAGGTTGCTTTCAATTGATGTGCATAATGTTGCCTTAGCTGGCTCCGTCCATGGCCAGATGTTTCTAATTGAAAACAGAGACACATCGTTTATAGGGACAGTCTTGAAGCGTTTTCTTTTTGTGTAGGCTGGTCGTTGTTATCGGAGGCAACAAATCAGGAAAATCTTCTGCCTTCCTTGTTGAATGAACTCATTCGGCTGCTGATTGAAGTAATTAAAATTGGAAATCATTCGAATTTGTTAACGAGAATTAGGTTAGCCCGCAGACTTTGTTCAGATTGTTCAATGGATTATGCACACAAACTGTGAGGAAGCTTGACTTGGCAGTGGGATTTCTTTTAGGAATTCCAAATATTCTAACAAAAAAAGATTTGATTTATGAGATGACTTAAGTTCTTATGCAAATAGGGTTTTTTTTGGGTCGCTTAGCAAAAACTTTATTAGTTTATTGCCTTCCTGATGTATCTTATTGAATTACAGCAAGTATTGGAAATATAATGCAGAAAAGTGGAAATTTTTGAGATCAAGTACGATTCGAAAGTCAACACAAACTGTTGTTACTGAGATGATTAAAAATATGCAACTCTGAAAGGCTGATAGTTTTAATAAATTTAAAAATCAAACAATAACCAAGGTCAGATATGACATATTTAAGATTTCTGAGAAGCATTGGCTTCAAAATGAAGTACTCTTTTGGAACTCGGAAAACTGCTTAGGTGGTTTTTATTTTCCTCGAAAAAAAGGAGCCCAACGACATTCAGGGACTTGACATTCAATGACTTTGAGCGGATGTAATGGTTCTTCAAACGACGTCATTGTCGGTCTGGACTATTTGTAAGAATGAGCACTACGAGACATTTTGGTACCTCTTTTGTCACGTGGTGTACCAGTCTCTTCGAGGCGAAAAACTAAATACATAAGTTAGTGTTTACCTAGTTGGCGAATGACGGCGGGGAAATCTGCCTCGAAATTTACGTTACACCAAAATTACCGATCTTGCTGAGGTTCAAGCATCGGTTCACTTCAAAAATATCAAAACAAAACTGTCAGCTGCCGTCATTTGCAAAAGTTATTCATCTTTTCGTAAGGGTGTTAAACTTTGGTCGTTTCACATTAATTTAAAAACAATTGTTTAAAACAATTTTATCAAACTTGAAGTGCCAATCGGAATGAATATTTTGCGTGAAAAAACAGAGAAACGATCGATGTAAACCGCGTTGCTGTCCCACATTTTATTTTAGAAACTAAATGGGGAGATCGCGAGTGTTTCGGTCGAAGTTTGCCTTAAACGGAAAGTAGAATTGAGAGTACTTATCAAGCAAAAACCTTTTTTATAGCTCAATGAGCTCCTTTTTTGTTTTTAATCTCAAAATTAATTTGTGTTAATGTGTTAACTATTATCTTATTTTATAACTTAATGAAACTGTTGTTTCCCCCACATGAAATTTGTGTTTTTTTTTATGTGTCTCTTTCCAAACTATTTTCGAAAGTTACGGATTAACTTCTATTAATTTCAATCATATTTACGAAAATTAAAAAAAAAATTCCAGACTCCACAAAAACTAATATTAACTAATGCTGTGAATTGAGGAAATGCAAAAAGATTAATATCAAATCCTCCATCGTTATTCGGCTCCACCCACGGAGCAATCGAAACCAAAAACAGATGATTCACTTCACAATCTACTCATCCATCCTCCTGCTGGGTCTGTGAAATACATTTTAACGCTACCCTGCAACTGAAAAAAGTTAAGATTTTAAATGAATATATCACAGTTAAAGAATAGAGAAAAAAGGAGGTAGTAGTACTAACACAATTCATCCCAAAGCCAAACTCTCTTCCAAACCCAACCTCTTCGAAAGTATTGTCTACGACTCTTTGTACTTACACAGTTAATCCATACTTTCCTCAAAAAAGAAAATCGGCAGAATAAGGTTGTTTTCAGATCCTCAGTATCAGAGCCTATAGTCCCTAACTCTAGAGTACCTTAAGGGAGTCATTTCGGACCCATTATCTTTATTCTCACTATCAATGCTGTTGAATGCATTCTTAAAGACTCTGACTTGTCCATTTATGCTGATGATATGAGAACCTCTAAATACATATCATCTCCAATCGATCATAGTTTACTTCAAAACGATTTGAATCGGTTCCTCCTTTGATGAAACAAAAACAATTTGAGCTCAATATCGGCATATGTAAAATTATTACCTATTCTCGCAAACGTCTTCTTCAGCCTCCCCGTACATACTCCCTTAACGGAACCTCTGTTGCTCTAGTTCACTCGATTTGTGACCTGTGAGAGAACTCAATTTCCGGTCACATATCGACCGAGTCATATGCATTACGAAATTCACCCTTGCTTTTATAAAACGATGGTCGAAAGAGGTCTCTAATCCTTATGTCTCTAGGTCTCTTTATGTCACCTTTGTCCGACCTCTTCTCGAATATGCCAGCCAAGTTTGGTCTCCTTATTATGAAGCAGTCCAACGCAGATTTATCCGTTTTGCTTTACGCGGCTTTCCCTGGGTTGATAGATACAACTTGCCTCGGTACGAAAATCGATTTAAATTGATCGATCTACAAACCCTTGTAAAACGAAGAGAAGTAGCCGAAATACTCTTCACGCATCAATTGTTAGCCGGTGCAATTGACTCCCCTTCCCTATTACGAATTGTCCTTTTAAACACCAATCCATGTTACCTTAGGTCCTCCTCACTCTTCCGTGTGGCTCTCCACCGCACAAACTACGGCTACTCTCAACCTTTGTCAAGAATTCTGCGCACAGCCAATAACTATTTTGACTTCAAACTCTCGAAAGCCTCTCTCAAAAGTTCCCTTTACTCGCCAAACCATTCCTCTCCATCCTCTTAGTTTTAAGTTCTTGTGTTAGTTTTAAGCGCTTTGGGCTTGAATTACGCTAAATAAAAAGTCCGGGGTGCACCCCGGGCCTCAATAATAATTAGACCAACTTTACAAATGTTGACTGATAACATTCGAATATACAAATAATTAAACTCAATGTTAATAAATAAACATATAAATAAAAACAAATTTAATAAATAATCATAATTATAAATAAATAACAAGAAAAATAAATAAAAATAATTATATATATATAAATAAATAAATAAGTAGAATGTAAATATATATACTCTATAAATAAATAAATTAATAAACATATAAGTTATTAATAATAAAAATAATTTAAATAGCCAGATCTAATATCAGCTGGCATTCAGAAGTACTGCAGGCCAAGTTATAGCGTTCAAACAAATTCTGTAATCTAATTTGGACAGTTTCAATATTTGCCAACGTGTGTAGCTCGTTAGTTGAGTAATGCCAAGGAAGATTGTATATCATTTTGAGCAGTTTATGTTAGGCAACTTGTGAGCTGCGGATTTGGCTGCAAGCACAGTTTAACCAGACTGGACGGCCGTAGAACATAATGGCTTAGAAGATCATTTTAAAAATTACTAATTTATTCTACTCACTCATTTTCGATTAGCGATTGATGTATGAGTACAACGTTTTGATTGTTACATTGGTTTTGTTTATAACTTCGCTTATATGTGTAGAGCAAGGAAGAGTTTTGTCTAGGTGTACACAAAGATATTAAGCCTTTGACCCCCATTAGCATAACAATCGTCCGAGAGCGAGTTATTTACAGTCACCTTAAATTTAATGAAATAGTTTGGAAAGTCCAAGGTTACGAGTTAGTGCAAGAGCCTATTGTGTCACACGGTGTCAAATGCTTTTTCGATATCAAGCAGTATCACGCCAGTGTAGTCATTATCCTTACAGAGTGAGTATATTAAAAAATAAAAAATAACGATCAAGTGCGAGTCGGACTTGTACGAAGAATGTTCCGTACAAACATTGAAGGTTTGTAAATCATCGATTCGTCCATCACGAAAATCGAGTCTTGAGGAGATTTCCGCTTTTGTTTGTACGAAGCACCCTTTATATTAGAAATCCCTCCCTGATTATTTAATTTTGCGCCATACTACTTATTACTACCTTGCTAAGACCTTACTAAGACCTTGCTTCTTGCTAATTTCAATGATTCTAGGTCAACGGGAAGTACCCTATAGTTTTTGTTTTCCCTTGCCAGTGTCTTTAAAAATCTTGACAGCTTCAAGGAACCGCAGTTAAAAGTATTTGGTATTAATTTCAACTCTATACTTCCAGGTGTTCTTGAGAAAAAGGGTGGTGACAGACTAATGGACAACGAAGTGATTCCAAAAGAGTTCCGTGTTTCCTTTTTAGATAAGAACATCTACAGCTGTTCAGGCTACCATAGTACACAGTTTTTATTATATATATAGTATATTCTCCAGGCTCAAGGCAGAATAATGTCTTATGTTACTTGTTACTGAAGGAAAGTGTTTATGCAGTTCATGTACGCTCCGAGGAAGCAATTTAGGCCAAAGTCAAGTTATTTTTCTAGCAATTATTATAACCAAAAACCAAAAAAAAAAACATTGCAAGCCCATTGCAACAAAAACACCGAGCGAAAGGAGGGCGGAGTGATCAAAATCCCTGTTTTGCTCCAGACGTTTTTCGAAAACCATCTACTCACTCTCTTAGGTGAGGTCAGGATAAATCGCATTTTGTTCAAAGTGACAAGATTGGAATATGACCATTCTTCATCCGAGCCAGTCTCATGGTTTCTTTTTTAAGAACTCCATCGAGCTTGCGGTGTATGCAATTTGACAAAAAAAAAGTAGAAAAGTAGTAGACTAGGACACGCACACGAAGGATTCCGTACCACCGTATAATACTCTATACTACAAATTCTTAAAAAAATGTTTTTTAGCTGAAAACCAACACATATTTATTTCGAACCGTTCAGAAGATACAGTTACCTGACAGTCGGATGGACACCGGAGCCTAAGCAATTGAGTCTCATTGGAATCCTTCGGGTAGGGAACCCTAAAAACAATATATAAATTAGTTTAGAGTTTGTTATCGATGAGAGAACACTGTTTGGCGTGCTGAGGAGATAACTAGTCCCACTGTCTTTTTAAGGTCACTTAAAACCAAAATCCATCACGCTTATAAAACAAAATCAAAAACAATTTCACCGCCAATTAGATTACATGACAGCATTTGTCAAATTTAATGACACTCCTCTTACATCACTTTTAATAGCTATACGCAACGCAGAACCGCCAATCATTGATTAATTGAAGTATTTTCACAAAACCCATTATTCGAATTAAGTCGCGAAGAATTCCTGATGTCATTCCATTACCGGGTGCGATCATTTCATTACAACTAATCAAATTAAAAAACAAAATAAAAGAAAAGAAGAAAAATATATCATTTTTGAAATTGATTGAAAGCAATTAATTTATTGAATTCAATTCAAATTGCGTGCAACGAAACGTAATCGAAATCTTGGAATACACTTTTGATACACTTTTTGCTCATCATCTCATTGCCTCAGGGGGAGGAGGTCTATCTTCCTTGTGTCCCAATTCATCTCTTATGCAAGTCGAAATTTATTGCAAGTCGTTAATTTCGTTCGATGGAACATATCCGGCAACCACGCGGCTGTTGAGCGTGAATAGTTTTGGCTAGGGTCAAGGTTTTTCATGGCAACTAAATCAATACCGAGAATCACACCCCGGGGTAGCAACAGAAGAGATTACGACACAAAAGACGTCTTGTGAATTTTTGTTTGCATGTGCAAGGGTTTGAAACTATAGTTGACTTAATAAATAAAAATATTTTAAAGTTAAAGCGGCTGTTAAAAAAACATTTTTCCATTTCCATTTATTATTCTATGGTGGACACTTAATTTTGAACCTACAGGGTGTCGTGATGTAAAACAAAGAAATTTGAAACGGTTTGATTTATTTAGTTCGTCGTAGAAAAAGGAATGCGGATTGGCGTCCATTCAGGTGTATCCACTGTTGGAAACGGGTCATGGTGCTTTGTGGCATGCGTGTTATCTCAAAGCCAATAACACCTGCGATGCAGTACCACATGTTTGAAAATCGCAAGCACATAAGACTACTAAAGCATCGGATTTGACTAGGCAGGTTATAAGCAAATAATGAGGTTGCAATGTTGTCTGACCGACAATCAGAAATTTAGGTTTTGGCGGAGAAATATTTCGGCCGTCCAATGGGAAAGTCTAAATTTATTATTATTATTATTATTATTATTATTATTATTATTATTATTATTATCATTTATTAGCAAGTAATTGAAATTACATGATAATACAAAAATGAATAAAGGAGACTAGCTGCGGAGACTATTGGCTCTGTTTTATCCACAGTAAAAAGAAACTAAAGACTTATTTTTATGGCGGAATACAATTTTTTTCAATTTTTTTTTTTTGATTAGGGTTTCTTGGTACATCATAAATGGATTCATTTTTTAATAAAGGATTCAACTATAAGCTTTGAGACTGTAAATTTTTTTTAATATATGAGATATATCAAATTTACGTTGCAGGTGGGACAAATTGGAGTGTTTGCTTTGCTAAGCAGGTGTTGGTGGGTAGCTTCGATATGCCACAGTCTTAATCGAACAAAGTTTGAAATCTTTGTTTTCGATATATTATGAGGATAACTTGGGTGAGATTTATCAGCATTTACTTTTTTATAATGTAGGTGATAAAGGTTCCACTCGACTTGCTGTTTGGTTCTCAGATATTTTTGAATATTTCATTTGAGGTCTTTTTTTGTAAAAACATTAAAGTTGAACACTGGTGCGTTGTTGGTTGACCCAGCAGCTTTATCCGCTTTCTCATTACCTCGTATATTGACATGGCTTGGGACTCACATCAGCTTTATTCTTTTTGGCATCAAATTTATTTTATTTCTTAGTTCGGAAGTAAGGTGGGAGTCGTTATTTGGATTGCTGATTGCTTTTAATACTGATCTACTGTCCGAACTGTCCCTTGCAGGATATCAAAAGCTTCTGCAGTAAAAATTGATGCGTAATCAGGAAGATTTCCAATACTTAGGATATAGCCGTCTTCTGATGTGACAACAAAGGAAATATTGTTTTCTGATTTAGATCCGTCAGTGAAGTCTAAATTTAAAATTTGTTTAATTTATCAAAAAAGATTACCGATTTGTTATTTTATTTGTAGAGAAACATTCGATATTAAAAAATTCGAGTTCGTGATGCCTAAACGTTCAAAAACGAACACATATGATGTGATATAAACGAAATTGAATATTTCATTTCATAAAATTCGAATTAAAATAAAAACTGAACCCACAAAAGATCCTTAAAAGGCAACATAAGTACGACGTTTTCTAAGAGTTCTACAAAGCTTTTGGAAGACATAAAAGCTACAACGAATAATTTCAGGTTAGCTCAGTCAACACCATGTTTTTGTCGAATCCCAATCTTAGGTTTAATTCAGGAAGCTGATTAGATAAAGGAAAATAAGAATACAAATTTCAAATCTGTTTTACAAATTCGTTCTTCAAATGAGTGTATTGAAAAATTTTCAAACAGAGGCACAACAGGATATCCGAAAACTTGGGAGTAGACCTTCGTTGGATGAGATGAAAAGAGAGCTGTCATCAAGCATTTGCTATTCTGTGTTTAAATGTAAGGTATTGAAAAGCGGATAGGATTCGCACTTCTTTTTGTGAACGAGTCAAGAATTATAAATGCGTCTCACCCTGAATTTGATTTGGCTGTATGTCGTGAATTAGCTCAGCATTTACACCACTGGTTTGAGGACCTCGATGGCCACAGGGTTCATATTTAAGAGAAAAAATTAGCAATAATTCAATCACAATTTCCTCTGTTTACATTTATGACTCGTCTTACAAGATACACCTCACAGCAATTCCGTGTCGTTTGCTTTTCAGTCGCAAATTGCGTCTTCGGCCAAACATTTGCTTGATTACGTGGCCATTCAGAACTAAGACTTATCGTTCTAAAGGATTGAGTTTGTACTGCGATTCCCAAGCAATGTTTTGCAGACGTTTTTGTGTGTATTCAAATTTACTTACTGAATCTCAAAAGAAAAATAATTGAAGTCTTTCTTTAAAAATCTATGAAAAACACTTTTTGAAACTACCAAAAACGTCTGCTCCCATCCATACTGAGAGACGCAAGCCTAGTTCGCCCACCTGAGTATTTTCGGGAGGCCTTGATGATCTGCTGTTTTCTGAATTTGGAAATGTTCAGTGTTGAAGGAATGAAGGCATTGTGACTGATACCCCGGCACTTTCACTGATATCTCGGACACTTTTTAAAAGAGTTATTCGCGACGCATTGGATTAAGTCGTAGACATTCATTCCAACTATGACTGCGAATTTGTTATCTTTAACGGATGCAAGTCTCTTAAGAAATATAAAAGCTTTTATACAAGGTTTGGAATAAGATTCTACCAACGCTGAGAAAAGCTTTCCGCACACCTCATACAATGCAATCCATCAAGTGGTACTCGACTTTGCATTTTGAGGAATGATTCAGACCCTCAAAGACCTTAAAAATTATATCCGACTGGCGAAAAAAAAATCTGCTTAGTGACAATTGAAAATAACAAGCAGAATTTTATTCAGAAACTGCGTCAGAAATGTTTTCGAAATTAGTCCGTAGAATTTGGAGGAAAATAAAATGGATTCTTGTCTCGAAATTATTTTGTTTTCTAAGTTTTTCCTTGCAGTCAACGCCACAGAAGTACCGTATTATGCAGCGAACAAGACGGATAGTTCTTGTGTGAAAAAACGCGAACGTTTCATTGAAATATTCATCCGAGGAGTCCGCATTTTATTTTTAAAAAGCTCTCTATCCTTTTAAAGCCTTGGAATTCCAAAGCAATTATGCAAGCCTTCTCTGCTATGATGGCGGTTTTAAAAGGACACTAGATAATTGCATGACGCGCCAATTACGCCGAGGGTGTTATCAGGCCTACATTTTCCGAGGACATCCTATGTAACTCGGCTACTGTAACCTAGGAGCAACTTAGACCAAGGAGTTTTTACCGCACCATTTTGATAAATTGGGACTGGAGGACATGTAGTTCTAACAGGACGTACATCCGCGTACAAAGCTCGCCCGACAATGGACTTTTAAGGGATGCGTTTCCCTATTTTTCTTTGAAAACAAACAATAGACTCTGAAAGCTCTTTAAGAGAATATCTCATAAGAATGCGAGAGCTTAACCAACGAATCTCTCAGTAAAATCGAAATTGAAAATATTCTAAAATGAGCCTGAGTAGTTATCGACAATGGAGTGCCACTAGACCTGGTACCAACTTCAAATTTTAAGGTCAAATTATACATTTGATTAATAATTTTGGAAATATTTCGTTTCATTTTTCAAAATATTTTGAAACAGTATCGGATGAGTATTTCTGAGCCAACCTGAGGAAAACCATCTCCTTCGAATTGTGATGTTAAAAAAATTACTCATCCATCCATGACGGGGTCGACGACTAAAATTAAGCAGCCGAAGGTTCTACAAAAAAACATTTATAAATGTCTCATACAAATGTTGGTTGTAAACACGAGTACACGTATTATTTCAACACCGTCTGGAAATCGGCACCTCGGACATTGACCACCATTCTATTTAAATATCAAACTCCATCCCTTTAATCTTTAATGAAGGCCGTTAAATCGCATTCGCGTTTATTGGCCAGCGAGTCGGAAGCTTGGTGTGACCGATTTGACATTCCGGTTCGTGTTTCATTTGAATTATTTCGCATTCCAGTTCGAGTTCTATGAGCAATCAAACCTGGAATCGATACGTTGGAGGCAGCTGGCAGGTGGGTTTGTGTGAGGAATAAAATAAAAATGTTGACCAGTGTCAGCACTCAGCAAATCCCTGTTCACTGATTTAATATTTTATTATCTGAGAACAATCAATGACGTAAGCTTGTAAAAAAAACATACGCGTTGACAGTAGCGCACATGTTCTAATCGAATTCGAAAAGAAAAACAGTGAAAATCTGTTTTCAACCAAAAAATGTTTGCCTTTCCAGAGTACCAACTTAATTGAATGACGAATGTTTTGATGGGCCTTCGTGTTTATTGCTCCGTTTGTATGTTAATTGGAGGATTTTAGCACAAGAAATCATGGACACGAAGTCGGCTCGGCGGCGGCAGCGGCGTCGTAGTCTTATCTGGGGTTCGCTTTTGCTTATGTCAGTTAATTTGGCGGTTTTGTGCCGCTGTGGGCTGTCGATGTTATGCTGCGTAATTGGATTTTATGATATCACGTCGGTAACCGAAGCTTACAGAAAATTCCATTTATTGGGAAGTTTTCTTTTTCATTAAATTTTGTTAGCTGTTTGCTGTGAATCTTAAGACGCGTGACAGATTGAGTTGACGACACTCAACAGTGACACGATTTGACTTACGTAAGTTTGGGTTATGTAAAACGATTCAGTGCAGAAGAAGCACCAGAAACAAATAATCTCCAATTCAGCATCTTAAGTTTGAAATAATAAAGCCTAAGATACAAGTTTTGGTGACACTTTGCCTGACCGATATGCCAAAGCGGCCGACGTCGGACGTTTTTTTTAAGACTCCTGCTGTGCACAATTCGGGCAAAACTTCTGTGGAACTAAGTGCATGAATCATTGGTGGAATTCACGTGAGCTTTTTCTATGAGATAGCCCCAAAAAGATAAGGTCTTATGGTGTTTAATCGCACGACCTCGAGAACCCACACGTTCATGAAATTTTTCAAGCAGTGTGGCAGTCCAAACAACGCACCAAATAGAATCGTTTGAATTACCGTATCTCCAGATGCAAAAGTCATTTTCTTTATTTCGTTCTTTGAATATTTTTTTTTGAACCATGATCTTGTTACAGAACCAAATCAGTGAAAGAACTGCGATGTGCATGGACTGCTGGCTATAATTTTTTGTCTGCTAAGCCTTATATAAGTAGACAAGCATCTAAATGAAATAATAAGTGCAAAATGGTTTTGAACGGAATCGATTCCGATCGATCTTCTTTAAATGGAAACACTTGCTGATCTACCCGGACAATCACAAGTAAGAGTCTTCACATCAACAACCTTTCCGAGATATTCAAATTTTTCGATTAAATTCATTGTACACTTAAAATAAAACGGGGCCTATTACAGACCCCTGCGGCACATGCACAAATTAAATCGATTTCTGATTTTTACTCTTTATTTTTCATATTGCAAAAACTACTGCACAAATGATTGGAACCATTAAAGCAAAAGATCCCAAAATTCAGCCTTTGTAGAATATGTCCAAGCCAATAATGTGGTTAACAATGTCAAGCTGTGCAAAGGCCCATGATTATGAGCGTAGTTTTTTTGCACAAGTGGTGCAGCTCTTTTGCTGTTTCCTGTTGTGCGAATAATAGTCTTGGAGGATGTGATTTTCCACATTTATTTTTTCGTTCGCTCGCTCTCAAGGGATTGTGATAATCCCTATAATGTATTTTGCACAGTGTGAACAGGAAGATAAGGTGAAGAACTGAAAGATCGGATGGTTTCGATTGCTCCCATGGGTGGAGTTTGAAAAGAAACACAGAATGCAATATTGATTTATTTGAACTCATTCAATTCACGGTATTTTTTTCTGCCATTCGTTGAAAAGATTGCCATCCAAATAATTCCCTCACAGCATAGCCAATGAATGATCATCTTCATAAATCACTATTTAGAACTTGGAACGATGGCGTCATCACTGCAGACGGTCAACTACTTCAGTCAGAAAACTATCACTGCTGACTGGACCAGTTCAGGACGTAATCTAGGTTTTGAGCCTGGGGCATATCAATTGATCCAAGAGAAGTGAAGAAGAAACCCGGAGCACTTAACACTAAATTCACAAAGTTCATAGTGAAATTAATCAAGCCGCAAGAAAACAGGTAGCAGGCGTATCTACTCCGTATTTGCAATGTGTAATTTATTGCAGTCAAAGGTGATAACCAGGCAATATTTAACCTAAGCTATGAGCGGATTCGACGTAAAATCAAAGGAAATTAAGGCTCACCACTCCTGCATTGGTCGAATCGCGCTTTGAACTGCGGCCTCATCCTTTTAAAGGTTCCGTGGCTCAAAAGAAAAATACAGAACCCCTATACGATCACTTCGTTGTCCGTCAATCTTCAACCAGCCTTTTTTCACGAACCCGTGTAGGTGTCAAGTTGAAATACCAAATAACTATGACTGCGGTCATTCAAAGCTTCTAAATCGACCCAGTCAAAAGATACGGCTGTTTATGCCTCATATTTTCATACTCGCAAGGTTATCAATATTTTTAGGCTACTGCAAACAAAAACGGGAAACTTCTTCGAGACTCGAACTATTTACATACCTACAAGTTTGTACGGAACCCTCGTTGCGCAAATCCGAAACACTCTTGGACATATGCTTTAAAGCATATGTCGGTGGAACGATGAGGTGATCTTCGCCATGCTTATTTTCAGACTGAAACTGATCGTTTTTTTTTTTAAGATTTAAAGGCTTAACAACTCGACGAAAAGAATATCCAGCTGAAAGCGGATTTCGTTGAGAATTAAATCGATATTTCGAAATAAGTCAGATAATTTTAAATCTCCATCTTCATTGAAGGTCTATTCATTCATGAAACTGTGTCTGTTTCGGACGCCGTCGATTTGAATGATGATGATACAATCACAAATGAAATCAAAACGTTTTGAGTTCCTCTATGACTTGGAACATAATATTGAAATTCAATATTTCTCCATCTTACAAAGTTGATAATCAAACAACCTCAACGATAAAGTTTCAGTTACAATCTTGTCGAAGCAGATAAAGACTTTATTTTTGTGTCGAATTCACTTTATTTTTTAAAATGATTTAAAGTTTTATTGCGTGTCGTGAAATGCTTCCTTAGCATAATGCATACTATACATATACACTGTCTTAACTGCTGCGTGTCTCAACCTTTTCAATTGCTTCGTCAACAAACCCAAAAGGTAAACACGAGATGTACGACTACATATACGCTTTCCAGTTCTCTGAGCGTTACTCATAAAATCCGGGGAACGTGCCTTGCGTGCCTTTACTAAAACTCACTTCAAAAGGGATCAAAGCACCCCATCCACACTCTACAGCAGCATTCCAATCACGTAAAAGTACACCGGAATCCACTCCAAGGCACATATGGGTCTGCCCAGTACAAATAACCAAACTTGTAACCAACAAACAACGATAAGTGAGTTTAAAAATCATCAAAGTCCAGCCATCCAAAGTACCCTCATGCTATCAATTCCATTTAAATTTTTTTTTTCCATACGAGTAGATCAAGATCTATGACCATGGACACACACTCTAGCTGCAATCAAAGATACTCTTTTGTCAACACAAAAAAAAAAAAAAAGGCAGCAAACCTTGTTACAAAACACCACCCGATTGATGAATCTTCATCTTGAACTTGAAAACATTTACTCAATTTATTATCGTCTCGATTGAATTGGAATTGGATTGGATTGCGAACCTCGAGCTGGAGAGAGATACGTTAAAAATTTTTTTCTAAAAATAATCATGCGTTGATAAGTGAATCGATTTTGTGTCGCACTCAACAAATAGATTCCAAGGTCTGGGAAACATAAAAATTAAGAAAAATAAAATAAAAATGAAACTTTGACCAGAACAAGGACAAAGCGGCTATAAAAGATCTGCTATGACAAAATTTGAATCGAATCCAATTTAGCAGCAGCAGCAGGACAAAGAGTGGAAACAATAAGTCTGCCTCTACTTTGGATGTGAGACAATAAAGCGATTTACGATCGTCCATCCATTGGGGGGGACTCGTCTCGTACTCCAGATAAAAGGAACTACTACGGTACGACTTGTCCGCATTCTCGTGATGTTCTTTACTGCATTTCTCCAGAAATGGAATTCAATTTTTGTGTGCAATGAGGTCTTTGGTATTAGGACAGACTACTGATGGCATATCCCTCAAGCATAATCGTCAACTTCCTTTTGGTTTTTGTTTTTTTTTTTCAGCATCGGCTTGGTACTTATGGAGGCCAATACAAGGCAGACAAATTGATAATCTAACCATATTAGGGTGTACAGGGTGGTACTTATTTTTTTTTTTCAAAGGACTTATTTTTATTGCTAATAAAAAAGGATATTTTATGGCTCACGATTTATGATGAAGATAAGATTTATTTAAATTGGATAGGTCTGCAAGCTGTGGGTTGCTATTTGCAACTTGACAGAATCATGTAAACAGACTCATAAAAGTTTTTAAGAGGAACAATGGACAGACTTAGCAAACTGCTATTAACGACAGTCTGCTGACCTTTATTCAGCGTCAAAGACTTAAGTTTTATGTTATGATTGATAGACAAAAGTAAGTAAAGTCTCCTGTTGAAATTGGGATCAAAATATCGCTAACAAGGGGGTGGTGCTTAAATAGAACGTGATTTTGTGAGCTTGAAGCAACTCTTTAAGCCCCGATTGCAACGCCTCTACACAGATCACTCGCAATGGAATAAACCTTATCCGCAATCGCTAAAAAACCACAAGCTCATCGAAACTAGTTAACATTTTTCCATGCTTACAAAAAGTTTCTAACAAATTTTGAGTCACCTTAATCGAATAAGGCTTTAATTTCCAGAATCACTGAAAACAGGTAAAGTAATGCCACTTCAAAAAAAGGCTGAAACAACGGCATAAAATAATTATTAATCCTATAAGTTTTTCGAAAGTTTTTGAAAGAGGGATGAAATGAAGAATTTGATCTTTTTTAAATAGGTCCAACTTTTTTTGTGCCTCGCAGTTTGGATTTAGAAGCGGGAAATCTACAGAAAGTGCTTTGATAAAATTGATTGGTGAATTGTTTGAAAGTTTAAATTTATTTGAAGTTCCTGCCGCTCTATTCATAGATATGACCAAAGCATTCGATACGGAGGACCACTCTTTGCTATTTAAGCTGCTATTTCATGATTGGTTAAAATCTTATTTAAATAATCGTAAGCAAGAGGTAATAGTTACTAACTGTCTTATTTCGCAGAGTCTCGTTAATGTTGGTGTTCCGCAAGGTTCTGTTTTGGGTCCCATTCTGTTTTTAATTTATGTGAATTCATTGTTTATCACACCATTTAAAGGCTCTCTCAGATTTTTCCAGCTGTTTGATCTATACGCAGTCGTTAATCACGATTTAGATATATAACGGAGATGGTTCAAGCAGCATAAAGTTCGTGGTCTTCAAGGGCTCAAGGGCTCAGTTTGCGATAACTTTTCTCTACATTATTTTTCTTACGTTTTTGTTTAACAGAGGGCCACCATGTCCCAATTATCGTTAATAAAAATATAAGCTGCAGTGAGGCCTGCTTTCAAATTGACCGTGTCGACAATTTTAGATATTTGGGTATTATATATATTATATATATTATATAGCTTACCCAATGGCCTTACCAACAAAGAAGGACATCTCTTCAGATAAATAACATAGAGGAAAAAACACTTGACCCATCGAATTTGTGAACATCAAGCTCACAGGTCTTTTCCAAAAGTGCGAGTACGAGTACGTTGTCCGTCAGTCTAACTGTCACGGCCCTTTTTTCTCAGGGACGCGTGGATGTATGAAGTTGAAATTAATACAAAATACTTATGAATGCGGTCCGTTTAAGCTGAAAAAAGCTTTTTAATCGACGCAGTAAAAGGATACGGCTGGGAAAAAAGGGAATGAAAGCCTTAAGGGTACTTTCCGTTGACCAGGAACCATTAAATTTGGCAAAAATGCAATGTCTCAAAAATTAAGTAAAGGGAAATATCCGAAAGGCGTATATTTGGTTTTATCTCACAAACATTTTTGTTTTTTAAATAGCCTTCAGCTTGCTCAAACATTAAAGTTTGTGCTGAGCATTGGATAATATTCCAGACTTAGTGTTGCCAAACAAGCAATGCAAATTTAAAAAAGAAACGATAACGATTTTTATTTGGCGAATAGTCGAGGATTTGGACTTGGGCGAGCTATGATTCCAGAAGAGGAGGACTTAACCAACGAATTCGAGTTGTCTAACCCAAATACATACAGCTGTGAACACAAAAATCGCATTACCAAGGTAAAAAATTGTAACTGAATTGAATTTTAAATAAATATCGAAAATGCTTAGTTTTTCGAAATATTTTTTCACTCTCGAAATCGAATACGTATTTCTTCACGCACGAATCTTTTTTCCTACCAGAAAAGTGTTGTTTTACTTCATAAAATGCTGTCCGGATCCTAAGTTTAGCATTAAAGCACTAATTCCTGACTTTTTGGAGTTCAATATTTGAAGCAAAAGGATGTAATAAAAATCTTTTCCTTATAAAATTAGTAGTCTTCAGATCTTGCATTCTAGAAACAAAGAAATCATCAACGTTCATGATACAAAAAGTAAGTTAAACTTAATAGCAAGCGAAACGAGGAACCAAGTGACAATTGACGCTCACACGAAGGGTTCCGCGCCATCAAAGAGTATGCAAGATTTCTCATAGCATCGCCCATAAATATGGATGCACATTAAGCCAGGAAGGGTAAAATGTATCTTTAATTCCAATAATAACAACAACTTTTAGATGGGAAATTAAAAATGTTAAAAATATAAAGATTTAAAACGATCTCATTATTATTATGTTTATTGTTATTTTATTTGCTACAGAATTATTGTAGAGCCTATGGTACTGACATTTTCTCTGGCATATTCATGCGAGAATTTCATCTCAAACCGGGTTGCAAATTCGTTTGGAATTCTCTGATGAATGTCAAAATGCTCGGATTCCAGTTTGCTAACTTAACACGTGTCACATCCGTGTGCATGTTTCGCATTTTGGAACTTTAGATATTGATTTTAGATTTTAGATATTGACATTTTTATTATGTGATTCTGATCTGATACTTTAATTGGAATTGAAAATATTAAAAAATAAGAATAAACGAAAACATTGAATGAATTTGTAATAAATTTTTTCGCATTGAGAAAAATGCCGCCACGAAAGCGCAAAATACGTATACATGGATGTGACACTTCATTTGGTTGGGTAGAAAACTGTATTCAATTCGAATTTTGATATTCATTACACTTATTTCGAACGAATGATCATTTGCAAAATTTTTCTTTAATTTTTAATTGAAATTCGAGCTTTTGCTGCATGTTGGGAAGACGGGATCATTGCCTACTTTAGGGAGTTGCTTAGCTGCTCCGTCGAGCGGGATCACTGTCTACTTTTACATGAGGAGTTGAGTTGCGATTTTATGAATTAATTTCTTAGTATGGTGATGTGACCCCGGTTTTTTTTAACATTGTATCATTTTTATTATTAGTTGTTGAAGCGGCAATAGCAATCTACCTTCTATGAAAAATGCAAGTGTATGCCTATAACACAAAGATAATTGACTCCAATTTACTGAAAACTTTGTCACTTGGACTGATCGCAAATGGCGGAGTATTTTGTAGAGAGATGAGTCGAAAGTGGTTTTGTATGGAGGAATTGGATCTCGCCAATGCGTAAGACAACATCCGAAATATACTTCAAAAACGGTTAAGCATGGTGGTTCAAAAATCATTTTATGGGGTTTTTTTCCCTACAATAGCGTTGGTCCGATCCACAAGATTGGTGGCCAGCCCGTTTATATTTATAATTTAAAAAACTTTATGTTTTTGACAGCGTAAAAGAAATGGGTCTTCCAGGAAGACAATGACCCAATGAACACGCGTCGAAAAGCAAAAGAATGGTTTCGAGTTAAGTGGAAGTAAAGAAGGCTGTGCTTAAAACAAAACCGACCAGTAACTTACACTTCACTTAAATGCGTGGCACGCAATACCCAGAGGACCCTACCAGCGGTTGCTCGATTCGATGCTGCAACGTTGTAAGGCGTTATTTGAAGCTTCTGATTAATTCTCACAACAATTTTTCATGCAAATAAATGAAAAAAATTAAATCCTTCACTACTTTTTACTACTGTTGCGATATACAACATTGTTTTTTTTTTATTACTTTTTTGTATTGTAATGTTATGTTTTCAAATTTAATTACTCTTACTAAGTTTTTGTACAATTTTTGTCCTCCTACTGCGTTAATGTTCGCCAACAAAAAAAAAACACGCGAATACGAATCACCCTGTAACAACACACTGTACAATATAAATACAAATTTCAATAGCTTGAGGCATCTCTTCCCAAGAAATGACTGCATCGAGTCGTAATACGATGAAAAGTCTATAAAATTTGCAAGCAAATGTCCCTCTCAACTTTCAAGCTGGCTTCACAGATTTTTGGCTTTTTGCCCTGTAACCCCAAACCCAAGCCAGACAAGGAGACTGCCGCTGCACCAGCAATGCCCATGCTCACTTGCAGTTGCAGTTTTTCACCCAACTCACTACAACTCATCATCATCATTCCCCCCCCTAAGCTACAGAGGATGGAAATGATAAGATAAGCACACGAGTTGTACATTATTATATTTTTTCGGTTTTTTTTTTTGTTTATGTTAAATATAGTTTTTGTTGTTTTGCCGCAATCTGAGAATAAGTGAAATACTTCTCGAGTGGCTTTGGGTTGTTGTTAAAATGTAAAAAAAAAGCCCATATTTGTTGGGTGTAAACGAACGAACGAACTTGGCGCATATTATACGAGTATGCAGTGGAAGGAGAGCACATGGATATGACAGTGATTTCCTGGTGCTTGAAATGTGTTCTTTTATTATTGCTTTTTGGATGAAATTACGAACTTATTTGTGTACTTGGTTGGTGGCAGTTGGTATTCGCTAACCGGATATCGGAAAAGATTTATTATCTTCAATTTTACAAGAATGTTTTGCAAATATTTGATTATCATTTTTTTTTAGATCGAAATATTGTTTCATTAATTCGAAGAACCTTCATAAAAGTGTTGAACGTTTTTCGAAAAAAAAAAAACTTGGATACGTTCACCCGCCAGAGTTTTTTAAATTTGCTGCATGCTCCTGAAAAGTGAAATTCTTTCACAGAGAAAATTTAAGCGAGGGTTTTGAGTTGTGGATAAAGTACATTATAAGAACTTTCTGACCATTTGGTTTAGGTCTCTTTCGTCACACCATACGACTCGCTGGAATAAGTAAAGTTCGGGGCGAGTGTCCTCAAGGCGAGCATTTGTTCTCTCAATCCGATAATATTTATTTATTTTATTTCATGAAAAAATGGTGCAAAATAGAAATAATACATGGATGAATTTTCACATTTGTTTTTGCATGAAATAAATAGGAACATTGTGTTTACGAAAGGGCACGAGACGAATGCACCATCAGTACTAAAAACAAAGCATTTGTTGGTGGTGATACACATAAAGAGAAAATAAGTTATCTTTAATTATTAAAAACATAATTAAAATATTACTGTTTGTTAAGCCATTGTGGCAAATAAATTTTCTATTTCATGATTATTCAATGAAAAAAAGCCACATTCGAGTATTTTTTTGAAAGTGGTGAGGCTTTAATAGACGGCAAGTAGTTTCCAAATAAAATTGAGAATAAATAGCTTCATTGATTTTAAGAACCTGAACAGACTTGCAGGTTTAAACACGTTAATTATTATTACAATATGTTCTGCCAGCCGTATATCAAGATTTGAAAAAAAAAAATATTTTAAGAACTTTAAAGTTGTATCAGTACCTTATTGGAAGAATTTTAAAGTGCCTGAATAGATCCAACGTTGAAGTTTTGCGATTAACTCGACAGACGATGCGAATTGCATGTTTTTGTTTAATCAGTAATAGTTTAATTTTATTTTAATGCGTACCTCCCCAGTAGAGGTGGGGAAAATGCTTCATTTTGCTGAAGTGCTTCATTCACTCTGCTTCAGTTGAAAGAAGTGTTCACTGAAGCGTTCATTTTGAAGCATTTTGTTGAAAACACATCAATTGGCCATCGCACACCACCATACTTCTGCTGCCAGAGTAAAATGTGTACTTGAATGCTTTTTCATGCGGCAGTATTTTTTCAGAATAATAACGGTAAACAAAAATCTAAGTCTACAAGGTGCTATGACGTGAGGCGAAAATCTCACCACTTGCTTCAGATCGTAGAAGATTAATCTTGCATTGAAAATAAATTAAATAAACAAGCATTTATGTCCTATTATTGAGGTGAACATTTGTTTATAAATTGAAATCTTGTCGTCCCCTGAAAAAAATGTTGCGAACGCCTTTGAAAACAAGAACGAGTAAGTTCATTCTGCAGGGGAAAAATAAACAAAAATCAACCAACAATAATACCACTTCCATTTATTTTGTACTATTGCAGTTGAGTGAAGTAGGGGTATGCCATCCCAGACTGAATCATTCAATACATGCAAATAACTCACTCCCAGTCCCATTCGAAGGCCCCAGCACTCTAATTTGCATTCAGGTGAAGCATCATGCCGGTCAAATCATAGGGCAGTGTTTCTCTTACTACGGAACAGGAGATTTATGCTAAGTCAAAGTAAATGTTAATTCGGAAATATACAAAAATTTGATTTAGAAATTTTGAACAGTCATGTGATTGATACCTTCAATGGAAATGCATTTCTCAGAGACTTGTCATCATTCCAAAATGATAAGCCAATTTCTTTGCGCACTTCTTCTTTAATCCCTTAATTAATAATACTCAACAAAGTAGACAAATTCAATTCAAATTTTTTAAACAGATTAATGAATTTATGATCGAAAAGGGAATTTCCACACTCGACTGGCCAATTCGTAATTTGTCAGACCTTAACCCTATTGAAAATTTCTGTCACATTTTGGCATTGAAAATCAACAGCAAAATGTCTACCTCTGTTAAAATGATCAACGACGTGCTTCTAGAAGTTTGGTACGATGAAATACCCGCGAAATATCTTCACAGTGAAGCGAATTAATGACGTCATAAAAAAAAATAATAAAGGAAGCCCTTAGTATGTAAACCAAGTGTATGAATACAAATGTTCTTGTATATGAAATCCAAAATGTTCATGTTTTAGGGCATTAAAACATTGAATAAATGCTGAAAAGTTTTGGTACTGTTTGCAAAGGAAATGTTTTTTTTCTACAATTTATTAGAAATCCCGATTTGCCGAGTTTCTAAACATGCGGCAAATATTTCTATGTGCAGTTCTATTGCGAACAAGTTAGTTAACAATTATTGCAAAAGACTTATTGGTTCCCTGATTTTTTTTTTCAATGGACAAAGTGCGAAGATATAATAAATATGACCCGACGGGACACTTGAAATTAATCAATTTCATCACGGGTAAAGACACGTTCTGCTCGATCCCAGATTGGTACATTGGCAACATACTGCTTTGGGCATCTCTTTGAGGGGGACATTTCTAACCGTGATCAATGGTCGAGCAACACACTTGCCCCCGACCCCAGAAACTTAATCTCGTATACTGATGGCTCAAAATTGGCTTATGGAGAAGGTGCCGGTGTCTATGGTGTTTTCCAGGCTGAATTACAAACAATTGAATCCTGTGCCATATAAAACCTTGCAAAAGGCCATAAAGGGGCCAGGATTCTAATATATTCAGACAGCCAATAATCCCTGACCCGACGTAACAAAGTTAGGTTAGGATGGGTTCCAGGTCATCATGGAATCGAAGGCAATGAAATTGCGGACGAACTAGCCCAGGCTGGTTCTAAAAACGCGTTCACTGGTCCGCAACCTTTCTGTGGCATAAGCTGGACTATGGCTATCGGTCTGACCAATAAGCGGGAAAACAAGCTACGCATTGCCCACTAGAGAAATCTACCGGGACTCAGACAATCTAAATTACTAATCAATCCCTTCTCTTACAGAGAAATCCTTAATCTCAACAAAGAGAACATTAGAAAGTTCGTGAGCTTCCTCTCAGACCATTGCCAATCCAATGCTAAAGACATTCTGACTTTCATCAGAAGGATGGAATGTCTGTTTGCCCAAACAAACTCCCCAAGATACAAAAGGTCTTTTCCTTCAGATCGCAGTGTCCGCCACTTGGGCAGGGGCAGATATAAAAAAAAAATACGTACAGATAAGATACCTTTTTTATTAATATTATTAGTTTGATTGTTTCTGATCACTTAGTCATTGCCCATTGGCATTCAGGAAGGCAAACCAGTTTGCATATTTCTTAAGTGATAACTTTGAGAACCTACGCTCATCAGACACTGTCAACTTTAATTATACTAATCTAATGAAAAACAACTCTGCTCCCCGAAACAAAGTCAACTCGTAATATCAGCGCAAATATCAACATCCAACATTCAAATTAAATAAATTAGTCAATAAAGACGCTAATTCCATTAGCCATCCCCTGTTTGTGGATTAAATTACGTCCAGAGTCGGCGGCCGCCGCAAAAATACAACAACCAGCAATAGGGGTGAATGAAATCGAGACATGGACAAAAAGAGCCGTAACATGTCGGCGCAGTAGCACCCATAACAAAGCGCCCTATGCCCCAAACACCTCACACTCTTCCTGAAACAATCGCGACTTTTTTCTGCGAATCGGCTCCCTCATAACTTCGCACATGTATCTGGCCAATGCATCTCTATGCCTCTCCCCAATCTCATAACGAATCTAATTTAATTTTCATTTAAGAAAAAAAAAAAGCATTCTTAATTTCACTTTGATTTGAATTCTCACAGAACCAAGAAACCAGAAAGAAACCAATTCCCAGGACTGGCGAAACCCATTTAAATATTAAAACCCTTATTATGGTGCATGCAAGCGGCATGCATCCACCGCTGCGCTGATAGATTGGGAACACACCAAGTCTTCAGGGATTCCTGAGATGAGAACTTCTCGCGTGAATCGTAACACAGGCCCCCATCGAAACTGAAATTCTTTTGTCCTCCAACGACAGAGGTGTGTGTGCATCTGTCGGATATTTTAAAGTGTGTGGGAAAATCTGGGTGAACTGAAACAAAGGTCCCCCTTATTTTTTTTTTCGTTTTGATTTTCAAAACTCAAAGGTGAATGTTATTCCGCCACGACTGTGATGTGTCAAGTTTTACCGGCTAAATGACATTCAATTTAGATTGAAATTTACACTCGCAGATACATGCATCCATCTTGGTGCCCTTACTCGTTGCTCGTTAGATACGCGCAATTAGTTCGGCGCAAATATGTGCATCCCGCGGAAGGTATTGACTCACGTTCGAGAGGAGTTTTGCTGATTCCAAAAGTGATTCAATTGGTCTATTTGTGTATCGTCGTATCGGCGAGAACAATAAAAAATGTATTTGTATGCGGGTAGATAAATGCACAATCAACCTCAATCTATTGAAATCAACGAGCGAAACTATTGACGCACGCTTAATTGGCGCCATACTTGGTCGAAGTGACTGCATTTTTTTTTTTTTTTTGTCGCTGTGTTAAGTCAATGTGGATGCGATATGTTTGCTTGTGTGAAAGATTGTTTTCAGTACTCGGATACTCGAGCAATGAGTGATGTGTGCGGCGGTCAATGAATCAGCGAAAATTTAAGATTAGATACTTTGTTGTTTGTGGAGCAGTCACAAAAGCCACCGAAGTGGTAGTAACAAAAAAAAAATATCGTTTTGCACTTAAGAACCTTAAATATAATTGGTGTTTAAGAGCAGGAAGTAAGTACAAAAATTCAAATACAATTATCAGTAGCATTATCAGTACAATGACTTATAAAGAGGTAATGTTTGTAAGTCTGTATGTATGAGGTAATCTTCGAAACTTTCCATCCGATTTCAAAAATTCGTTCACCAACATTGACAACGGACCTTCCGAATGAACATTGACTATGAATTATCTCATTTAAACAAAAGGAATTTTTCGTGGCGACCAGGAATGTACATTAAAACGATCGAACGAATACGTTTCTTATGAACTCTGCTTTGACGGTAGTCTACCTCGTTTATGTGACGGCTTGAGTTCGGATTAAGTACCATCTAAACGCAGATCAGATTCAAATAGGATCACTCGATCCGAAAATAACATTTGTGTGGAATAGGATTGAGTTTTTGCAGTAAGCGCGGACTGAAAAATTGAGTTTGAGAGAGAAAGGAGAGAGTGTTTATATTTGTGGCGAGTAGAAATATTTCAAAAACGAAGGAACAAAAATTTTGACATTACGAAAAAACGTTTGCATCCTTCAAGAGAGAAGAACTGTCAAACTGAATCCTCTCTGGATCTTTCGATTTTTCAATCCGGTACAGCATATAACTGGATTGAATCCTAACCACGTTTGAATTCGATCCTTCGATCCGGTACTATAAACGGGGTAATAGATATTTAATTGCTTTTTATTGAAAAGTTATAGAATTCAAAAAGTTCTACAAAAAAGTCCACGACGACACATCTCTTGAAGTTAAAGTTTAGGCACAATTTTGTAAGTTTGGTTGTTTGTATCTGGGAGGCGAACTAAGAAACTGCCCATCCGATTTAAAAAAAAAAAAAAACGACATTATCGCTCGTTCCCAATGGGCTATTGTGAAAGCATACACGGCGTTTGAAGAACAGCAACCGTTGCTATTTCAGTTTGTTAAAACAACTAGAATCCAAACTCGTTACACAAAGGAAAAAATATTGCTCTACAAAACACAGATTTTGCCAGTTCGGCTTTAAAGAGAAGAATGCGAAGAGGGCGAATGGAAGATGGAATGGAGGCTGTACAGAGATGAAAATATAGCCCAGAAGGCAAAAATCCGTCGACTACACTGCCTCGGCCACATCGAGAGAATGGACAATAATGACGGCCGTGTCTTCGAATCCAGCTTAAGTTAATGGTAAAGAAATGAGCTCATTAACCCGAGCCAAAGATCTCAAAAAGGTCTTATTGACTCAGGGATGAAAGCAGAATAATCAACCCACTTTGTACCTATCGCTCCTATTTCTATTTTATGAGCAATTCGAAACTGAAGATTAGTCTTTTTCAAAATATAATCTTTTCGAATGAGGCATTCTTTCATCTCGACTTAAAAATCCATGTTGCCGTGTTTGGTAGTTGGAAAATATACACGTAGCCAAAGGAAAACCAATGCACCTTGAACGTGTAACTGATTGGTGTGGTTTAGGAATTGGCGGCAAGAACAGAAACATTAAAGACAATTCTTTTGCTTCAAAATTTTCATTGACTAGGGCCAATATAATTCAAATTGATAATTTTGGTGGAAGATTCAGATCGAAACATAAATGATCAGCAGGAAAGCTTTGATGGGGATTTTGTTACAGTTACCGAATTCTTAATATAACGAACTTGTATCTCAAAAACCTTTTAAAAATTCCAGTCAAACTTATGCAGTTCGTTTTAATAATTCCATTTAACTAGGCAAGAAACTTGCAAAAATACACAATAGCGTAAAATTTGGCTAACCAGCCAAAGAAACCTTAAACTATAGATCAATAAGGTTCCTATGTTCTTTGAACAAGTTTTTCGAGCATATAATGAAACGGAAACTTGAAGTTCACATGGAAGAGCATTATAAACTTACCAGCTGAACAATTTGGCCCTTAGAAAACTTCGAAAGGAGTCACAGTACTGGTGTGTTATTCCTGGACGTTGAAAAGGCCTCTGACTCAGTGTTGCCAACCAGACCGATTCACAAAATAGCCCAGCTAAATTTTCCAATACACTAAAAAAGTGCAATCATTTTTGACAGGACGGAATTTCCAAGTGAAATGGCGGTGACGTCCAAGGAGCTGTCAATAGCCCAGTTCATTATAAAATATATACATCTGATATGCCACAACTGTCATACTGCAATATTCCCAGATGGCAATCGAAACTAATTTGCATTCTGCACTTGATACATTAAAAGTCTATTTCGAAATATATAAAATAAAATTAAATGGGCTTTATGCTTTACAAGGAAAAGAAAAGCTTGTTTCGTAACGAATAACAGATAAACAATCGACGGATATCCTGTTGAATATATGAATACCGTCAAAAATGTCGGAATAGTGCAGATAAAAAAAAACTTACTCAACTTAAAATAAATAATACGATAAAATTTAAATAATAAGTTTATTAGATATATTTTTTATTCAGAATTATATTTATGATTAAGTTTTGTTTATTTATTTGTTGTTCAAAAATATTCTTATTAACCGGGGATATCAGTTTGTATATATTTAAATCAATTTTATCATAAAATTCTTTACTATATCATTATATATACTTTTCAAATTTGATGATTTTGGTGATATTGACGGTTGACAGGATGGCGTACTGCCAAGTCAGCCAAATCGATCATTTGAGTGAAATGATATTTCATTAATAATCAGAAGGTTACCTGGAGAGAGTACGATCGCTTGGCCGCCAATAAATCATAATGGTTTCTTGAAGACGAGTCTAAACCAAGCCTATCTCGCAATTTTAGAAAAAAAAATTACTTAAAATGAAAAACAAACGCCAACGGCAACACTTACTATAAAGAACTATACCAAATTTAAAAGCAAGAAACCTATTCTTGAATCTTAAATTTAAATTAAATAATTTATATTAATGGATTTTGAAAAATTCGCATGCAAACTCAAATTGTTTGTAAAAAAAGTTTAGATCATTTTTTTTTTCAAAATTGTGAAACGAAGTGCTAAATTAGCTTCTTGCGATCAAAGCTTGTATCAATTCAGAATCGAACACAAAAAACCTAATGCTGTTATGTCTCCTAGTTTTTGAATTCTCGTGCCGGTTAACTATTATATTTTCAACCAGCTTTCCTCTTTTAAGCTTTCTTAAAGCAAAATCAACACTTGGTCCACTAGTCAATGCAGACCGAGGCTGTCGATAAAGTGTTCAAAGCCAGAAAATTGTTAAGGCAAAATAAGGCAAAAATGATTTTGGGCTAACATATTTTACAGACTTTTTGAGCGTTATAGCTAAGGATATACTCACATATGGGAGTTCTTATGAGCCAGCCACACTTCGGAGTGTACATTTCTCACTAAATATCTTCACCAGCAACTTTCTATCCACCATCTACCACCACAGCTTTCACTGCTCATATTTTTTCCCCATGTTTTTTTTTTTTGCTTCAAGAAAACTTTAAACAAAAAACATAACAGAAAAAAAACATTTGTTTGGACAAATTTTGTTACAAATAAATTAGTTCAAAGTGCTGCCAAACACGGTTTTCAAAAAACCAAAAAAATGTGTGCTCGGTGTCAACGTAGTTTAAACACATTTTTATAAAGTTTCATCAGCTGTGTCTTCCACTTAATCTGCTTGACGTTTTTTTTCTGCAAGCTTTGTTATGATACACAATTCACAAAAACGAAAAAAAAAATTCGAAATCGGAATCAAGATTGAAAAGTGTAAAGCATGTGACTTTTCTGTTTCGTAAAAATCGAATGTCATTCCTGGTTTCCTTTGATTTACAATGCTTGTTGAGCATTAAAGGACCTGTATTCAATGAGAAGAATAGTCTATACCCCTTTTATGTGTTGTATATGATGGAGACAAGACTTAAGTCAATTGAGTGTATAACCCTGGCTTGAGGAATGGATTGATAACATGGCATTTCAATTCATTCTCGGTCTTACTATTTTTTTAGAGCGCACGGTGTCAACAAAACAGTAGGTACACAATCTCCAACTAGATTAACCTAGTTACTCCCCATTTAACCTTCCACAGATTACATTAACAGCCAATATTCGTGCTCAGATTGCCTTAAGCTTCCAGCATGATCGGTTTCAAGAATGCGATGTGTCACGCGATTTCGTTGAAGCATGAAAACTGACTCCAAGGTGATGTGTCATCGATTAAAACTCAACTCTTTCCGGATGCACTTTACGTTTCATAAATTAAGCATGAAGAATTCAATCATCCATCACTGCATCTGAAAGTGACTCAACATAAAACGAGGTATATACTTTCAACTTATCTTATCAACACGACGTATGGTCGAACCTTCAAGACACACTGTACCCACATTTCGACTTGAATCCATTCGTAATGAGGTGCAAAAAATAAAAAAAAATAAAACAGCAGTTGAATAGCTTATTTTACTCGGAAATGCGACACCACGACAGTGCGGCGGAATAGTACTTCCCGGTTGAATGATATGATTACGGCTTTATAAAGGTGTCAAACACAGGCAGCCAATAATACCATCGCCGCTGAAGAGCACTGTCGAAAGTGTAACATGGTCTTCTGTTCCTACGGACTGGATTCAAAGACTTCATTATGTCTGTTTGCATAATTACTGCGAACCTGGAAGGAACGGCAACGTTAAGTATGTCAACCAACCTTTGCTAAAGTCAGAGCCAACATAAAGAACTATTGGAGTTGTTGTGTTTTGTTCCTAAGGTGATTTTGCGATTCAAATTACACAAGGCCCGTAGCCAGGTGATCCGTAACAAAAGGGTACACAGTAAATTTCCATTAAAAGCTTAAATTGCAAAAAAAGAAATAAAGAAATGAAGAGGCGGAATAGTCAGCAGATGTGTGCCCTATCATGACAGGTCGCATGTTGTCACACTTCACATGCTATTCAATCCAAAAAAGCTAAAAAGCAGTATCATTCAAGTGGAACCAATTTGCCTGATGTCAGGATATCGATTTCGATGATTGCAATAGTTTTTGAGTTGAAGGCAATGTTTCATTTTGTCTTTTAGTCTGGCTCGGTTGAGCATTTTGTGAAACAATGTCAGGCGATCTCTGTTAAATTGTCGGCTTCTGTTTTTTTCTATGAGTAATAGCTGTCTGAATTTATGGGTTCTTTTTGTATCCCGAAGTGACTTTTATATTTGGACACAATGATGGCATAAATGTACATACATGTAGGTAATTGTTCAGCCCTCTGTTCAATTCTTGGAATGTGCGACAACTGCACTAGGAGGTGTGTAAGTCGTTAAAGAAAAAAGTAATTGAAGCAGAATAGTTACCCCTTGTTCCCAGGACTAGACTAAAAATGGGCAAGGAAAGATAAGAGTCGGAATTCATTACATTTAAAGGCGCTGTCTGATGAGGCGTACCCACCTACATATTTTGTATAATGTAATTGGGGGTATTTATGAGACATTAAAGAAAGACACAGCAAAGGGGTCGAACTATGGAGGCAAATGTTCATCGGAAGGCATATGACAAAGTTTTTTTTGAAATTTAGAAAATATGGGTTCGTTTTGGACATAGTAAAAGTTATTTCTTTTATATCATCAACGAAATCGCGATGAAGAACAGAGAGAACAGGATTGGATTCATTTCAGAGGAGGATCATACTTGGAACCTCAAAAATGAACAACCAAAATCTCACACAGATGTACACTCCGCGACAATTGGTTGAGACGGAATTAGGGGTTTTTTTTTTGTTAATTAAAAGCGAAATTTGAAGTTTAATTACAATGGTTTGATTTTTTTTAAGAAATAAGAACTTCCTCCCTCTTAACTTACAACATTTAACATTCTTGATAAAAGAGATTTAATTTTTTTTATCAATTTTTGTGGGATTTTGTCCCATCCTTAACGTCTCTAAGATTATTGAATTGTCGTCAAGAAGGTCAAGAACAAAAATGTTATTAGGTTAGAAGTGCTCATCTACCTTCCGGGCTAGGAAGATTGCTGCAGTATCTTTTTGCAGGATGAAATTTTTGACAAATTTTTCTTGATATTGATGTGCGATCTTTTCACCAAAGATATCAAGGAAATCGACTTTATTCATCTTGCCGGATCTGGTATTATTTTAGAATGATATTTCTGCCCAAATCATGACTCCAGCTTCACCTTAAATCAAGAAAATAATAACGAAATGTGTCAATTACAGCATGGCAAAAGCGTTGTTCATCGGTTAAGAAGACAGTTCTCCTACTTTTCTTCCATCTTAAGTGATTTCTTGAAAAGTGTTAATGGGCATCTCGAAGGCTTTATAGTCGAGCCGGTTTTCTTTCAACCGTTTTTTTTTTTTAAGATGTTCCTGTTTTACCTAACACACGCTGGCAAGTCTTTAGTTTTTAATCCGCATTTGAAATCCTGCTGATCCGCGATTTCCCTTGTTAATGATATAGAATTTGCTTCTCTTTGTATGGACCTGCTTGTGTAAAGCTATATTTTCTTCCAGGTATGTATCTTTTCTCATAGTTTTCTGGATTTTTAAATAAAATAAAAGAACTGTACGACTGCGGCACAAAAGCTTTCAAATTTTGTAGACAAAAAGTCCATCTTTGCGCATTTTTTGAACCATTTTTAACTTTTTTTCTTCTAACACTACACGTGTTAGAAGAAAAAAAGTTAAAAATGGTTCAAAAAATTATTTTATTTTCTTTTGAGTCAAATCTCAAGCACTTGTCGCGAGTAATTAGTGACAAATTACAAATTTAAGGATTTTTGCATTATCGTCTTAAAAATTGGCAATGACTATCAAATAGCCATATTTTCAGTACCCACGAAACGAAATTGGTGGGCTGTCTCAACCAGGAAGCCGCATTCACAGCGAAAAAAGTAGACAAAGAATATAGAAAAAGATTTCTCGCATAAAAAGTAACCTTAAATTCATGTTTGGAAGACCGGATCGCGAGTTGAAAGAAATGAAATGGAATGCTCCCAAAAGCATCCTTTTCACATAGTTTCAAAGTTTCTTGACTGTTAGGTTATGTTATTTAATGTTATGACATTTTCTTCTCATTTCTTTACCTCGCCAAGAAATGTGATCTTTCGCAAACATTTCCCTTTGCTTTATATTTCTAGAAGAAAGAAACGATAGTTTTCTGGCTGTTCTTACATTTAAATTAGAGTCGGCTAATCTTTTGACCGACACTTTTTTTTCTACCGCCGTTTAAATATCCTTTTGAAATAAACGTGTGCCCAGCTTCGATAACTTTGCAATGCGACGGTCGGTACCGGACGATTTTTTTTAAGATTTTCCATTATTCTCGGCTTCGTTGTATTTACTATCATATTTGTAGATCATCCAAGCGATTCTGCTATTTCTCGAAAGATTTTAACACTTTGGCGTCTGAACAGTGATTATTACGACCCATATTGACAAATCTACAAACATTAAGGTATTTTAAACAAAATAGATCTTTAAAATGCACTGGTTTACATTTGAAGATGTTATATTTGTAGATTGATTGTTTTCTTACTTTACTGGCAGTGTAGACTTGATAATCAAAAAAAAAAAAATGGACATTCTCTAATTTTAACAATCAATAAGACTTATCTCCACTCGTTTACAAATAATGTATCAGTCACACTGTTTGATGTAAAAAATATGCAAATAACGGCAGAAGTCGCCAAGACGCCGGCTTTGGTTGAGGATGGGCGAAGTGTGCGGTATGCTGCTTTTTTAGTCAGGAAAAAGTAGACGATGCTAAGAAGAGCCATTAAAATGTACAGAGAAACCAACTCCTACACCCGGCGTCAAGGCTCAAGACGCCACAGAGCAACATCTGCAAGGGATGATCTATAGTCAGAACCTTCGAGATCGTCACCAAATAGCTATTGAGCTGTCTCACAGACTTAGATCCGTTAGAGGGACGGATGTGAGTACTCAAACGGTGAGGCGGCGAATGATCTGGGAGCATGAAGAGTTGCTCGTGTACCGAGGTACAGCACAAGCGACGTCGGATGGAATTTTGTCTCTCTCACCAATATTGGATCGAGGCCGACTGGAGTCGACTTATTTTTACTGATGAATCCAGGTTTTGCCGACGTAGCAGAGCGTGAAGACGTTTAGGTGAGAGAGACTCTTCGACGACAGTTTCCCAAAGGGAAAATTTCTGTGGAGGTTCCGTCATGGTGTGGGCAGGAATTTACATGCACGGAAAAACCAAGCTGTGCATCGTGGAAGGGTCGGTGAACTCCAGGTATTATATCACCAACAATCTGGAAGAATATGTGGTTCCACGCGCAGCGTTTATTGGGGAAAACTTCTTGCTGATGCAGGACAATTCTAGACCTCACGTCACCAGGTGCGTCACCGATTACTTGTAAGGAGTGGAAGGCGACGTGATGGCTTGGCCTGCGATGAGTCCGGATATGAATTCCATGAAACGCGTTTGAGGAAGCGACCTGGCCTTCCAGAGACAAGAATAGGAGAATTTGGACGACAACATCATAGGGAACCTTACCCAAGGTATGTCCAGGCGGATCAAAGTTTTGTAAGATGTTCGTGGAGCAAATGCCCACTACGCAAGGAATCCGCGTTCCTTTAGAAAAAATTAAAATCTTAAATGTTAAATTCCGAAGCTTTTGCCCATTTTCGTTATTTAATGTGTCAGTTGCAAGTTCTTCCATTTTATTTTTTTTTATGATTTACTTATTTTTATGTAAATAATTAAATTCGTATAAAAACGAAACTTTTTTGTGAAATTATTAAAAATCATCGCAAAATTTTACAGTGCCCCAATTTTTTTGTAACTCAGTTTATATTTTGTACAATTTGTATTTATTTTTTACCGTGACTGTATGTAAGTACTTTTGAAAACTAAAAATTGTACTCATTCATTTGAAGCGGAGTGTACGTATAATTTTAATTAGACACATTTCAGTCCATCAAAAAAAAAATCAATGGCCGGTCAAATTGTTGCATGATATAAATTTGTTTTCCATTTACCAACTGTCAAAATGTTCTTCAACATTTCCTGTGGTCAACAAACAGCAAAATATTGTTTCCACGAAGAACAAAGTTTGCCCTGTCAAACACAAAGTTTGCGTGCATCAGCAGCAGCACAGTTAAGAGTTATTCTGCCCTACAAACTGGACAATGTCCGCAAACTACCACTTATTCCCCCTCATACCAACGAACACGACTTTGTGTCAATAGTTTACCCTGTGACCCCATAAGCTCCAACTGTCCGCCACGACTTCCTCCCCTGTTGAGAAGGGGGAAAGCACACATTATTGCAAAATGTCACTAAATGACAGTTTCGTTTTTATAAATTCGCGAACACCTCCCATGATGGTAATATCGCATCACATGAAGTTAAAAAACACATGTTCCTTTTTTTTACGATGCACTTTCCGAGAGGAGAAAGGAGAATGCCCTCCAGTATCCTCGTACGTATCTTTTACTTTGCGCTGCCTGATGACGAAGGAAAACATAACGACAACACGTCTTGAGCAGACGCAGCAGCCCATGAGATTTATGCCAGAGTAGCGCCAGTAAGAAAATAAAAAAAAATAAAATTGAAGAAAGAAAGGTTAACCATGGACGCTGTTGATTAATGTTTCGCAATTCGGAAGAGTGTGTTCTTTGTTATTTAAAATATAATACCGTTAAAAGTTATCGTTAGTCACTGCTGACTTATCCAATATGCATCATGGAAATGAATTTATGGAAATGCATGTCTGCTCCAGCGAACTGGACTCCCATAGTTAATGGCAAAGTATTCGTTCAAGCCATTTGCACGGAAGGAAAGCCATCTATGTATATAGCTCTTGTACTACTCCTTGTGTAATTACTGGAGCAAGAGTGTGGTTTTCTTGTTGTTGTTTTTTAAACAGGATTATGCTGTACTGCCATTGTGTTGTAAGGATAAAATGCATTTATGTTTTGCAAGTCACTTAATTACATGTGGTGCTTAAAATTTCCCACAGGATTCATTATTTAAGGAAGGGATCGGTTCAAAAAAAAAAACGATAACTTCGTGAATATCCTTCGCATGTTACCATCATCCGGCAGCAAAAGAAAATGTATGTATTGAATCCAAATATGACTTGAGGTAAACCATGGATCACATATGAAAGTGATTTAGAACCACAGATTTCGTAACAACGCCATCAGTGCTATCAGTGCTATGCGTTCAGAAAAATCGAAAGTCCTTAAAAAACCAACGGGCTATATCAGGTAGTGGACGAAAACTCTGGAACCATAAATTTGATTCACAGGCTGCACTTTCCGACGCAATAACAACTGCCCATACTTTTGATATCCAACTCAGCACAGAATTAAGTTTTTCCAGAGTTGAGTCCACTGATGTAGTTCAAGCCTACATAGAGGTGAAATGCAACGCCATAGAACGCAGAAAGCACTTCTCCCGAAGCCTTTGCCATTCATAACGCACCCTTTTATTTCTGTGCGAAAAACATCAATTTTTCCGTTGCATTGGAAAGTCGCAAAAGTTTTCCCTACACCGAAAGAAGGTGGTAAAGATGAATACAGACCTATTTCAATTAAACCCTCTTTTGATTTCGAGAAACTTATAAAAAAAAGATCAACATATATTTAAGCGATAATCCAATGCTTTTTGCTTGCCAAATAGGCTTTCGTCCAAAACACAACTGCACCACGGCTCTTCTAAGAAAGGCTATCGATAAAGACTATGATTCGTTCCTAGTTTTATTCGATTTCTCCACGGATTTTGATACCATCAGCCAATGGATCCTTTTTGAAAAACTTGCAAGATTTTACGCTTTCTCAGCACATGCCAGCACTGCCAGGAAACAAATTGTTGCTTGTGGAGACAAAATCTCGGATTTCTTTCCCGTACTACGAGGGGTTCCTCAAGGTTCCAGTTTAGCCCCATTACTCTTCTGTCTGTGCATTAACGAAATTGCAGGTGTTCCCGAGAGTTGCTCTATTAACCTTTATGCAGACGATACACAACTTCTTTGTAGCTGCCACCAAGTGTAAATCGGTGAGTATATCTAGATCTATCCCACTTTCCTCTTATTCATCTCAGTTGTGGTCCGGTAAAAAAATGTTAACACTGTTAACAATCTAATTATCTTTTTTAATCGAAATTTAACTTGGGATGACCACATCAATTAGATTGTTGGAAAAGTATTTGACGCTCTCCGCCCACTTTGGGTCACTAAGGATAAACCCCTTTTAAGACCCGAACGCACTGCGATCCAGTCGGCCCAAGGTAGCTCATTGTCGCATTCAATAATGTTACATTTACGTCCTGAGGAGACACTATCAAAAATTTACATTATGTCTCATATCACGCCAACCTTTGTATCTTATTAGAAGGTTTCAATTCTTAGCATCACCGAGACTAACCAAGGTTCCCATGTCTGATATCCGCTCGATTGTGGAATTTTATTCCGAATCACATCAGAGAAACAGGTACTAAAATGAGTTTCCGTAAAAAACTGCTGTTATTTCCTTCCTCCTCTTTGAAGAACTTACTTTTTTGTCTTTTCATTTTTAAATTTTAACTTTTGAATGTTCAACATTAACCTTTTTCCTTTTTCTTCTTTATTTGTCTACAAATGTGTCTTCCACATAAAGCTTCACATACATACTGGTAAATGAGATACTGTATCTTCTGCATACACAAGAATAAACATCTTACGCAACTTTATTTCCGTCAACATGTGAGTATGCGTTAGTTCGATGTACTCGTATCCTGCGGCAGATAAAGTGCTGCTGAGGTGACATATTCCTGACAAATCCGCATCAATGTCAAAGCAAACGAAACCTTTATTTATTTTCGTATCGGAATCGGCTTATTTTTGGCGCCCCTTTTCAGTTCACATGACAAAAGCAGCTTTTGAAGGTGCCATACTCTGTCAAACGTTGAAAAGACTACCATCAATTTTTTTCTGATTTTGAAAACCATGATTCCTGATCGTTTATGACAGCAGTAAGTTGACTCACAGTTGTTGACAGAGGTTATGATTTCAGTGAAAAACGCAGCCTAGATTTAAACGTATAAGACCTCATTCCAGCCAAACCAAGGAGAAATATTGTAAAACTATAATTATAGGGTGCCCAGAAACACTAATTGAATGTTGTTTTTTTAATCCTAGAAATCACGAAGACATGGTTTCAAGTGGGCGCCATCATTGTTAATAACACGTTTGGACTTCTTCTGCATTTTCAGTCGATTTGCCGAAAGTTCTAGGCGATAAATTCTCGCGATCGTATCGTATATTATGATGACGAGCTTCCAGAAATTGTCTGAAAAAGCCTGAAGTGGTCAAATCGGGTCTGAATCTTGTTGAGCAATGCAAATCGACAAAATGAGACGACAGCTCAAAATATCCATGGTCGCTGTTTGTGTAATTACACACAACCGTTTTTCCCTAAGCGTGAAGAAATGAGCCTTAGTGGCTTTGAGAGGATGTTATTACTAGAATAACTTTTCGTGAAGGACGCGTGGACTCTTAATGCACAAACAGCATTGTCGCTTATGATGAAATCCGACCGAATATCGTCAACTGCGTCGCTGAAGTTTGAAAGGGCATAAGTGCAGTTTCCACGCAACTCTTTCGTAAAAATCTTGCAAAAGAGTTGAATGTGTTATGGCGAATAATGTGGCACTTCGTCTAATCGACGTTGACAGCTCATCCATGCAGCGATACGCGGTTTTCCTTTTCCTCTTTTGACACGTGTTGTTTCAGTCTATGGAGTCTCTAAGATTTCTTAGCGTTTGTGGAATTAGCGAAGGTCGGCCAGGAAATCAGTTCCGAAATTTAAAATATAGCCGCGTTTTCCACGAGCAATATAATGTAAGTGTTCCATGATATGTCGGTATTTATACTGTTACGGTTTACTTCACAAATTTCAAAACAAAAATGACAGCGCCTTCCGAAAGAATGATACATGGCGGCCAAGTGCGAGTTTAACTCTCACACGAAAGGGTTCCGCATCACCCTACAGTATGCAATACTTAATATATTTTCAATTTAACATTTCTCAGGATCGCAAGCCGCTATCTTCATTTTCTCATTATTTTATATAAAATTATTAGATTTTGCTTAAAAATTTAGTTGATTTTGATATGAATTTTTCCTGCATGTTTTTTCATTTCTAACTTTTAGGAGTTAAATTAAATGGCGCTATTAAAAATAATTTTTAATGTATTTTTAATTTTAATTTTATTTTTAACTTAATTTAATATAAATTCTGCAAGTGCAAGTGTCTAACTATTATGGTTGAGACGAAACAGGCTTGCGAGAGACGGACAGACAACAGTGGCTTAGTAAAAGGGTTCCGCTGGCACCCTTTAGGTACGGGACCCTAAAAACGCAATAAAAGCATAAAGTTTGCGGTTGTTGAGGATGAAGACTTCAACAGAAAATCAATAGCTTGAATCGTTGTTTCTGTAACCTTCTGGCTAGATTCATTCTGCAGAAGAACGGAGAACTCTCTCGAAGAATAGAAGAATATTTACAACGAAAATGCGACGTGCGAATTTAATTTAGAGGCTTCAAAAATAATGATTATCATGCCGAATTTTTGAAAATAAAATATTAAAGGTTTTGTTGGATGAAGACCTCGCACTCAACTTAATTGTTCATTAGGAGTTGACCACACACCAGTTTTACAAAGTTTTTAACTGTAGGGAATATTTCAAAAGCTGGTTAACAATTTTTTCACGTGTTAACAGCTTGTCCAACGACTTAACAGGTACGTTTGAAAATTGTCATTAATTAATTACATCGCAATGATCCCGAGGGTTAAAAAATCGTGGGGTATGTTCGAAAATGCATCAGCAGCGGAATATGGGTGATTAGATATCGTTTACTTCGCCAATTGGCGTTTGAGTCGAACATTGAACGAAAATTAAAACGACTGGAATACAAGAGTGCCAAGATAAAGTTCTTATCGATTACCTTTTATTTCGATCGATGACAAATAAAAGACACATGACTGTTTGTGTAGAAAGTCTCAAGATTTGTTATTTTACTACTGCCAAAAAAAGTGTCAGGTTGCTAGCGATAAACGATTCCTTAACCTTTTCAATGAAGCTCTTAAAAATTCTACGGACCATTCGAGTGCTTCGTGCACGTTCTTCCAAAGCAGTTAACCACATTCGGAGCAAGTAGCTAAGAACTGTGAAAGAAACAACTACATATCTAGACTCCTTCCTCCTTGAAGAAAATGTTTAAATTTTTTATAGACAAAACAGACCTTGTTCTATCAAATCATCCCCCAAGAGTGGCATGACTGTGGAATAACATCTTCTTACCTGCTGAGAGAAACATTAACACCATCCATACCCTTCATCCCATTCCAAGAGGTTTCCTTCGTCCACCAATGCAGACCATTTTTCCTCCTTCGAGAAATGCAATCTGCATGCATTTCTAAAATTATTAGCAAACTGCGCATTCGGTTGCAAGAACGAAAAACACAAAAAAAAATTCCAGTGCATCATATTCATATTCCATAAATATTAAAAATGATGATCCATCTCTCTTGTGAAACTAAAACAAACCAAAGTGACCTAAAAACCCAAAGGCTACATAATCCTAATAATAAATTCCACAGCAATGTGGTTCCACACAAACCTTTTAAAATTTTCCAAACCGAATCAGATGCCAATTTTGACTGCAGTAACGCTTTTTTGTTACTGGCTGTTATCCGCTTTCAAACTATACACCCCTCGGCTTTAGTTTTTATGGTCACATTCATAGTCCTTTTGCCAATTATTGAAATTCTTGTCAAATTTTCGAACTATAACTACGTCGAGACTTTTTAGCAATTGTTATTTTCAAGTCTCGAATAGATGATGAATGTTTAAATCAAACTGATTAAGAACGCCTCTTCGTTCGAGAGATTATCCAGAGAACGTACCATAGAAAGTAGGTCAAATCAATTGACAAATGGGCTTCTTCCAAATTTATCACTTGAGGCACAAAATGCTTTCACCCACGTAATAGTGCCCCCTGTTGAATCGAACTGAGGCATACAAATAGACTGCATCGGAGTCGAATATCTATCTACAACTTTCATTGGTGACATGCAGTGACATTTGGTTAATGAAAGAAAACCTATTGGTGACTGCAAAGCCAAATGAAGAACAAATACGTGATTACTTTCGTTTTTCAACCACAACTTGAACAAGTTTTAGTTAAGTTACCTCTAATGTGGTCGGGGGACTAACACGATACTAGTTGAGATTTGAAATCAGTTTCAACCAAACTGCTAAATTTCCCAGGCAGCAGCAAGAGGATGTTTCAAGAAATGTGGGCGAATTCCTGGCGACGACTCGATGTGATGTGAAGGAAATAAAAATGCAATTTTTGAAGTTTCATGTCAATGTGGTTATCTTTAAATAAGCAGCTTGAAAATTTCTCGCGTTTGCAAAGGAAATCACTGACATGTTAATTTCCGATCAGTAGTATTGTACTGTGACCTTCTGTCATTTTTCATGCACAATCATAATAAGCTTTCTTCTACGACTTGACTCTCAGAGCTTGATCAGCCGCCTTCACAGTGAGCAGGCACCCAATGTAGTTTTTATATTTTGTGAATGATCCATCATGTCAAAAGCTTAAGTTATACGAAGTTTTAGTGCCCCATGAATACTTCCAGCTTAAGGAAGTTTAGCCGGTCTAGCCTAACCTAATCTATTGTCGAAGAAAGTACTTTACTTTGTCGCTGTTCCATAAGGAATGTCGCCTACATACATGCACTACTCAGCGGAGTTAAAACAAGCAAAGATCAGCAACCCTTTTACGACAGGTTCGTATTCTAACATCTAACATCTAACATTCTCCGAGAGGAAAAATGAGAGATACCCACCCCGCATCCTAAATTCTTCGCATAGCGTTGACCTTAAGTGGGACTCCATCCAAAGTCTAATTTTTGCAGCAACGTCACCAGCACGTTGTGCGGCACGTAGCCACACCTTTCTGGAACCTAAACCCGCATTCAGGATTCAGATGGGAATTTTTCGAGCCTTAAACTCGGCAGAACCGGTTGTTTGTAGCCGCCGAGATGGCCACAAAAAATGAAACCCACAGTTGGCACAGCCTGCTTTACATAAGGTGCCAAAATACTGCTCGATCCATCTATTTTGAATAATGCTCTTTTTAGCAATGCCAGCAACTGACATCAGAAAAGGAAATCTGATCAGCTGAAAGTTTGGGATGATGAACAAAAGAAAAATCAATTGCTCTGCTTTATATGTCGATAAGGAAAGGAGCCACCCAACCAGACCTATAAAGTAATGAAGTAATTTTGGACTTCAATTCTAATACAAGTATATTTCCCTGTACTTAGTACTTAGAAAAATCAAGTTCCAGTATCTTGCAATTCCTTGCAATTCCTACACGAGTACTATAAATATGATCAAAGTACTTAAGTACCTTTCAATTCCTTAAGAACTTTTAATTCTTCAAGTACTTTCAATTTGTTTCAATTACTTTTTCTTTGCTTTAAGTATTTTTTTTAACTCCTTTTAAGTACACAAATCTAGTTTCTAGAAATCTATTGAATTTCTCCAGTTATTAGAGGGTTGCTGATCTTTGCTTGGTTTAACGGGTCTCCAAAAATTATATAAAAAGTTCATGCCAGCATTTCATTTTCCAAAAAAAAAAGAAAAACAATCAGACCGAATAGGAAAGTTCAGCATATACCATTCTTTTAGGCTCAACGATCCATATCTTCGTCTTAAAACTGCCCGGGACCAATAGGTACTTATTTTTGAAAGCGCATATGTTGCTTACTTTTCTTTATACAAACATATTCCCACGTCTTATTCGGGTATTTTTTTTAAAGAAATTTATTGCCCTATTTCCTGGTTTCGTTCGCATGGTTAGATATGGTTTTCCGGATGAGATCCCTCCAACGTGTATCGCTCGCTAATTACATATTCTAAACCGTCTCATTAAGATACATTCCTACTCATTTGACTGAGGTCATTCGTTTATGGCTCTCTTCCGGGATTCTTGCCGCCTTATTGCTGTTTCGTAACCTTTTTCTTTTATTTTTGTGGACAAAGAAGGTGCAAGATTCCATAGACATGTGGGTTTGGCGGCAGTATTTGCTGTTTTTTCACCATCCGCCGCCGCAGTGGGTGTTTAACTTTTTTTTGAGTATCGTTCACTGACCTGACGTGGGATTGGCTACTTTAAGGAAATACGAGTTAACAAATTTCTGCAACATAAATTGTCACCTGCTTAACGAATCTCAAACTGGCAATAAATGATGTCACTTCCAAAGTCTTCTACCATCAAACAAATTCAAGACATTCTGTATCCCAGAGGAATTTAATCAAATGAATTCCATTCCATCTGATGCTTTCACGAAAACACACTTGGACTACTCGTTTATACTACAAACTTTACGGCTGTTTAATGATTTAATAGCTGCGATTCATTTTGCCTTCGAAATGCCATAAAGCAAAGCTTTAAAATCTAAAAATATCGGCCGAAAAACAAAAAAACAATTAATAAATTAAGAGCAGCAGCCATTTCGATGGAAATCCGAGTATCGAAAGTTTTTTTTTTTTCAACTATAATATTTAAAAACGTCTCAGTCCAGATGTCTTCGTGAGTATGAAGCTATCCGCACGATGCAGACTAAAAGTTCACGATTTAATGAGCTAAGTCTATTTACATGAAAACAGTTTTAATGGAGTGCAAATATTTTGAATTGAAAATGTGCTTAGAGTGAAAAAATTATGCCTGCAAGACAGATATCACGTCTGAAAGAGCAAACAAACCACCAAGAGTCGGCTGCCGCCGCGCTGTAGCCTTGTGCTGTCTTGCGGTCATAGACTAGCCAACACCAAGAGCCTCATTCGATATTTCTACACCGATGAGACAAACACAAAAAAAAAAAACAAGAATATAAAACGGAGCATGAAAAGGAATCGAAAAACGACAGGTGCACTTGAGATACTTCAAGGCACATGCGGATGTATCTACAACAATCTACCTGTTCCAAGGACTTTTGTTGTTGCCGTCCGTTTTTATCGGCACCGGTCATAGCAGGGAAGTTACACTTGTTGTTCCATTCAACATGAATAAACATGGACACGCACACACATCAAAACCCCAAGTATCTAGATACTTTTTTTTTCTCCTTATGTTCAAAGGAATTGACAAGTTGAAAAATATTTTTTTTTTATTTCGATTCGATTATGGTTTTGCTGCGAGAACCAATACAGGCTTCGTCAACGCAGATGGACTCTGGTGTTGTTTTTATTTAATTGTGCTAAATTTATCTGGAATTTCTTGACTCAGAGAGCACTGGATTGCACTGCAGTTGGATTCAGGTGGATAGTGTGTGGACAGGAAGTTATGAAATTCTCGTCTTGAACAGAGAATTCGAACATCGAATCAGTCTGTAGAAGGCATTTACAATTAGTTCGCTGGAATTTGGTGAACAATAAGTATGGAGTTACTTCCGTTGAAGGTAAAAACGAATTACTCGTACACATCAGTCAAGCTGTCGAATGAGTAAGGGGAAAAAGTGAGCGCTTTGGCTGTCATTTTACAATGTCCGGGCGGTTGGATTGAATTTATCAGAAAAAGCATGTTTGATGATTACAATTATTTTACAATTGAAGTCATATAACAAGTGTTACGAACTATTTCTTGATAAACAAATATATTTTTAATAACTTCATCAATAAATGGTTCATCGATAAGTGGACCTTTAAAGTAAAAAGCATTTTCAAATAAAAAAATTTTGAACTCTTTTCCGTCGAAAACGGTGACCCAAAATAGACCACCCTATCGGAAGATTTTGTTACTTTTGCGGCAACAGACAAATTTGTAGAGTATGCACAAACACGACATGAGACGCTTTATTACTCAAGATCGCGATATTCTCGTGGCTAAGTAGTTTTCGTTAAAATTTGTAAGGCATTTAGCAGCTCGACTTGAAGATAGTGATGCAACGGAATGCGTGTAGACCCAAGAAGACTAATCCTAACAATTATATTTGAAGCTGTGCCAGAATAGCTGGCCTCTGCAGCTCATTTCATTAAAACAGTTCAGACCTTCAGCCGCATCCGACTTGAACGTCCAAATAAACATTAAAAAAAGTATGAAAATATTATGTCGTTTTATTGAGTTTTTGTTTGCCACCCTGTACTTGCAAGAAGCAATATATGTATATGCATTCTATGGATCAATTTATAAATGGTTTCCAATGTTTTTTATGTCCATGCTATCCACATTGACGAAGCTGAAGATTCCATAAAACAGAATTCTATGAACACTTACACGGATTTTGTTTACTAAGGGTATTTAAATATACTTTCAATAACAAAATTTATAACTAAAAAGCGTCTGTGATAGCCAAACTTGGTGCGATCAAGTACCCTCATCCGCAATGGACACTATTGGGCCGACATATGGTGAGCTGAGTAGAGATGTCACTGACTATACAGTTAAATTATTTTCTACTATTAAAAAGTTTACAAATTTACATTTTTACATAATCTTTTAAAGCTATTTGAATTTTGTTCCACTTAAATATTTACAGGCAGTTGGTTAAACATTTGGAAAGCCTCTTAAAACAATGGAATTTTGAGCTGTTGTTGATCTCACAAAGTTGATCTACAGCTTTACTTAAGGATTTGTTTCTTTTTCAGTACCGCAGGAGTTTTTCTCATATCAATATTGAGAGCGAGTCTTTACATTCATCTATTTAAATGATCCGAGCATAAAGTTAATGCGTTCGTACCGGTTGCAGCAAAAGATGATTCGCATTGCTCTATTTTGCGATTTTTTGAGATCTTCTAGATCACCCTGGCAACACATAAATATCATTGTAGAGTTATATTGAAAATGTGGCTTTACTATTATATTTAAATATTTATTATCATAAGCATCCAGACTTTATTTCGTATTCGTCTCAAGAATCAAATCTTATTTCACATTTTTTTAGACGCATTTTCCATTTGCTGTCGATAATCACTGCTAGGTATTTTTTTCGGTCTACCATTTCAATATTACTTCCATTGATTTGGATGTTTAAGCTTGTCAATCTCATTACCATGGTTAGCTTATATTTATTTTTAATTTATTTGGTGCTAGCCAATTTTCTATTTGTCCTAATATATATAAACGTATCATCGGCACAAAGTATCACTCGGAAATGTTTAAGCACATATTTTTTTCCTTTATCTACAACATGAAGATTATTGTACTAAGAACTGACCCCTGAGGTACTCCTTAGTTAATATCTCCGGTTTCTGAAAATTTACCACCAAACTTTACTCTTTTTTGTCAATCCTTTCAGTAGTTTTTAAACCAATGAAGCTCGTTGTCACGTACTCCATATTTTTCCAATTTTTTGATAAACACATTCCTGCTGTGTACTGTTTTCAAATACTCGTTTAAACTCTTTCGATTTCTTTTTCCAATTTTATTACCAGCCAATTCAAAGCTGTTTCACAGGAATGATCTTTGCCGATTGCTCATCCGAACTATTGAATTCCAAATAAATTGTAATTTGTTTCCTGACTATTCTTTCCAAAATGTTTTCGAAGACTGGCAGCATATTCGTTACATTTAACAGTCCCAACTATTTTTGGAACCAGTGTTGCCTCTTTCCAGCACTCTCAAGCACTCTTTGGAGGTTTGGTTCTTAAGCACAACCTTAGCAAAATAACAAAAGATATCGGTATCAAAAGACAAGTAGCATAAGATTTCCTCCCAAACAGATCACAATAATCTGCCTATTCGCAGATGGTCGAACTATAAATCAAGTCGACCAAGTTCTGATTGACGCATGACAATCGTCAAACGTTCAGATAGGCAAATGTCGAATTGAGTTCGATTACGAGGCTGGCAGACAACGAAACGGGGGTTCGATATTTCACGGCTTGGCACAAAGCAAACGTCCAAGCCACGTAAGGCCAACCCCCGTCAAAAAAAAGTGCCTTGCGATGACGCATTGAATTCCTTCAAAGACGTCGCGGTGCATAAGAAAATGGTGCAAAGGAAAAATCGAGCAGGAAGGAAAGAATAAATAGAGCTAGAAAGCAAAGAGTCCACACAGCCTCTCAAGTAAAGCATGTCGGCCATTCCGAGTTTGTCCGGATTAATCGACAACAGTTTTCACGCCGCTTCAAATTCTCAGATCCAAAAGAGCACAAAACTTCAAGTCTGTTGGAATTTCACAGCCGATTTCTAAAAAAATCGTTCCGCCATACAACAGCTGGACAAAACATAATAATCGACAGGTACAGAGATATGAAAGGAGTCTCAGAATAATTATCGACTTCAGGAAAAAATAATGTTCCTTCGGTTTTTCAAAATTCCAAAACTCTAACGACAAAAATCATGCTGTAACTGTTCAAGGATGTGGATCTTGTCCGGAAGGTAAAAATCCGTCGACAACACTGGCTCGGCCACATCATTTTATAGAAAAATATGCTACAGTGTAGAATTCCAAAAATCGCACGCATGACAACGACTTTCAATAGGAAAATTTAATATAGAATTCTGGGGACTCTGTTAGGCTTGCTTTTTCTGCTCTGGAAACACCCTTGTCGCCTTCAAATTTTACTCAATCACCCTTTAACTGATTTAAAACGAGAATAATTCGGATGTGTGCTGTTCTTTGGAAACTGCAAAACTTATTATTATAAACGACTTCTGTTTTGCCTTTGTTATTATCTAGAACAATATTTTGATGCAATTTATTGTTAGCTTTACAACTGTTGGTAGTCGCAAAAAGGTTTTTTTATCGTCCAACGACGTGCCCAAATAAACACTAAGGTTATGTGCTCGCATGTACACAACAGCCAAACCCAACTTTAAGTTGCGTGTTTTTTCCAACTTCACACCCACTAACATCATCACAATTTGACTCCAACTATTAAATGCATTTGATTTGCACGTGTCAGGGCATTCGATTTTATGTCAATCAGGTGGAAAACCGCATGATCATTGAGAGCGATTGTTCTAACAGACGGCCGGCGCGGCACAATGATGCTCTCCTCAAAGTCAAAGTGATGTGGTAAAAGCGAGCTTGACATTAACCACAAATTAACTTGTTATTCAACCCGACCATCTTTGCCATCTTGGCTAGGAAGTCATAACATGAATGAAAAACAGGAGAGAAAAAAAAACACAACACGCCAACACTGAAAATACCGCCACGGCTCTGCAACTAGACTAGTGACATCCGGTTGTCATTGGCGGCAGCGGCGGCGGTTATGGCGGCTTTCCTTTATGCAGTTTCTGCATGAATAAGAATTCCTTACAGTCCACAGAGTACAATGGTCATAAATGCATCAAAATAATCCTTGGTTCCTAAGGTTGAAAATTTCTAAGTGGGGCATGTTCATCAATTCACAAAAAAAAAAAAAAAAAACAATAAAGAAATTGTGGGTCTCTGTCAGTATAAGAATGAAAGGGTTATTTGGGGACTTTTTTTGTAGGTGTGTGTGTGTTTTCGTAGTACGGACGAAAAGTTATTGTAATACTTCTGATTGTGAATAAATACTTAACCTTATTCCTTTTTATGGGGTTATTTAATAAAATATGATTCGTTTGACAGGGAAGAGAATGTGGAGAAATTTGTATGAAGCCCTTAAAATATGTAGAATTTTGGAGCAGGCAGGGGTTTCTTAAACGAAAAAAATAGGTTGTAGACAAATGTATCAAACAGTTGAAGGATGCTTTATTTACTCTATTCAAATTCAGAAAAATGGCATTTAGAAAATAGAATGTAGGATTGGCTATAAGGACTATTTGAAAATTATCTGACCAACGTTTTTGGGGCTTGGTTCAAGTAGACGTTTGCTTAGGGTTTTTCATGGCCGTAGCACGACTCTGTCGACGCCACACCGTTAAGGAACAAGGATGTGTAAATGAGAATCAAAGATTCCCGCTCATTGATAGAGGATATCTAAAAAATGAGACTCGATACATTATGAGTATGAACCGCGCGGCATTCGGTTTTTTCACAATGCCTTCGAAAGGAACCTCATTTCAGACTAATGAAGGTGAAGATTTTCAGCGCTATTCTCGGCAGTGGCAGAACAGTGTAGAGAACTTTGTAGCAATTTACAACTTACGTATTTATTTGAAGAAAATAAGTAAGTGTAATTTCGATTAATATTGAATGGGATACTTTTTAAAAGACAAAACATTGGCCGCAATTGTAAATTGATGTTAATTCTTTGGACTTGTTTAAATCGTTCTCTTTTAAATTTCTGACGAAGAATCATTCTATTCAATCGATTTAGGTTTGTCTAAACAACTAGGACTAAGACTCCTCATCCGATGGACAATAATTATGTTCAACAAAACCCTCATCTTACTTCTTCTTCTTTAGGGAGACGAATGTCGGTCGAAAAGCAAGAAAACTAAGCAGATTTTACTCATGAGGAGGATGAAAGGAGACAAAGGTTTATTCGCTTACTCTAAAAATTGTACAAACATGTGGATCTGGTTCACAAAGCGAATCTCCGTCGACTGCAGTGGTTCGAAGAACAATGTTCCGGCTAAGAGTGGTGTCATATCCCAACTTGATCTAACCAAATGGAAGCAGCGCACTTACACTGTGCGTTGCATTCATTGAAGCCTGATTTGACTTTAAAATTTAAAATTTTCTTTCTTAAGAAGTTTAGTAGTAAATACATTGTATTACCATATATAATTTGAATAAGCATAGTTCTATAAATAAATTATTTAGGAAGATCGAAGGGACTTTGATCACTTTTCAGTTGGTATTTTAAGGGGGGAAATCACAGTAGGGGAGCGGGGGGCTAGTTGTAACAATAAATCGCTTCTTGGCTATGGAAGCTTATTTGTCTGGTATTTATGAAATCTAGCAGTACTATTCCAATTAACAGCTATTTAACTATCGATTCCATATAAACTTTTCATCAAACCTGTAACGATTTTTTGTAGAAACGGCTTTAAAAAGAAACTGACGAATGTTACAACTTACCCCGTGATTGGGGCTAGTTGTAACAGGCTTGGGGTAAATTGTAACATTAGGAATAGAAAACCAGTTTTATATTTTATAAAGATTTATTTGGCATATTTAGCATAAAAAACTTTGCAAATGCTAAAACAGGCTTAGACTTTTAAGTTAAATTTTTAATCTAACAAAAAATATTCAAAAATAAACAAATAACATGTTCTTTCTTTACATAAACTATTAAGGCATTTTAGGCTTACAGCCATTTATAATCTTAACTACTTCAGTAATCAGACTTTTGATTCATTTAGCATTTTAAACCTTAGGCACGTTATCACAAACTTAGTCTTTTAAGTTTTATCATTAATGTAATAGAAAAATAATCCAATATTAACAAAAACGAGGTCTTTTTTAAACTAGAAAGGAACATAGCCATTTACGACAACAAAATCTCAATTTCTTCAGTAAACTGTATTTTGATTGACCTAGGTAAAATATGAAATCATCTTGCACATGATGCGTTGTATCCACTTGTCGTTTGAATTATCATAAGTTTCCCTACAAGCTAAACAAAACCATTCTTCGGGTTCATCATCATTTTGTCATCGTTCTTTTGCCCTTTCCTTTGCCTTTCTTAATCTGTCGTGTTTTCTTTGTCTTATTTAACTTTTCTTCATGTTCTTATTGTAATTCGTTCTTCTCTGGCGTGGCTGTGAGACACAGAACTTATAAATAACTTACAAGTAATAAGTTACAACTTGCCCCGTAAAAGTGTTACAACATGCCCCACTGCGAAGTTTTTTTAAAATAACCTCTATTAAAACAAAAGTCACTTACTTGGTATGAAATTACACTTAATATAATCAAAGTAATCAAACACTAAGTGTATTTGTATAAATCAACAACTGCTAAACAATTTGAAATCTACGATAATCAATTTTGAATAAACAAAAAAAAGACCATTAACTGGCTTAATCGGAGCGCCTGCACAACACCGCTTCTTGGGCCGTCCGGAGGGGTTGTGATCGCGCTTATATTATAGAATGGGTATTACGTAGTAGGTTAGGTTGAAAATCAAGCGAATATTCTTCTATTATGTAGGTAAAAAAGGCTTGTTACTACTTGCCCCTGTTACAACTTGCCCCCCGCTCCCCTAGTACACAAAAAATAGGCATTTTTTCGGGAATTAATTTTGGCTGAATAAAAGTATCAATCGAAAATCTGCAAAGTAGGTTCTATAGCAATACTAAAAAAGTACAAAATGTAATTTTTTCAACAAAAAAATATTTAAAAATGGCGGCTGGGCAGCATATGCCCCAAGGCGCCTATTTTTGAAAGCGTGTCGATGGCCGAAGATGTAGACTCCTTAATTTTTCACCTGGAAGAATACACCAAAATTTTTTAGTTTTCATATAACAACAGCAAAATGGTCCATGTTTGAAAATAAAGTTACATTTTTAACAGAAAAAAAATGCGATAAAATCGTCTTTAAAAAAAAAATTAAGCCATATAAAATAAAGAATCCTACGTTGCTCCTTGGAGAAAGATATTTCGAAGCTACTGTCAAAATTTCAAGTCGATCGGTAAAGATTTGCTCGAGTTAGGTCTTCGGCGAGCTCAAAAAAAGTGGTTTCGAGAAAAACGCGTTTAAAGTTTTAAGTACTGAGAGAAACCATATGAAAATATATGAGCCGGTATGCCGGTATAGAGGCGTTACTGCAGAGTGAAAAATTTGGTCACCCTGACACTTTTGCCGTATTCCATCATTTGGTATATTATTTTTAAGACCCTAAAGAACCTTTAAAGCGAAAAAATCTGTTTTCGAAAAATTAAAAATTTTACTGTGATTTCCCCCCTTAACCAAAGATATAGGTTTTGGTCGAAGGTTGTGTCATTCGGACTAAATTGAAAGCAGTAAATCAGATTCAACGAGAAATCTTTTTGTATTATTTCTGCTGGTTTTTGAATGAAAAATTCCCAATTTTGATGTTCTCTGCGATCACTAGCCCAATCGCAAAGGAAGAATTGTTCTCCATGAACGTGTCATAATTTAGATTGTTCGTTAGCTTTTTGGACGATCTAAAAAGATTGGAATCAATTGATTCAAGCAGCAACTTTTAACTTTTTGCCTCCTTCTTCGGGAGAATTTTTTGGCCCTGGGCGTGTGTTTATCACACTATATTTAACCAAACTTTTTGTATTTCTTATTTCATAAACAAGTGCTAACGCTCCAGTTGATTTTGAGTCAATAAGATCCTGAATTTTTGTTGTTTTTTTTTACTTTACTTACTTTACTTACTTTTTTTTTAAATTTTTTTAATTTTTTCCCCATTTGGTTTTTATTCTCCAAACCAGATTACTTGCAAATATCTCCGATTCTCTTTTGGTGTCTTTCTGTTTTTTGGCAGTTTATTTTTATAGCTCAGAGAAATTCAGCTTTTACATCGAATTGTTATTGAAAAAAAAATTATATGGGGGTGGCAAAAAGGGTCATAATATAACTTCTTTTCTGGTTTTGAATTAGTTTGAGAAGCACCTAAATTGGCTTGTCTACACGTTTCTTAAATTTTTGAACTCGGTCCAACTTTTTGTTTTCGTAAGCCTGGGTGGTAATCGAACAAAAAATTATAAAAAAATAGAAAATTATATCGAATATATTTACTTTCTCGGAAGTCTAAATTAACGAATGAAAATAAAACAATAATTCTTAAGGTGATCTTCCAGGCACTAATGTTATATGGTTGTCCAGTCTGGGGTAGTATCGCAAAATCCAGTCTCAAAACAAAACACTTAAAATGATGCTTAACCTACCATGGCACCACTCTACGATGGATCTCCAAGATAGAGCGAATGTTGAATTGGTTTTTGTAAGGATTGAAAAACTCAATAGACAATTTTTTTCGAGCTGTATTGTAGCTAATAATAACCTCGTAAACCAATTGAATAGCAAAAGCAAAAAAAACTCGTTATATTGTAATTAGTTATTTATTTATATATTTTTATTTATTTATTTAAATTTTTATGCATTAAATAATGTGTATTTATATATTTGTTTAATTTTTTATTTATTTATTTATATATTTATTTATTTATTTATTTATTAATTTATTTGTTTGTAAATACGTTGATTCGTTGTTGATAAATTCAATTTTTTATTTATTTTTCAGATTGTTTTTTTTTCATATATGAACGTATATAAATGTATTCTTTCTCGTTTCTACATACGGCAAACTCTTATCTAGTCACTTTTTTTATTTATTTATTTATTTATTTTTTTTTGTATTTGCGAAGGTTTTTCACGAATTTTCCTTCCTAAAATGGGTTTTCTAGTTTCCTTTAATTTTTTTTTCTATAACTTTAAGACAATATTTCAGTTGTAACCATAAATTAATAATAACTTTCTCGTTAAGTGTAAATGTTGTCGATGTTTACTTTTTTTCACAACTACTAAGGATTTAAAATTGGAACATTCAGTATAATGCTTCAATAAACCGAAAAATTCTACAGCTTCCTAATTAATAAATTAAACAAATATGCAGCAAGAATAGGCGCAAACACATGGTTCGTAATATTAGGAGTTGAAAAGCATAGATTTTGTTCATAGAGGACCAACTCCATTTTATTGAATTTTATTTGTACAGCGTGAAAGTTGGGAAGCAGTTAAATGGTAGGTTCAGATCCTCAAGGAATCGATGAGTTGTACCATAAACATTTTGAAATACATGCAATCGTATTTTTTTATGAATGTTCAGATGTACATTCGAAGCTCTGAAGGATAAGTTTAAAATTTTGTTCCTCTCGTTCGTCTTGTTCGGCGTGTTTCCATCATATGAGCTTTTCAACCTTCAATACCTTTATTCAATTTGTCTGAATACCTAGTGCGGGAACGTTTACATTCTTTTTATTTTCGAACTGTCTACGAAGCTATAAAAAATCATTGATAGAATGGTCCAGAAGGTATTAATTTTTTTTACCGTTCTTTAAATCTGTTCCTAAAATCTTCCACGTAGTGGATGAGAAGAGGCCAAGTTGCTGAGAACAGCGTCTAATATACAAATTCGACGACATCTTTGCAAATCACATTATGAACGTGTAGAGCTTTGGAAGAAATAAACCGATCCATATTGTGTATAAGCTGATCAAATGGGCGACTATGAGAACCATTAATTGGGCACAATGATCTCTACTCCTAAGTATGATGCACAGAACGCGAGTTTGGCGAGTCTTTGTCAAAATACACTGTATGTAAGGACATATGTCCAGTCTGACAGATGAACTTCTAGAAAGTTCTAAAGCTCTACTTATCTAAAAACACCCTTTATCGGCGTTGGTTAAGCATATGTTCATATGAACTTTACTTTCTGCGCCCGACCATCTGAGTCAACAACTGATAATTTACTAATTTGACAAAATGTAATCACCCTTTGTTTATTTGCGATATCAACAAAACGTATTCCGACTCAGTGTAAACAAAACGGCGAACAAAATACAAAACAACACGAACCACCGCTCGACGGCACTGTAATCCAAGTAACCCCAAGTCTTAATGCCTTGCTTAATCCGGTTTTACTGGGCCGTTTCCACCTAGGCCTACGTCGATCTCTCCTGCTCACTCTCTATCTCTCTGATGTAGTTTGCTGTTACCAGACCATTGACAGCGGCTAAATGCATAGTGACGAGATACGAGTATGGCGTCAGGCGTACGAAAAGCCTTCTTTTCTTTTTATTCGGGAATGGAGGCCAAGCGTTTAACTTTAGTATTGATGTTGGAAAAAACTTGGCAAGAAGCCCTCCAATAGTATGTAGTTGGGGCACACTCATTTCATTCCTTGGATATGTATCTTTGTATCTCCGTACGAGAACAAAACAACAAAACGAAAAAAAAAAGAAATAAGAAAACAGGAAGTCAGAGTTGGGCTCAAATGAGGAATGTCGGTGTTTAGGACCCTCTGCCAGTGCCAACTGCCATTTCTTTTGTCCTGAGCTTGTTTGCTTTGTTCTTCCTTTATTCATTTTGTTTTCTTCAAATATTCTTATTCATTAGATTTCTTGGAACAACTACATAACCGTCGTTTGTTTTTTTTTTCTTTTCAAATTTTGGACTTTATCTTTAGACCGTTTGAAAACACCTAAAAGATAAGAAGGAGGAGGATAAGGAGGAGGAGATAGGAAATGCCAAAGGCGGTGGTACGCAATGAACTTGGTCGTGAGGTTGACTCATTATGTTGTTTTATGGTACCCCTAACGAGTAGTCTCTTCTAAATTGAATGAACCTATGTTTTAAAACAGGTAGAGAAGATAAGCTGCGACCGCTGGAGGTTTATTATGTTGATGGGACAGTCATGTGATGTGAGGTGATGAATCTACCTGCGCACTTTTACTTTCAAATCAGTGTTACAGGGCAGACCCCGATCGCGCTCTGGATATGATTTACAATGATGTTTATGTTTGATGAGTTTTAATAAAGAAAAGGGCGTTGTAAAAGTTAAATTAACATGCTTATGCATTTATCAAGTCGAAATGCTGCACTTTCACTTACCAGCCACTTTCGATTCTTATCGTTTAGGTACTTGCTTGGGGGCACACTAAACTGTATGACCTACAATATGACTTGTGTTCTGAAGTTGAAAAGTTGACATTGCACATCCCAGCATCGGACAAGCCTCAACGAATGAGAAAAGTGGAGCGATTTTTGATTTAAACATCAAACGCGTTATTTGCAAGTCAAAAATAACCATTTCTGGTTTTACTGGTTAGCGAATTTATTTGAATAAAATTCCAATTCATTTTTGAAGGCAAAGTACATGAGTTGTTTTGGGGTTCGTACTGTGGGTGCTTCATAGGATTGCCACCAACCTGGTAATGCGACTGTGTTTATATTTTATCAGGTTTTGGTTGATGTCCAACCGGACGGGACTTACTAAGCTTATAAGTTCTAGTGGTAAACAAGACTCAAAAGCAACACTATAAATATGAGAGCGGATGGCCTTTCACAATGTTGTTCGAACAGCTTCAAACCGAAAGCGGAAAGCACATTTGAATTCGCAGATCAGAGTGGGTTATCATAATAGAAATGGCCATTGGCTCGTGTTATGCCAATCTCGATGAGAAAAAAATTTTCAACGAATAAAGCACGAAACGATGACGACGACGATGATACGAAAGACAACAACTTCCGACTTATCGGTTTTGCAGCAGCTCGTTAATCGGTGATAAGTACCAGTAGGTTTCCAAAACTAGGAATCCACACAACAGATGCGAAGCACCAACATAACTATCCGTAGCATGATTGGAATATTTAGAACTTACAGGGATCTTCTGAGCGAGACACTCTCCGCAATGCAGTCAAAACATATAGAAACATTATCGCATCATCATCAAGGAGGTTACCGAGATTACCCAAGACTACCAAGAGCCCTTGGTTTGATGAATGGTGACACTTTCAGACGCTGCAACGCAAAACAAGAGCAGTTTCAAAGAATATGAAGCCCAAAGAAAGAAGATGTTCCTGCGTTAAAAGAATTGAGTTCTTACGAAATCTATACGAAGAATTAAACAAATTTTTAGATTTTAGGCAATTTTAACTCTCAAGACAATTCCAGGAACCAACGAATTTCAAGTGGGAACTCCCGAAATCTCCTTCGCTTGCATTCAGCGACGTGAGCTCTAAAACACGATGACTGAATTCGAAATCCGGCAAGGAATGGCGATCTCAGGGAACATCTGCAATTCCAACAGTCACAAAAAAATGCATGAATATTCGGTCTCGTGTTTGAGTAGTTTTGAAGAGAAGACACAGTCGCATTTTCAAAAAGCCATTCAACAAGGAGGATTCTCGAATCTCAGCGGTCTCCATTTAATAATCCGAACCTCCTTTTTATTGATAAGGCTATGGCAGATTTCTTAATTTTTATAGACGCTATGTAAAACTTATTTGAACAATAGTTCAGCATTACTGTCAGAATGGAACCCCAATAATATTATTTCGAAATAATTTCGGAACATTTCTTGTTGATAAAGAAATCTCGGACCTTCAACGCAACGAGAAGAAGAATGGGCTGGACTCTAAGCACTAGTGTCACATTTGACATGAAATTAAATGAGGAACGAATCTGTATCCAAAGAAACCGTTGAATATTTATTTTGAAAACTATTCAATTTTGAATGAGTGCTTCAAAAATAAGGATTACCCAAAATTTGAAGCTCTCAAGGGAGGAGGAGAAGCTCTTGGTCATGAGAAAGCATCCTTTCCTCTGGGATTGTAAAAACACCATCAAAAAACATTGGAAATGGAAGGAATTGTCGGAGTTGATGGGTTGTTAAGATGGTTGGTTTTCTTCTACGCTGCATCATTCGGAATTCATCTTCCTCTTCATTGTCCAATTTCTTGGTCATAGAAACACTGTTTTTTTATTAATTTTTTACACACATGGTTTATTAAGAATAAATGAAATAATAAAAATCACTTGAACCTTGCGACTCGGAAATTTCTTCAAAAATTCACCATATTTGAATCTTGATGCGAGATTTGAATTCGTAGGAACGAGCTTCGTTTTTTGTTCTCTCAACGAGAAATGTTCTATGATAGGGGCCTAAGTTTTTTTTTAATATTTTGCGCTAAGGAACTTCAAGTGTTGTATCAAAATTTTATTTTTAGAGGTCGTGTGTCCATTAAGGAAAAATCGACCAACTTTTTCAAATTCAGCTGCTGAATTTGTAACATCAAATAAAAAACAAAAGATCAGACTTGAAATCTTTTTACGGGACGTTCCCATGTCAAGCTTGAAGTCTTAAAAAAAAAAAACATGGATTAGCCACACTTGAAGTTTTCTTGATTCATTGTAACTATTAAATTTTGCGCAATAAAAGAGTACTCGTATTTATATACAAATAAACGAATGCTCAGCATGTGGTGACCCAGTTTATGTGATAAAGTCATATTCTGCTTGGAAGAAAAAAAATTACGCGTATTGAATCATACTATACATTACTTAAATCAATTCTGAGTTACGTCACTTTATCAGGCCCTTTCAATCGAAAGTGAAAGTCAGCTTTCCGTCTCATTATGCTTGCGTATATTTTCTGACTTTGATTTACTGATAACGTGTAGAAAAAAATGTTGTTGCTTATGGAGTGAAATTTACCTGGCCTCAAATCCAGATAGCACCACTCTCTCGAAATATCGTGTCATACAATTTGTCAATCGACTCAGTCTCTAAGGGCACATGTGTGAGTGGATTTTGGAAAAATTTAAAAATATCGTTGATTAACTCGATTTCTGTTTTGTTTGCAGCAAATTTTAAAAGCGTGAGTATGGCTATGGAAACAATGCTTCTTCAACGATCGTCAAAACTGGATTTAAAGAATTTCGTCTTTGCTGAACATCTATTTTTGATGAGGGCATCGCAGGACACTTAATGGAGACTTTTGTGACCTCTTTAAAAACTTTAACAAATGATCACGTATTGGCAGATCGATGAGAGTGAGTGCAGAAAGTTTTGGCCCTGTTTTCGAAAGGAAAATGTCCTCTACCACCAAGAAAGTAGCATCTTACTTGAAACATGTTTCCGCGAGTAGAGAGAGCTTATCTTAATCTTTCTATCTATCTACATATTGTGCATTGTTCGACAATTTTTTTTTTTGGATGGCAAAAAGAAATTTTGGACACCAATGCGATAAGTGAATTTCACAATAAATCGTTTAAATTTGTTGAAAAGTCTTATTTCAAGTGGCAATTCGTGTACAACTCTGGCCCAGTATCAAAATAAGACTAGCAGACTTAGCAGAGAAGAATCTTAAATCAAATATTGGTCAAAAAGACGAGAAAAAACCCATTAACATCTGAGCTTGATGTAGATTAATCAAGTAAAAGAATGAAAATCTTCCAATGAATTCAATTTTAAGATAATTATAAAAAAAGCTTAGAAGAAGCCTGCGCATTTAGATTGAGATAACAAATTAAAAATGTGTCTGAAATATCAAACACCAGGCAATTGTTACTGAAGTTATTGTTTCCACTTTAACTTTGTTTTATTACCTTACTTTTGGCGATCTTTGCAGTGTCTCAGATCAAATTTCAAAAACGAATATATGAAATTATGTGCAAAAAAAAATGTGTTGAGTGTTTGAGTGTTTTTTATTTAAAATAAATAGAAGAAACAGTATGAATCTTATTTGATTATTTTATAGAGGAAAAATAGATATAAATTCAATATTCAAAGCATTGCCCATCGCTAGCCACACATTTTTTCCATTTTTCTGGCAATTCATGGATACCCGTTCTGAAAAATTCGACCGGTTTGGCCGCAATCCACGAATCGATCCATTTTTCGACATCATCGAAATGACGAAAGTGCTAGGAAGAGCCAGGCCATGTTGCATCGATCGGAAGAGATAGTAATCGGATGGCGCTAGGTCTGGACTATACGGCGGGTGGGGTAGGACATCCTATTTGAGTGTTTCAAGGTAAGTTTTGACACATTTGCAACATGCGGCCGAGCATTGTCATGTTGCAAAATATCTTAATCGTGTCTTGCGACCGTTTCCGCCCGTTTTTCCTTCAGTGCTCAGCTCAAGCGAATCAATTGTCGTCGGTAGACCTCGCCTGTGATTGTTTCATTCGGTTTTAGCAGCCCATAATACACAACACCCATCTGGTCCCACCAAATGCACAGCATAACTTTTAGGCCATGAATATTCTGAACGGCCGTCGATGTTGAGGCATGTCCGGGGTATCCATACGTTACCCGACGTTTTGGGTTATCGTAATGTACCCATTTTTCATGACCAGTGACGATTCGATACAAAAAAACTTCTTTTTGTGGCTTCAATTCATACGACACCCAATGTCCTACCTTTCGGATCATTCCCTTTGCTTTCAAACGATCGGAAATGGTTTGCTGAGCGACGCCAAGTGATTTTGCAAGTTCGTCTTGCGTTTGTGACGGATCTTGATCGAGCAATGCCTCCAATTCTTGGTCTTCAAACTTTTTCACCTGGCCGGGGCGTTCTTTGTCTTCGGTGTCGAAATCCCCATCTTTGAACGGCTTAAACCACCGCTGACTCATTCTAACGTCTTAAGTATAGCCAGGGTAAGTTTCGGTAAGCAATTGATGCGCTTCGGTTGCTTTTTTCTTTAAATGAAAGAAGCATATTAAAACTTCCCGCAAATGTTGTTTTGATGGCACGAATGTAGACATTTTACGGCTTTACAAAAACTTGTGTGTTTTCACTAATGACCAATAACCTAGACTGAAATAATTAGACAATGACATGAAGTTTCTGATGTGACAGCTGTCATGGTCAAAATTCACCTCAGAGTAATAGATATGAAGTTGTCTGCAATAAAGACATTTTCAACCGGTAGTCCTATAAATATGATTTTTTTTAATTAAAATTTTACAGAAAAAATATGAGGGCCAAATTTCTCTGATAATTCAATTATATAAAAGAGATAAAAAGGGTTCCGTAACCATAATATTGCGACTCCGCTGTCCGTCTGTCACAGGTCTGTACCTTTTGATACTTCAATTTTCACCGATCCGTACAACAATGGCAAAAAATTGTAAAAAAAAAAAAAAAAAGAACTTCAAAAGAAGGTCCTTTTTTTTTATTAAAGTATTTTTGGAAAATTTGTAGTGTTAATTATTATATGATTGTATGAAACTGATAGTGTTCTCGTTCAATTATCCCATATTTTTGAGTTGATTTACAGTCACAGTAAAAAATCTTGTCCTGTCCTCAATACAATTCTTTTCTATGTTTTTTAACTTTTCCTTTTTTTCCGATCCGCAAAAAAACTTATGGTTTTCCAATTGCAAAGTAAAAATTTTAGGAACAGAACAGCTGTTAAAATGGAACAAAATTCGTTCTGTTTCCTGTTGGAGCAAAAAATAATTATGATATGGAATTTAATTGATCACTGCAAACAGTGTCATTGTTCCGTTTCCTATAAACGAAACCCAAGATCAAAGATCAACCACTTCTTATGCTAACAACCGCACTGTGCAACGTAAAGTGGTATTGCCATATTCGCCTCTATAGGCGCAAAGGCAAACCAGGTACCGTGTGTCTCAAGTCAAAAACCTCCTAAACCGGTTACGCTAGGTCATAAATCTTGAACTTCAGTGTTTATCCTCCTCATCATCAACATCATCATCACAATAACAAATAAGCCAACAGAAATTAGACTAGACAAAAATGTAAGGCTAAGATTGGGACTTACCAATTGCAGAAAACATGTTGACAGCAAAAAGTGTCGCCTAGTACAAGATCCCATGACATAATTATTATTCCATTGGTTTTGTTCAAAGTTGAGACTGTTGCGCTTCCACCAGAAATCCAGTGGCCGATCGTTCGATGTTGAGGTGAACCACCACCAGTTCCACTTCTTCTTCTTCTTCACCAGTCCAACTAGTTTCCCGATGCTAAAAGCTTGAAACTCTTCTGCTGCACCAATTTGAACGAATTTGTTGCTTTAAACTTATTTTCTTTCGAAAATTAATGAATCACACTTAAAAAAAAAAAAAAAACAAAATTCGCGCACACAACAAAGCCAAAAAAAGTCGACACTCTTTAACTGAAGCAACAACAAAACCGAAAGCAAACACGACGACAACAAAAATGATGATGATGACGATAAGAGCAACAAAAAAAAAGAACTCGATTACATAAAACGGGCACTTTTCGGTTATTTTTATCAGTGATTCCGTCTAAAAAGATTTAGCAGAAAACGTTGCGGCGAAAACACAAAACCCAAAAAAAAAAACACAATTCCTCTTCTTTCGTTTTCCGTTTACTTTACAAAAACACTACACTACTTTGAAAATATGGGCAATTATGGGCTAAGGACACTCTTTGAAAAATGGTGTTGTTGTTGTACCCTTTTTTCGGCGACACACTTGCTGAATTTTCTTTTTATTATTTTTTTTTAATTTCAAAACAAGGAAATTTCTTATTTCTCGAAGAAATGACAAAGATTGACAAAAAAAAAACAAAAAAAGAAAACTTTAAACCTCGACTAGAACGTACGAGGTTTCGAAACACGGCAGAGAAAAGAAAAGGACGATGAGCAAAACGACACCGTCCACGCACAATGGCAGCAATTCGAATAATACCGTGATGAATACAAAAACTGAATGCTGCTCCGGTTGCTGGACTTGTTTTTGGGTGCGGGAGGTGAGGGACGAATGAATTCTGACCCGATTGAAGAATGCAGTTTTGTTGGAGGGAGATCAAGCTATATGTACAGAGCTATCATTTGAGGATGCTAGAGAGAGAGAGAGAGAGCTAGAAAGAAAGCTAAACACTTGTTGAATGGAATGAGGAGAGGAGAATGATGTCATGTGGGTGTTTTATGATTGCAGTGCGACAGAGATGAGACGAGTGGTTGGCTTGTTTTATTTACATTTCTGACATGGTGTTGCGGTTTGTTTGGGTAGGTGAAACGGTTGGATTTCGTGGAGACTTTCCACGCAGCCATCTTGCTCGAATGGAAGTCGTTACAATTTGAATTTGGTTGAGCGGTAGTCTTTCATTTGAATCAATTGATGGATTCTAAGTTTGGTTTGTTGTTGATGGTATCACAATTTCATTGAATTTTCCCAATTTAATTTTCCGTTGCGAAAAACTAACTTGTCTGGCTTAATGGGTTACCGTGTTGTTCTAATAACTGTATCAGCCTGTCATGCTGCAGTTGCAAGTCTGTGGCTTCACAATAATGGTTCGAGGCATTACACCGGCAGCAGAGTGATGACAAAATCTTTCCAAAAATAGAAAACAAATAGTTCGCAAACTCTTAATAATAGCGAACAGAATACTGCGAATTGATCGAATGCAAATATGAGTCGATATCGAGTTCTCCGTCGTTATTCGGACTCCACGCATAAAAAAATCGAAACCAAAATCCATCTGAGCTTCAAACCATTCAATTGTTCTCTTTCCCCTTCTATTAGCGAACACGGAAGAAAAAACAATGAACAACGAACAAGTACGCGGGAAATTCAAATTGAGTTAGAATTTTTGGTGTTCAGTAGACCTTAGACCCTGATACCTCAGCTCACGAGCTATCATGGACCAGAGATTCGTGGATACCATAAATTGCTAATAGGACTACCCGTTGAAAATGTCGTTATTACAGGCAACTTCATATCTATTACTCTGAGGTGAATTTTGACCATGACAGCTGTCACATCAGAAACTTCATGTCATTGTCTAATTATTTCAGTCAAGGTTATTGGTCATTAGTGAAAACACACAAGTTTTTGTAAAGCCGTAAAATGTCTACATTCGTGCCATCAAAACAACATTTGCGGGAAGTTTTAATATGCTTCTTTCATTTGAAGAAAAAAGCAACCGAAGCGCATCAATTGCTTACCGAAGCTTACCCGGGCTATATTATAGACGTTAGAATGTGTCAGGGGTGGTTTAAGCGGTTCAAAGATGGTGATTTCGACACCGAAGACAAAGAACGCCCCGGCCAGGTGAAAAAGTTTGAAGACCATGAATTGGAGGCATTGCTCGATCAAGATCCGTCACAAACGCAAGAAGAACTTGCAAAATCACTTGGCGTCGCTCATGGCCTGAAGGTTATGCTGTGCAGAAGGGTGTTGTGTATTATGAGCTGCTAAAACCGAATTAAACAATCAAAGACGAGGTCTACCGACGACAATTGATGCGTTTGAGCCGAGCACTGAAGGAAAAACGGCCGGAAATGGTCGCAAGACACGATAAAGTTATTTTGCAATATGACAATGCTCGGTCACATGCAGCAAATGTCGTCAAAACTTACCTTGAAACGCTCAAATGGGATGTCCTACCCCACCCACCGTATAGTCTAGACCTTGCGGCAACCGATTACTATCTCTTCCGATCGATGCAACATGGCCTGGCTGACCAGCACTTCCGTCATTTCGATGATGTCAAAAAATGGATCGATTCGTGGATTGCGGCCAAACGGGTCGAATTTTTCAGAACGGGTATCCGTGAATTGCCAGAAAAATGGAATAAATGTGTGGCTAGCGATGGGCAATGCTTTGAATATTGAATTCATATCTATTTTTCCTCAATAAAGCATTGATTTTTGAAAAAAACGACCGGTAGTCCTATTAGAATTTTCGATGTTCAATAGACCTTAGACCCAGCGCTCAGATGCTTACCTCAGCCCACGAACAATCATCAACCAGAGATTCGAGGATACCATAAATTGCTACAAGACATCATTCTGCGATAAAGCAGACAGCCGGTATTACAGAAATTAAGACCCTGTAATTAGTTCTTTTTAAATTTTCAAATAATTCTTCAAGAAGAGTATTCAAAACGTTTGGAAAACCGGTATAGAATCAGCTTTTTGATTAAGTCGCCATTGTTATACTTTTTTGTAAAAAAAAAATATTTTGCTTTTTTGTCAAAATAAAATAATTCGGGCCCTTATTTTTGAACCGACAAAAGTTAAGCTAACCTAAGTTTCAAGTCCTATTTTAAATCGTGATTGTAAATAAACGATAACAAAAATTTCGTTGTAAAATAACTAAACGTACATTATTCTGGTGAATAAATTACAAGGAACAAGAAATGATGGTGAAGAATATTGATTCAATGAGGGAAAATTTCCGAAAGAGTATGAAAAGGTTATTTCTTAAAAAAAATCGGGTGCTGCCTCTGGGAACATTTTTATACCGGCATTGTGGTATTACGAGAAATAAACAAAACAAAAAATAAATTCTCTTCAATGTGCCTCTAGAAAACCGATAATTGATTAATCGACGGTGTTTGTCACGACCCTGTTGTGCAAACGGTTTAAGAAAATCATTTCGTTAAGTTATTGTATCATCTCCAACAAACACCATTGGAAGTTTTCTTGAATAATTTTGAGTTGTGGCCCGTGGTGGTATTTTCAATGATTCCTCTGTAAGATTTTTACTACACATCCACCCGAAACTCTTCCATTGGTTCGAAGTCCACAAAAATATAAGGAAATTGCATTAAGTCATAAGTAAACAACTATGAAAACCTTTGAAGTTTTTAAAATACAATCCGCTATTGCGCGGTGGAATAACACGAACATATATGTATGCATACCATCGACAGACCCTTGGCAATTCCATTTTACCTCAAATTCATATGCGATATTTTTCCATGCACGTTCATGATTTGGAAACTAAAAAAATTATTTATATTTGCTTTAACAGACTTCATATGATTCGATGCATGATAATCAATTTTTGGACTACGAATTATTGGATTCAATTCCAGAACCGGAATCCCATCGTCTTCCTATACTCGAAGCTCAAGCCGAACATCAAAGCGAAGAAAGGAAAATCTTCTGCAACAGTTTATTTAATCCAGATGTTTAAATAAATAATAACAAACAAATAGATAAATAATAATACGATCTTTTATTTTTTTAATGACAGAACATGTTTCTGGAATATTTTTTACTCACTCGAGCTGCAATAGTTGTGGAAAAATCTAAATCACTTTGGTCGTATATTTCACAGAAATAGGTGTCTTCAGCCGAGTATCTGATTTTTCAGTTTATAGTGTAACCAAATCAAGGAGTTCAATATATGTTTTTTCTGACATCCTGAAATAATTCCGATATTCATCTGGTTGTAGTTTCAACTCATTAAGGATATTTATATGTGCCAACAGGATCCCTTGTTGTTTTTTTTTTGAAGAGCCAAAAGTGCCACCACTGCCAACAATGTATTTTTATCCATTTTGATGCAAAAAACACTATGACATGGCATAAAAACCGTGTTGTGTGAATGCTCCTTCAATGTTCGTTGTTCGGATTACGTGCATCGAAAAACGAACAACGAACTACGTACATCGAATGAAAAACAAAAGTGTAAATCCAGCCTTAAATAAAGAACAAATAAAGAATACGGGCCTATAGATGAAATGTGGTTGCCCTTTAGCAATCTTTGGATTACGTAAAGGCTTATTACTGCCTTCGTGTTCTAGATTCTTGAAGTCCAAAGGCTTTTTCTATTCACTCCATCTCTTTGCGCAACCGTAAGACATTCTCTAGCATCTTTTTGTATGCGTCTGTTAGTCTGAATGACTAAAGCGAATCTTTTTCTAAGAGTTCATTAAGACTTTCCAGAAAAGTATTGAGAAAGCTTGGAGTCGACAATCCTGTCGTCGGACACCAAATCTATTTTACTTTGTCTTCGAAAACTTTCCTCCAACCTCCAAGCTCAGAAATGAAAAGATACTGTGTTTTAAGGCTTTCTAAGAAACTACAATTGGCGAACAGGATGTGAATATGAATTTTAAGAGTTGTTAAAAAGATCAATGCATGGCAAACTGTCTTAACATGGACTTTGAAATTTTCATAGGAGTCACTAACACAGCATCATGCAACTTGGAAATGAAGCAGTCGCAATCAACGCGAAATATGTATTTTAGGTCATCTTTAGGCATCGTAGCAGCTTCCCTATGCCTCTTTCGCAGGTGGAACTACAAATTTGGATTTCAAAAGTCCAAATTGTTCTAATTATTGCTTTGAAGAGAAGTATCTTGAGTTCAAGTTGCAGTTTAGATTTTCTACCTAGAATCCAGTTCATGCTTTTTGTTCTTCATTTTACTTGTTTGAGTTTTCACTGTGTCCACATAAGTCTCCAGCAGGCAAAAAAGAAGAGAAAAGAGGTAAACATAGTGTTCCAGCTCAAGAATATCGAAGAATCGTAGTTTCTTACTAAATCAGGCAAGTACTTTGTCCCTAATTGTGGTGGGAAACTTGTCACTGGTCGGCAGGGAATTGTGGATTTGTTTAGATATTTCCAGCATCTGCTAACCGATTTGTTCCTTCCCGACCATAGAAGTAGTTGGATTTTCGAATTTGAGAGGATCCAATGTATTCCGTAAATATCTGAACCGTTTTTGAATACACGAATCAGTCAAGATTATAAAGTTTCGCTCTACAAAATACTGTTGAACGGCGAGCAAGTCACTGGAGTGGATTTAAGTGGCCTTTGAAAGAAAAAATCGTTGTCGAATATTTGGTCGTTGTTTGCGAGGAGGTCGTTTGGGGGAGAAGGTCCAATCGTGAATTTGTAGATTCACGTGGAAGTTGAAAACTCGTCGATTTCAGTGGATCGGCGTCTTCAAATTTCAGCTGAATTTCAGTGAAAAATTAAAAGACTGAACACCTGGTTAGGAGCTAGCAGCGCGGTTACCAGATCATTGTAAAATTATTAAAGGCTCATGAAGGATACGATGGCCACAGTTCTTCGTCGTTGGATACAGATGAAATCTTTAGGGAACTGAAATAAAAGAAGGATTATAATCTCGATATAATACTTGTAAGAGAAAAGAGAAAAGACAACCGATGGTACATTTTTTTACTAACTTTTATTCACTTTTCTTCATAGTTTTCTTTCATTTATCTTTTTTGCTATAAAACAACACAATTTGGGAGACATCAATTGTTTTCTTTTATTATAAGGTTTTTTTTCTAATATATTCAAATCATTTACATATTAGTTTTAAACTAATGATTCAAAAAAATTATTAACTACATTAAAAACAAACAAATTAATAGATATTTATAAAAAAAAAGGTTTGATGAATAAGAAAAACATTCGAAATGTTATTAAAAAGCCATCCATGATTTGAGCGGCTTCTTTTGTTTTCGTTTTTTCATTAAAGTCGTTTCTTAAATTTCGTTTTAATAATAATTACTTTACAGTAGTAATTTTTTTTATTATTCATACATACAGATATATATATATTTATATATATGTACTTATAGTTTACTTAGTTAGAATTATTTTTATTTAATAATAATAATAATAAAGATCTATTTACAAGAAAAAAAGAAAATTAAAATTGTTTCAGTTGGTTTTAAATTTAAGTTTTTATTTTTTGTTTATAGATACAAATTTTAAAACGTAATAAATGATTATAGGTAAATAATAGACTTAACTAAATGAACGCAAAATATATATAAAAAAAATGAAAATAATGGAAATTTAATTTAAACAAAAGGTGAGGGGTAAGAAGAAATATATATATACAGTCATATATATATTTATATAAGATTAAGGATTTGAATTAATAAAATAACGGTAATTAGAAGGATTAAATTAGTGTTTGTATCGGTGTGTACCTGGTCGGGGAAATTTTCAAATTTTGTTTTATTTTTTAGTTTCATTTTCTTATTGAGTCTTGACGAGGGAATAGCTTTTCTTCTAATTTTCTTTAATATGAACTAAAATTGAACTTTTCTGAAATAGAAAATGATTTTCAAATGTTTTTTGGAGTAAAAATGGAAGCAAAGGTAAAACAAAAGACAGTCAACAATTTGAAAAGTCTTCGTCAATGATTTCTATAGTTCTAAGTATAAAACTGTTTTACAATCTCGAAATATAAAGAACAGGTTAGTTCTATGAGTCAATTTAAATGTTTGGTGTTCCTAGTCCCTATATAGTTTTGGGCTTTCAATTCTTGTCCTCAATCCTTCTTTTTTGGTTTCTGATTTTTTTGTTTTTGTTTATGATCAGCAAAAACAAACGTTCATTAAGATGCAAAGATATTCAACGCCGTTAAGCGAAGCGTGCATTTACGATCCTTAACTTGCGAGCCACAAACATGTATCGAGTTTTCAGCACGATGATTCGAATCATGTGATTTCTTCAGCCTTGTCTTGGAACAGAAAATACGTGCGACAAAACGGAGAGTATTATTAAGCAATTTAAGGGGTGAGCTGGTCTAAGAAAATATTGATAGCTACATAGCATTAAGTAATTCAATTTTGTTTGTAGTTTCTGCTGATGGTATTAGTATTAGTTTTAATGCTTGAAGGGAATGAGGAGGACAGTTGTTCAAAAGATTGAAAGCAACAAATGGAACACCTGTTCTTCGTAATTCACTTCAATTTTAGTGGTTGATAGGGCCAGTGTCTTTTTTTGTGTAAGCAATTACACCATAAAAAAAAACCATAAACATCCATTATGACTGTTAAGACTAGTCCAATAATTTGTCATCTGGATAATTTAGGACAAGAGATAATTCTGAAGATTGCTCTTGTTGAGCAATGCATTCTTCATGGAGATGGAGTTCTGAGATCATTGAAGAATCATAGCTGACTACTAACTTTCTTTTATCAGACAATAAGATTAGGAATCTGCTCAGAACTTAGAGCTTTCGAGATTTAAAGAAAATTGAAGATGAAGCTGAATGCAGCTAACTCTAACAACAATTTGACTCCATTCGGTGCTAAATGTGTGGGTCAAGTTGTCCTTGAACAACCCCAAAGACGTGAAATATGTCTTCGGCAAAAAAAAAACTAATGCGGGCGCACGTTAAAAGCTGTTTAGTAGCTTACAGTGAGTCATGCCATTCTTTCCGTAATAAAATGCTTACGTAGAACTTGGGAGGAAGGATTGAGAATCTAGGAAAAGAAAAGTTTTTAAATGGTATTTGAATAAAGAAATCAGGATAGAAGAGAGGAATAATACATTTAACATCAGTACCATCTATGCATACAAATTTTACATTACATCACTTTCTACATTTTTAATTTAACACTATCCTTTCTATTTGTTATTATTTTGGCCTACTTTTCTTTCTTGTTTTGTTTCATTCATATAAGTAAATACTGTGCAGTTCTAGTCTAAGTGAGATCTCACACGAAAAGGATGGTCAAAAATGAAAGACATTTTTGTGACAAGTTTCGAAAACTTTATACTTTCAAATCAAAAGAGATCATAATACAACATTCCATCTGACTATTCTTTGAGTCCACTTTACTTGGACTTTATACCTTAGCTTAGCCCGAAAGTGCATAGTTTCAAAGAAGACTTATGCATACTAGAATATCTTCCTGAAGAAGTGCGGTATGAAGATGCGCTGAATGTGAATATGATAATAAGCAAACGACATATTCATCGAATTCGCTGCATAATTTGATAATTGGGTTTTTTGAATATTGTAAATTTTGGAATCGCAGCCAATTTGAAGCAGTGGTATAAAGAAAAGACGCCCGTAGAGTACAACTCATGGTTGAGCTCTGGTTGTTTTTGAATATGAAGAATGCATCAAACAAGGAACTTTACTGTGGAGACAAGTTTCTTCGCCAAATAATCCATGATCAAGAAATACTGCCAACAAAGCATGGGAAAATGCTTTTCAAATTCAATGTGACTGTGATTCTCTCCCATATAGCACAAAATGGGAAAAAATAGCACAGTTGAAGCACTAATAATATAGCATCAACTTTATGCTTATGCTTTGTCCCAATCAAAGTTTACCAACGAATAAAGTTAAAGACTGTACAGAAAGTGGTTGCCAGTTCATATGAAATAGAGATCAATCTTTTCGATGCATAGTTGGAACTCATAGTTGCAGCAGTTGATTGGATGCATAGAAGAGGAGACTAGATGCTTATTTAAGTGTCCAATATTTCGAGAAACTAGGTAATTGGTAATAGGTAATAGGAGTATACCATTCGTAAACCATACAACATTTATCCTGAAGAGAATAAACGCTGGAAAATGATGAGGTATTGCAAAAAACAACAATAAGGATATAATGATTGTTTTTTCGATGTGACAGACGCAAAAACCTTGTATCATGAACTTTGTCTCAATTGTTTAAATTATAACGAAAACAAATTGAATACTCTTTACTTGAAATAAGCCTATTTACATCAGATATTTGTATTTTTTGTTATTTAGAAGGCTCTATAAAATGAACGTTTGCTTTAAGTCAATCCTGTAAGCCACCTTTACGTGGCCTCACTTTGAGCTTGAACTGCTGCATTTACTTCGCTTTTTATATATAATTTAATTTGGGTCGAATTTTAATTGCTCCTTTTTTTATAACTTCTATTTCTATTTATTTTGTTTCTAGGTTTTTTATTTTATTTTCTATTTCCCTCCGAGGACACATTTTAAAAACGCTCCTCACGCTACATTAAAATATATATATTTTTGTATATATACATATGTAGAAAATGTATATTAATTTATAAAAAAGAAAAAAAAAACAGTTTTATGCGAAAATAATTAAAGGAAAATCTTATAGATTTGGTTTTAAGACTTTTTTTTTTGTATTTATTCCTCATAACTATTATTTTTTTTTTTAATATATTTAAATTTCCAAATTCTCTCACTCGGCGATTCGTTTTTGTTTTTTTTTATGCACTCCTCCCGTCTTTTCCATTTTGTATTCTTTTTTTTTTTAATCTTCAATTTTAGTGACACTGGCGTTAAATGTTGTGGCTTTCTCGGGAAAATGATGAGCTGACGAGGCTGGTGGTTGGTTGGTTTGTTTGTTGTAGGTGTAGGTGGTGGTTGTGGTTTAATGGTAGCGATAAAGGATTGTTGGTTTTGTGTTACGTTTACATTTTTTTCATGTTTTTCTTTTCTTTTTTCTTTTTTGTTTGTGTTTATGTTTGAACAAAATCTGGATTAAATTGTTTAGAAAAAAAAAATGAAAATAAATTAAATGTATAAATAGAACTCACTTAATGAATATAAGATGGCAAATGAATGAGAATTGTTATTTAATCGAGAGAAGGCAGCAGGAAAAGGAAACGGATTGGTACAGAGGTGGATGGAATTTATCAAGACTCTATTCTAGACGCACTAGTTATTGATTATTTTTTTTTTTTGTGGCAATGTTTTAGGTAATAAACTACATTTTGGGAACTAAGTTTGCTTTTAGCAAATGCCTTTTTTTTCATTTAATTTTAGTACAATGTGGTCGGAGGATTTTTGTTTTTAGTTTTTTGTGTTTTTTGTGTTTTAATTTCAATTACCCAGCACGTGGACATCTTCTTGCTCCTGCTCTCGTTGACGTACAGCCACAGCTGTTTCCACAAGAAGGTACAAACATTTGAATTTATCTTTGTCGTCACGGATGACCCCTGAAATGTTAAAATTTGTTTAGTAAGTAATAATCATATTTTCGATTGGAAGCAGCAAGAATAAAAGAAACAAATAAGAAAAGCATGCGAGCCATGTTGGGTTTATAATTAATTTTGCAGTGCAGCAAAAAAAATATTTGTGTTGTGGCTGTTGCTGGTTTGAGCTTTGATTAAGTCATCAAAAGACTTAAAAAAAATTGTTGAAAGTGGTTTGTAGTATTATCAAATAACTGATGATAACTTAATTCTAGAAATAGGTCGCAAAAAGAGTTGCACCCCTGATATGAGCAGAATTATAATTACGAAATACTGGAAGAACAGAAGTGAATTCGGCCGATAGCTAAATATCTTTTGAGTTCGAAAACTATGCCATAAAGTTGAACACAGAGAATGAAAACATTAACAAGAGAAAACCTAGACGAAGAAAGACCACTAAGAGAGAAGAGTTCAATATCTGCAACCTGAGTAAAGCCAACCCTTTTCAACATCTACCCAAATAAACAACAAAGTGGCTGTACAGATAAAGAAGAACATATCAGCAAGAAACATGAGACGCAGATTATTTGAAAATGGATTTCATGGCTGCATTGCCGCGCATATAGAAAAAGAATTTAAAAGAAACAGATGGGAAAAAGTATGTTAAACGTCCACCAAACAAGGAACTGGATCCCTGTTACAATTTAACGACAGTAAAGCACGGCGGAGGAAATATAATAGTTTCGGTTGCGTTTTCCTGGTTTGGTGTTGGCCCATTTTGTCGTGTTAATAAGCGTATTGAATAGAGACATAGTGCACGACAAACAGACTACTTACCACCGACCCTAGCGTCGGAGAAGAGATCGACGATTTTTGGTTCGGAAGTACTGGCAAAAACAAATGGTAATAGCGAAAGGAGAGAAAGTTATTTCCACCGGCAGCTCATAGACTAGCGCGGAGTCTTTGGTGACCTACGGGAGCATTCGGTAATCCAATGAAATGAAAAAACGGACAGTCTCGCGAAAAAGTATTCGGAGATGGGAGAATATCTACCAATCCCGAATGTGCATACGCCGCTCAGCTCCGAAAAAAAACTACAAGACGAAAGCCCCTGGATTCATAGAACCGCACTTCTTCATAAAGTTGGATGACTTAACAGGTGAACTGAAAAACCTGGTAAGATACATGTGTGGATCTGGCTGGTTAAGGACTAAAGCAGGTCTCAAGGTGGTATTCCATTGCTAAGCAGAGCACAATGGACTCAAATCGTTGGTCTTAGTGAAACGCGGCCATGAAGCCGTAAGAGCAACTTTTTATCTACCTACTTATCAAGTGCCTAATCAGTATGTTCATAGCTTATCTTTTTCTAGATTGCTCGAGAAAATTTATTTTTGTGCTCCCAACTAAGGTTGCAACAAGTCAGACCGTACTGCAATTTGGATTGGACCAGGCCATAATAAAACTCTTCTCAGAGCTTCCTCATGCATAATTGTAGCATGTGGTATAATATTTTAGTTGATTTTTGAAGATCGAGTCCCAGATAAATACGTTTTGGTTATTCCTAACGAATTAGCACTGCTGCGTGCATCGAACATCTTATTCTGATATCATCTCTTGCGAGTTAAGATGTTATGAGACACAAATGGAGCTGCTTTCCGAACTCCAGAATTTGTGAAAAAAATCACTGCTCCGTGGATGGCTGCACAGTAAATAAATTTGTTTATTTTACACTACAAAGAACTCACCTTTCACCATATGACTGGTTGGAAGCATGCCACTCTGCGCCAACGTCGATGACGTTAGTGTGTTGTTATTATTGTTCGTATTTGTGTTGTTGTTATTGTTGTTTAGGACATTATTCGGTACAGAAGACGCTGTCGATGAGGTGACCACTGTTGCCTCAGCTCCCACCGTCGCAGCAGCCACTTCCGCTGGTGAGTTTGATGCTGAGGTCGTTATCACGTGATTTGCTGTCGTATTTGATTCATTTAGAGATTGCACTACAACTTGGGTATTCTGATTGTTACTACCTCCTCGCGATAGACCAATAGGAACTAAAAAAAAAACATACATATTCCAATTTTTTTCGAGAACTAGACAGAACTGGATAAAAAAAAAACCTACCAACTGTGCTCGTGGTGTTGCCACTCAATGGATGTGGGAGCTGTGGCAAATGAGCCAAATGCGGATGTGGGGCACTCCAGTACGCCGCATTCGATGGGCTTGTGGTCACTTCTTCCGTACTAAAAATAGACCCACGCAGTGGGATGCAAAATTATAACAAGAAGTTGCCGACTACTACGAATCGCATGCAATACAGTAAGGACAATGAGATGGCTTACCTTATGACACCCTGCCATGCGTCAGAGTTCTCGAATTTAGAGGTGTCCTCCTCGCTGGGCGAACAGGATTCGTATTCATTAACGCTGTCATCTTCCGATCTGTTAAACAAATGAAGAATATTGGTTGTTTTTTTGTTAATATATGGAAACAATTTGGAGCGAGATTACCTCCGTTTCTTGATAGTGGGCTCTTGAAACGTCGAATTTGGGGGATTATTTTGAATGATTTGATTAACAGTTTGGGTATAGAAAAAGTTATTACGAGGATATGAGCAAAACGGGAAAGCTTGAGGCGGACGGATATTCGCAAAGGGATATCTTGAGGTTTGAATGAGTTGTTGATTGGATGGAGACGACATTTGTCGTCGGAATCTTTTTATATGAGTTCTGGAGGAATACACGAAAAAGAATGAAATTGTTTCGTTACCTGTATATAACGCTATCATCGTACTCCATGTCAGGTTCAACTTTAACGACTTGACCGCCAGGCGTTTGCACAAAATGATGACCCAATGCTGTGAGAACGTTGGCAACGCCATCATGAACTTCTTCACCTTCGACTTCTTCCGTTGCTCCAACAATCTGAAATAAAAACGAAAAACAATATTATTATTAAGACAACAGTTTATAAGAGTTCACTTACAACTTCTGAAGCTGGACTTCCGGTGATCGGATTTGGCGCATTCACTCCGGATGTGTTCATACTCGACGAATTCAATGATGAACTGTTTAACTTTTTGCCACGCCGCGAAATGGTATAATGCAGCGGATCGTTCCCTTCTCGACGTATCATTTCGGGTAAAATTCGACGACGAGCATTGATAAACCAATTGCAGACCTGTAAAGCAATAATGTACACTTAAACAAAGACCTTTTGATGCTTTTGTTGTTTTGTAATTTAATTACCTGCAAGACTGTGAGATTGGCTTCTTGTGATAAGGTTAGTTTTTCGGCGTCACTTGGATATGCATTGTATCTGTGTTCGTAGAGCCAGCGTTTTAGAATTTTTACCGAGTGCTTGGGCAGATTGCCACGACGTTTGCGTATCGATGAGCTGTCCAAATTTACACCATCGCTAGAGTCGAGAATGTCCTTGATGTCTTTGATGTCTTGCATATCGGACATATCATGCATGTCCTGGTGGTTTTCACGGCCTTCATGATCCGAACCAGACTCGTCCGCACTCGATGTCGATTGAAAACGTTCACGTGCTGGAAAATAAATAAGTTACGGTATTAACAAAAGGAACTCAGACAGAATGTTTGGAGCAAAACAGAGAACCGAGATCTAAAACAGAGCGTAGATATGTCGCACTGCAAGCAGAAGTACGACAACGCTTTAAATGAGTGGAGATATCAGAAGATGTCGAGGTACCAGATCAGTGGCTCAAGTTGTGAATTTCGTCGTTCTGTATAGTTTTGTCAGCAATGGTCTTTTTGATCGTTTCTTGTTGGAAACATTAGGGGACCTTGCTTCAGGATATACCACCGGCACACGCTGGTTCAAGAAGTTTAAGCGGGGAATAGCATCCGCTGAAGAACACCGCGAAAAACGTCTATCCACATCTCACTGGAAACATCGCGAAAAAAGTCGAAGATGTCGTGTTGGCATGTAGCTGATGAAGGTTACCGAAAGAAGAAATGAGTTCATCAGGATAACTTTTTGTCACGTTTCGTGACCATGGACGAGCCTTAGGTCCACCATTTTGATGCAGAAATCGAACAGCAATCGATGGAAACGACCCTCTTCACCGATGTCGAAGAAATTCAAAGTATCGAATTCAGCAGGGAAGGTTAAGGCTTCAGTTTTTTAAGGATAATTATGGTGCAATACAATTATGGAAAACATAGGAATTCTTCTGTAGAGGAAAATGTAGCCATTAAGCAATTATCTTCTGGTTGGAGTCAGGTGAAAACAGTGCAATCGCATCAAACAAATTTTGTTGAAGAATGCTTCATAAAAAATAAAACGATAGTCGACCAACCAGTGATGATTGGATCAAGAAAGTTTGCCCTTATGACGGATTCCATTTTAGTGATTGAAAAATCACTCGTTGCTTTAAAAATGTTAAGTCCTCGTCGGTCTTCTATGAAGCAAATAAAGCCGTATTAATGAAATCAAGCATTTTAACAGATTATCTTCTTAAATGACATAAGAAGTTAAGGGACAAAACAGAAAAAATATTTTGTCCGTAGACAAGTGTCCTAGCCATCCATACGAAGAAACTGGTATTCCTACCTGCAAACACAACTAAGGACCCATCAACTATTAAAAACGTTCATTAATTATTTGTTAAAAAATAATATACTGGATGCAGGGATCAAGGTATCCAAGTCTTGGGGTGCTGTCACGCAGAATCTCTGTTTTTGGGCTCAGATTTTATTTAGGTAGAATCATAAATGGAGTAGTACCAGCAAAAGAATGGGAAGTATATATTCAAATTGACGACAGTGTATTTATGTTGATAACTGACGCTGACATTGTACAGGAAGTTCATTTTAAACGAAAAAGAAGAAGCAGACCAATTAAGAAGATTGCGGTATGCTTTTAAAGAAAAACGAAGCGGCATCAAGACAAAGGACATGTCAACACGGCGGCAGTTGCGATGGCTGCAATTCACTAGATCTAGTTCCCAGTGGCTTCCAAATCTTCTCTGAGCTCAAGGAAATTCGCTTCACTCCCATGAGTAGATTGGCGAGTTCATCCACCTCGCCATGATGAAGGTTTTTGCCTAGAAAACCACGACCAAATGTTCCAAATGGACTTCGACTTCAATTCGTATGTTACTCTACCTAATCTTCTGCTCTAATGTTAATACAATGTGTGAGCCATTCCTGTAAATTTTTTAACCGAGGGTTTTCTTGACGTGTCGCACACGTCCAACATTATGTACATATGTTTTTTGTTCCACCCGCTTGGTCTAGTATATGTTATCGCAACTCACAAATTCGTTCTAGCAAAGCTAAACAAAAGAAGTCTTACATGCTCAAGGCAAAGAACGATGACATCTATGCATCTGACATGATGGCATATTATGAAACCCAGCTTCATAACCTGGCATAGGCTTCCAATGATTATTTACATTATAAACTGTCAAACAATAAATACAGCCAAGCAATTTGCCCACAAACCACCCACTTCCTCTTACCCCAGGCATTCGCAACAAAAACAAAAGCAAAAACAAAAAAATATATACAAATGAGAGCAGACATTTAAATGTCAAATTGTCTATTTTTGCCTCTTCTTCGTCTTTTTGCGCCATCGCACACAGAAACGCAATTGAAAGCAAAGTAAACACGACGAAAGCCACTCACACCAATGAGCCCACATCAAATACGAATGAAAAGGGACAAAAATAATTTCTGACATTTAAACGACAGAAAGAGAGAAAAAAAAGAGAAATACCAAAGAAGGCGCAATTTCTTGTCGAAGCTGTTGTTCGTTTTCATGCAAACTGCAGACGCCATATTGGTGTCTTCCTCATGACATAAAAACGAAGTGAAAAACTAAAAAATTATTTCCTTGAAATTGCAGCGCTAAATTAAAACAAATTGCAAGTTGCAGTCCGATTTCAAATTGGACATATGACAGATGCATGGCTTGTTGGGGCGGCCCGACAAAATCAAAATGACAATCAGAATGTCACATTACGTAATTTGACAATTTATCTGTGCAAGTGTCGTCGTCGGGAAGCGGCGTTTAACTACTACCAAATTAGTGTTATTGGTTTCCAATTTCATTTCTGAAAATTATTTACCTTCGTGCTGGATGATTTGGGCTTGAATTTGAGCCTCCTGCGCCATGTCCTGGATATCTTGACGTATTTGTCGGTCGAGGGCTGAGTTCACCTCCTCATGGTGTAGAGCATCGGGCGAGATCATTTTTGTTGTTTTTCTTTTTTTTTTTTCTTTCTATTTTTCTAAAACTTTGCACTTTTCCAATTCAATGTTTGTCCTTTGGGCTAAAATTTAAATTCTTCTGTAGAATGTCACTTCACTAGCTGAATTAAAGGTGACCACGAGGGGCAGCTCTGTGTGGGGAAAAGAATAATGTAACTAATTAGTTGACGAAAAATTTGTTAAAACACAAAAACAAAAAAAGGAAAATTATCGATAAAAGAATTTTATTATTTGATTTTATTGGGATTAGAGTAAAATAAAAGAAACTCTGACGAACCGAATATTATTTAGCTTGTCTTTCTCCGTCGAACGGCGATAACGACGACGTATTCTTCACAAAAGTTTTCACAATTTGTCCTAAATCGAAGACGAAATTGTTTTTGAAAAAAAAAATATCCGAAAATTTTAGCGGCTAACGTGATTGTTATTATTTTCGCAAAGTAGTTTACTTTTGGTGTTTTGTATTTGAGTTAATGGGATCTGCCAAAACGAAACTTCAAAAAATTTCATCCGACGAAAGACTTTTTCACAGTCAACTCTGACAGCTGTCACGAAACGAATGAGACTACCGAAGGATGGCATAAAATTTTGACGGGCAAGAATGCCATTTGAGTGCATTGGTTAGAGGGCGACGCAAGTAGCGAAGACTGAAATAGAAAAGTAACGCGGTAAAATTTTCATCAAAATGGCGTCGCATTTTCAATTTTACCATTTTTTTCTGTTCTTTTTGTTCTTTTAGTGGCACTGCATGGGCTTGTATGTGTGTGCGACCGGCGATGATTGACGTTTCTCAAGCACATAGAAGAAGAATGGAAAGTGGAATGGAAAATGAATGCAGTGTTACCAGGAGTAGTCTATGTTTTCTGAACTTGTAGCTTTAAGAGTTAAACTTTAGTCGAAATTTGGCATAAAACACCATATATATAGTCTCTAGCTCGCAAGAGTTACATGTAAGTAAAGCACTGTTGCATCCATAGGTACACCCATTAATTGGCTTTCACATAAACGCAATGAAATAAAAAGATTTGACACTTGCTTTTACAAAGTCGACAAGGTTAATGTTATAGAGGCATTTGCAAGTTACTATCTTCGAAAATGGAACATTCCCTGTGCCAACTCTTTACGCAATCGATTGACCAATGAATAAGCTTTTAAATGAATTTTTTGAGATCAAAGGCTTTAGATCTGCGTGTTTGGGTCCATGAATGAAAGAAAGTAGCTTGAGCTCGAGCTCAGATCTTGTTTGTAGACTACGGAAAGAGCTGCTTTCATCAATTTCATCCAAGAAAACGCAAAGCTTTCGATTTGTAGTCGGGCAATAATTCAAGAAAACACCAATTCAAAAAAAAACTTTTAACGTAAAAACCCGTTTTTGACCCTTTAAGTATGATGGCACGACTTGACCTCGCGATTTTTCAGAATTTCATTCCTCGGAAGATTGTATATGTAATCATATCAACAGCGGTATCTTAACATACCTTTTGAAAACGAATAACGGCCAGGAAAAATTTCTGAAAAGTTGATTTAAGTCACCCCAGTTATCAGTTTCAAAGGAGCCTGTTTTTTTTCTAGGTGCTGGTAGTACTTGTCGAAAGTTCAACGTGCGTTCACATTCGACAAATATTGGATTTACTAATGGCAGGATAACGACAACTAGGGACTACTGTAGCTCAAGTTCAAGACGACATTTCGTTGTCGCTTACAAAATTAAGCCGTGTATAGTATAGCCAAGTGACTAGTTATAAACAAAAGTAAGAAACATTTTTGAGTAGCATGAAACGTAGGAAAGCTGATGCTGTTTTAAGGGTTTCGATCACCATAAACAAAAGCTATCAAGATCATGTGTTTGCTTTAAAAAGATGAATGTGTTGTGTGATTTTTTTTTCAAGGGATAATTTTCGTTAAATTTTTTCTAGGGAGAAACAGTCTACGTCTATTATATCAAGTTAGTCCTGATTTGCACTTTGTTATAGGTTGATGAATTTTTTTTTAATAAATCAATAAACAAGCAATCACTGGCGTCCTCGCTGGATGGACCTCGCATCGTTCGACACTCGACACGCCCTGAGCCATAACTATTACACCCACACCTTGTGAATGAAAAGATATGGAAATCATATAAAAAGTTTATGTCTCTATAACTAAATCAGTTGTGTATTATTTGTTTTTGGATTGTGATTATTAATAACATGAAATTCGATGAAAGACGGGTGACGAGATAAAAGTAAGAAAACTAGTCATACCTCAGTTTTAAAAAGTTCTTCACCAGCTGCCCTGTACTTACAAGCTGTAAAAGAAAAGTTGCATGAAGTTGTAATGGGACCTTCAATTTGCCGATTTATAGTTTGAAGCAGAGGTTGGGAGACTTTGGAGTTTCTTTATAAGAAAGTCCTTGTTATATTTTGTTAACAGTTTTGGAACTACCTTTGGTTTAACGTAGAAGATGTTTCGGCGGTGTAGAAGCGAGTAAATTTACATCATAATTTTTTTGATTTCGATAAGTCTCACCGCTCGGTTTGGCAGCCTATCGAAAAGGCACAGATTCAGAAACAGCTTCATAAATAGTAGCCAAATCAGATTGGGCAGAGTATTTCTTACATCACTTGATGAATCTTAAACATTTCGAAGCGTTTGTGGCGACATTGGTTACCTTGTCATTCTAACTCTTCATTCTAAAGGTTGCTCCACATTCCGAGGATGGAAAGCATAAAGCTTAAACGATCTAAATGACACTCATGGATATTGGCCACGTTCAAATGGGGCCAAATGAAGGAAGGGGCTTTCTTGAGTTAGTCGTTGAACTCCATGTGACTTAGGAATTGATATTAGATAAGTGATTCATTTACCCCACCTTCTATTAAGATAATTTTTTTTACATAGTCTAAAATACTGCCCATGTCATCTCGTTTTTTGAAATTTGGGATTTCGCGCGGAACGTAACGTGCGCGTAAGTTCAATGGCCGAGGGTTTATTTTTTGCTTGAATAAAGAAGACAACATGCTTTGGAGACATATGATTTCACTGTGTTCATAGAGCTTAATGCTGTTGAGATTGAAATTAAAGAGTTAAGTAACCGCTGCTGTTTCATTTGAATTCGTAACGATATGAAAAACTGAGTTTATTCTCATCATCAAGGAGTCAGAATTTGGAAGACAAGAGGTCATTAATGGATTTCAAGAAGACAGTAGAAATATATATGGCAAACTGGTGAAGCGATGGCAAACTCCATCAAACGTTTCTTCAATATTAAGTAGAACAATTTTACTTGCACTTGACAAATGAAGAAAGTGGTATATTATACCATCAGTTTTTCAGTGGCCCGATTGCTTTAAAAACTACACGGTCCGCCTCAGATACGTTCTTATATCAATAAATTTCATAAGCTGAAGTTTTATCAGCGTTTCCGTGATGTTAGAAAGAAAGGACGTTAGTAGAATGGACGGCGTTTCGGGGTGTTTTTGTTCCTTTTTAGGAATGGGTTGGGAAAAGTGCTGTTTCCATCTACTCGGGGAGAGTAGAATAGTTGAAATAGATAAAATGATTTTGTAAGCTGTTAAGGACGCCTTCAGAATGGGGAGATTATACTTGTCCAGCCGACTTGAGAACTTCAACATCTTATAGCACTTTTCTATGAGTACGTAAGTCGGAGGTAATCCCGCTCTGGAGGAGGCAGAAACTTAATCTCATTTTCATGACCCGCAACCCCAAATCCTTAATATTTTAAGTGTTTTCCAATATTCGATTCTTTTAAATTTTTCTACCGCACTAAGGAATTTGAGCTAGAATTGCCTAGAATGTTAATTTCGTCCAATATTTGTGTTCAGTGAACTCGAACACTCATGGTGAATTAACCCGTTTCCATGATCAGCAAATAAATCCATAATCAAGATCTGCCTACTAGGTTCATTGAACCACAGAAAAGATTTACTATCTCATAAGCCCCTAGTGAATTTGAGACAAAATGTCCAATGTTATTTGTTTATTGATCGAATTGTCAAAAATGTTCCTGATGTGGCAATGCTGTAGCATAAAACAAGCCGATAAAAACACCAAACAACAGAAGCTGCGATAAATAAAAACAAATAAGACGTCGGGCCAAACGTTTGACATTCGAAATTATACGCATCCGTCAATTGGAAGCAAAAAAAAATACACCATCATAATACTACCACATAAAAATTTTACCGTATAGGAAAAAGATGAGAAAAAAAACATTACACAAACACATTGAAACATACGTCATATCGCCAGCATACAGACAGTGCGCAAGTACACAAACACAAAGTGAAAATAAAGATTATTTGACACGAAACACCATTTTGACATTTTCCCCAATCAAATTTGATGCTTAAAACTTTCAAATTTTTTTTTCTGTTATTCCTCCATGACAATTATGAGAATCCGTCATTTGAAAGTTGCCGCTTTCAACATACAATAACAAAACAACATTTTTTTTTGACACAATATTAAATAAAAAATAACAAGTGTATATTTAACTTATTTATACACTTTACACAAAATGGCGGACTGTCCTTTTTTCCCGACAGGCAAATACAAAAAAAAAATCCTATTCACATGCAGAAATTTCGAGAATTCGTACTTACAACATTTTAAGCTGAACATCTCTCCATTTGACTTAAAAACCACTCAGATTCACATCACTGTCAGGTTGTGGTAAATTTCTTAACAATTTTAACTCTCCACTTGCACAGCGCCAAATATCATAAATAAGGCTTCCGTTTCTGAATGTCAAAAAAAAAAAAACGAAACCACCAGAAAAGTCGCACGCAAACTTTTTTTTTTTTTGTTGTTTTTCTTGAACGTCCGTCAGTCAAATATAATTGCGCCACAAATTCCTGACTTAAGTTTTTTTGTTTATTGGAAAACCGATAAATTGTTTTTTAAGGTTTTTGCGGTTGATTGATAACTAAAATGACATTAACTTGGAACTTTGCGGTGCAAACTTGCGAATTGAAATAACTTGACTTTTTTCTGTATACACTTTTCGCTGGCGAAAGAAATGACACAAAAAATGCCAAAAAAAGAAAAAAAAAGGACGCGGAGTAAAAAAACGGCGAAGGATTGGGAATGGGAAGCAATAGCAAGATGACAGCAAATCCGTGGGATGGCAAAACAATGAAAATAACGTGTGACGGTTCTTGTGTTGTTTTTTTTCTTCACAGTGGACAGCGGGTATGTTCGCATGTTGATTGCGTGAATGTCAAAAGGTTATCTGGCAGAACGCGATATGACGGTAAATAAATTCGAATAAAAGATAACAATCATCAATTGTTTATGTTTGGTCCGAAAATGAGCACATTCTCGGTTTTCATCAAACCAGATCTTAATAGTTGAGAGTGTTGTTGAATGTGAATCGTCATATTTCTTGTCAGATAAACAACAAACCTCTTTTTTTCTAAAAAAAAAAATAAGATTTCTAAATATTATTCACTTAATCGTCCGCAGGATGGATGACATGATTTTTTAGTAATTTTGTATGTTCAAGGTTTCCAACTTTTTCTTATACTGTGGCGGAAAGTAGCTAACTTCAATAATAAGAGGAGGCATTTCAAGCTTCCTGCAAAACAGTTGTCTCCATCATCACCCGCATTTGAAATTTTCGAGGCTTAATCAATAATGATTTTTTTTTAAATAATTTTCAATAAAAATATTGGACCCTAATCGTGGATTTAAATTTCTTTCACACGTATAAATTTACCACTAGTAAATAGTAATATTGTAAACTAAACAAGATTGTTATTTCTTTTCTAGCCGGTCATCGTAGGGTCCGGAACTTTATTCCAACTTTAATCCTTTGGAGCGATAGAAACAATTGAATTTGAAATAAAGATGTAACGGCCGGTGCTGGTGTTCCAGATTAATTACTTTAAAAGACTGGCTGTGTTGCTTTGTTTGGAGAAATAAGAAATGACATACAATTGGCAGAGAAATCTTTCATTTTTAAAAACCCTTCGCAATCCAACATTTTCTTCAAATCAAATCGATCCTTACCGCAAATTTATCCTAGGAGAATTTTTTTTTCCGAAATTAAACTATCATTATCATTTCTTATCTAAATATTTCCAATCCATAGCTGCAGAGAAAATAAGTTTATCGTTACCTATGTTCACCTTATCATCTTCATGCTGAATATCGCAATCGATTAGACGGTGTCGCTTGCGCTAAATTGTTGTGGCAGCAAATCCCATGATTTTTGTCCTCTATGAATATTGAGTTTCACTCTGAAAGTTGTAAGAAGAGTGTGAGTTTTACATTAAATCTTTTATCTTTATTGTTTAAGGGCCGAAAAAACTACTAATTCAACAGACCAAGCCATTCCATTAAAAACACGACTTTGCGTAGATGAGCAAACGTGCTGTTCAAAAGCGCGGATTATGCTGAAAAGGTACAATCCTAAGTAACCTCACGGATCATCACGGATAAAGACATATTCTGCTCGATCCCAGTAAGTAAGAAGACAACATACTACTTTGGGCGCCTCTTTGAGGTAGACATTCCTAACCAACATCATTCCAAATAAGGCTGGAACCATGTCTCTGTAACTGAAATCATATCAACTCCCGTGTTAAGGAAAACATTTATAATGTAGTCTAATTTGGCCGAGTTAAATCTGTCAAGCAGGCTCAATACGATCTTTCGAGCACTTGCCCATGAATGGGAGTTGTACTCCAGGATATGCCGATTTTTTTTTTTTTTTTTAAGAGCACACGCGTACAAGGGGTTATGACTACCCATAAAATGTAAATACATAACGCGAGTGGAAGGGATCAGGGAGGAAATAGGGATAAGTACTGATGCACATTGTTTTTGAATTTCTGCAGATTGTAATGAGTGGGAAATACCGAGCGTGGTAGAGCGTTCCACATTCGTGTTGTACGGCTAATGAACGAGTCTCTATACTTGACTGTACGTCCGAAGTTGGGCTTGAGGGTGAACTGATGAGCATTCCTGGCGAGACGGGTGTTACGGTGAAAGTGATAGGAGGGTGGAATGCAGCTGGCTAATTCGCTAGAGCACTGCTTATGGTAGAAGCGATAAAACAGTGTTAGACAGGAGACGTTACGACGGTGGTGAAGAGAGTCAATTGACTTTGTAACATTTTTGTCCCCTATGAGTTTTATCGCTCGATTTTGAGTTCTATCAAGCAGGCTCAAGATGGTCTTTGGAGCGCCTGCTCATAAATGGGAGTTGTATTCCAGTTTGGGGCGAATGTACGCTTTATATATGGCAGCCAGATCAGATGGGGTAAAGTATTTCTTGCACCGCTTCAGGAAACCTAAACATTTCGCAGCATTTTTGGCGATAACGGTTATGTGATCATTCCAACCGAGGTTCTTATTGATACACATACCAAGTACTGAAAGTTTTTCGGCTTCAACAATGCATGCGCCATTCATGGATAATGGTCGAGGGTTTTCGTTTCGCTTTAGTGACAGAAGACAGAATTGAGTTTTGGAGGCATTAAATTCCACTCTGTTCATAGAGCCCCATGACAGTATGCTGTTTATATCGGAATTTAATGAGTTAATCATACGCTGCCGTTCCATTTCCACGGCCGAAGATGAGGGACGTGAATTTGAAAACGAATATGAAAAACTGAGAGTACTATCATCAGCGAATGAGTGAATTGGATTAGATGTAGCAGACAGAAGATTGTTAATGAAGATAAAAAAGAGAGTCGGTGACAAAACGGAGCCCTGGGGAACACCAGCATTTATATGGTGGATATCAGACTTGGCACCGTCCAATACAACTTGAATTGAACGGCACGAAAGAAAGTTTCTAATCCATTGAATAAGAGATTCGTCGATACCAAATGCACGCATTTTCGACAAAAGAGCCTGGTGCCAAACTCTGTCAAATGCTTTAGAAATATCAAGCGCAACAATCTTGCTTTCACCAGAAAGATGTAGAGAGTTGTTCCACTTTTCGGTGAGATATACCATCAGATCACCAGTGGATCTTTTGCTACGAAAACCGTACTGCCGGTCATTGAGGAGTTTTCGTGTTTCGAGATATTTCATTAGCTGACGGTTTATCAGCGTTTCCATGACCTTGGAAAACAGGGACGTTAGTGCAATGGGTCGATAGTTGGAGGGAGAAGAAGATTCGCCTTTTTTAGGGACGGGTTGGACAAATGCTGTTTTCCATCTACTCGGGAAGAGACCAGAAGAGTAGGACAGATGAAAAAGCTTACGCAATGGTTTTGCCAACGTGGAAGAACACGTCTTCAGAAGAATGGGGGGAATACCATCTGGACCAGCGGATTTATGGATGTCAAGATCTTTGAGTACTCTTGCTACTGTACGAGTGCGGAAATAAATCCGTCCCATGGAAAAGTTGACGCGCTCGAGTACAGGAGGCGGCAAAGCAAGTTCTTGAAGTGTTGAGCTGGCGGCAAAATGGGCCGCGAGAAGATTTGCTTTGTCTACAGAGCTGACAGCTGGGGTGTCATTGTAAACAAGTGTTGGGATGGAAGATGAGACACAATTTTTTACATTCTTCACGAACGACCAAAAGCTCTTGCTACCCTTGGGACATTGTAACACTTTTTGTCTCAGATTTCGTTCGTGGGTAAATTTTGCACATCGGATTTTAGCATTGCAGTCATTTCGAGCTTGTTTGTACTTTTTTCGGGTTTCCTCAGATGGATCGGTTTTATAATTCCGAAAACTCAACTCCCTCAGCCTGATAGCTTCTTTACAGCTCGAGTCGTACCACGCGTTAGTCTTTGGCTTGATTACTTTCACCCTGTGAGGGATGAAGTTTCTCATAGCAAGAAGAACAATACTGGTGACCATATCGGCGACGGCATCCACGTCGCTATAGAGGAAGCATAGCGACCAGTTAAAGTTCCTAAAGAAATCGCTAAGGCCGTCCCAATTGGCTTTCTCGTATTGCCAAATTACTCTTTTAGGAACTGGTTCTTTAACTGTTGGGTTGTGGTACGAGAAGTAAGCCGATATGACACAGTGGTCCGACGAGCCTAGAGGCGACAATACGTCTAAGGTGTATTTATCAGGGTGGGAGGTAAGAAACAATGTTAGCTTTGTATACGGCAGTCAGCCAGATCAGTTCGAAATATGGTAGTTCACTGCGGTGTGAATCATGGTTCTTAGCGCATTCAGAAATTGTCGTTAATTCCATTGATTATTTTCCTTTGCTTAAAATTAATGAAAAAAAACGAACCCATTAAGTTTATGCTTTAACAAACATTTAATTGAGTGCAAGATACAACAAACAACTTAACGTCGTACAACTACTTAGTATGTAACAAGAACATTGCTTACTTTTTTCTAGAAAACCTTTATACAGGTAGTTTAAAGTAAGGTACTTAAAATTTATATTGAAACTTTTGTGCGAACGATTGCTTCCGTTTTGGTGGAGTAGACTGGTTCAAGAACAAGCTTAGAAACTGTTCATTTTGCAACTCATTCAGAGGCATTTCCAGTTCACTACAACTCTTGATGATCTCAGCGCATGCACGCAAATCCTTGCGATGATCTGAAATTTAGAAAATTGTAAATTATCCATCCGCATGTTTTTGAATCACCACTAAACTTACATTGATAGTTAAATAATTGACTGAGGCAGTTACTGCATGACTCGCGCAGTTTGTACTGCAAGAAAAGTTCGATCAAACGATGCACAGCATCAATATTTTTCTGCCGAAGGAACGATGAGCACAACGAATGGGATCTGCAAACAAAAGAATTATAAATCAAGTGAAAATTTGACAAAAAAACACTTACTTTCTGCCAATCAATCCCTGCAACTCCTCGTACTCCTCAAACAATTGAGCAGCGGATTTTTGATCCGAGAACCATTCACTAGCGAAGCAGCTTTTCCAAACGCAAGCTAACCCAAAGATATCCTTTTGCTCGTCGTAAATCTTCTTGGCTAGCTGCATCAATCCCACCAATACGGCATCACTTTTCGTCTCTAATGTTTCTTCGGATATTGTTTTGAAGGCAACTCTTATCATGCGACGTCCTTCATCGTCCTTACAACTGGCAAATCCCTGATCGAGTGTCTGCAATGCACCCTCAGAACTTCCGCTTCGCCACATGGACATTGCCTTGAAGGGTGCCAACTCGGCGTAGATCTTTAGAAGAGGATTCTTTTGTGACTTGCAGATTTCAATGAAATCCTCGATTAGATGGGTTTTGCGAAGAGTGCTTAAGTACTTGAGGCATTCAATAAGAACATCCTGTTTGGAATAAATGTGAAACGTTTTTTTTTTATAGAACAGATGTTTTAGAAAAGCATTTTAAAAATAATGATAATCGGTTAGTTGCTAAATTAGAGCTGCCATTAAGAAGCCCTATTTGTTTATAATCGTTTTAAAAATAACGTGATGAGAGCCAACGAAAGCAGTGTGCTCGAATATGCCATGTCCAATCGCTTTGCTGATTACAGAAACATTAGAAACCAATCAAAGGCAGCAATAGACAGAGCAAAAAAAAGCATGTCTTATAAAGTTCAATCCATGAGTGACCAAAAAGCAATGTGGCCAACGATAAAATCCTTGGTCCTTAAGGAAAAAAGGAACGTACTAAGAAGTGTCGTTTTTGAAAATATACACGGAAATGACTCGTTGCTAATAGCAAGTAAATTTAATGTTGTTTTTGTTGAATGTGATCGTGAATTGAATCGTGCAATTTCGTTGGTGAATAAAATATTTAAATACAAACCAATAACACTTCAAGACAAGTCGACGAGTGAGAGATATTGCCGTAGGCAGGAAAGGAATCGGTGGTGATGGTTCTATTCAAAAGCAGCGGCAGACTACAGACCAATAAATATATTACCTACTGAGGTGAAAATATAAGAGAAAGTTGCACAAATGCAGAAGTAAATAAACTGTTTGTTGAGGGCCAATTGGGGTTTAGAAGAAAGCGAGGTTGTGAGTCTTCAAGCATTATCGGCAAGTGGAAGACTGAAGTTCATGAAGGAAACAAAATTGTTGCAGAATTTTTAGACCTCAGAAGAGCCTTTGAAACAATTGATAGGGAGATTCTTCTGGATTAATTCAGATAAGTATGGCATCAAAGCAAATGATTAAGTGTAATCTCAGGTCGAAGGCAAAGAACGAAAGCACTTGTTGTACCACAGGGATCAGTGTTGGGGATTTTATTTTTTATTGAATAAGTTAATGAAATGCCTAAAGTTATTAAGTTTGCATCCCAGCAGTTATTTGCTGATGATGGTCCATTGTATTTTTCATGCAATCAGTTAAGTAATTGTGTTTATAAAATAACCTGTGATTTAAAAACTTTAAGTGTGTGGTTCGGAATGAATAAATTAAGTCTAAACGTAAATAAAACAAAATGCATATTTAGGCCAGTCTGATTTGAATGTATTTATGAATTGTTAATAGGACTATTCAATTCAATATTCAAAGTATTGCCCATCGCTAGCCACACATTTTCCCCATTTTTCTGGCAATTCATGGATACCCGTTCTGAAAAATTCTACCGGTTTGGCCGCAATCCACGAATCGATCCATTTTTCGACATCATCGAAATGACGAAAGTGCTAGGAAGAGCCAGGCCATGTTGCATCGATCGGAAGAGATAGTAATCGGATGGCGCTAGGTCTGGACTATACGGCGGGTGGGGTAGGACATCATATTTGAGTGTTTCAAGGTAAGTTTTGACGACATTTGCAACATGCGGCCGAGCATTGTCAAGTTGCAAAATATCTTTATCGTGTCTTGCGACCGTTTCCGCCCGTTTTTCCTTCAGTGCTCAGCTCAAGCGAATCAATTGTCGTCGGTAGACCTCGCCTGTGATTGTTTCATTCGGTTTTAGCAGCCCATAATACACAACACCCATCTGGTCCCACCAAATGCACAGCATAACTTTTAGGCCATGAATATTCTGAACGGCCGTCGATGTTGAGGCATGTCCGGGGTATCCATACGTTACCCGACGTTTTGGGTTATCATAATGTACCCATTTTTCATGACCAGTGACGATTCGATACAAAAAAAACTTCTTTTTGTGGCTTCAATTCATACGACACCCAATGTCCTACCTTTCGGATCATTCCCTTTGCTTTCAAACGATCGGAAATGGTTTGCTGAGCGACGCCAAGTGATTTTGCAAGTTCTTCTTGCGTTTGTGACGGATCTTGATCGAGTAATGCCTCCAATTCATGGTTTTCAAACTTTTTCACCTGGCAGGGGCGTTCTTTGTCTTCGGTGTCGAAATCACCATCTTTGAACCGCTTAAACCACCACTGACACATTCTAACGTCTATAGTATAGCCCGGGTAAGCTTTGGTAAGCAATTGACGCGCTTCGGTTTTGTTTTTTCTTTAAATGAAAGAAGCATATTAAAACTTCCCGCAAATGTTGTTTTGATGGCACGAATGTAGACATTTTACGGCTTAACAAAAACTTGTGTGTTTTCACTAATGACCAATAACCTAGACTGAAATAATTAGACAATGACATGAAGTGTCTGATGTGACAGCTGTCATGGTCAAAATTCACCTCAGAGTAATAGATGTGAAGTTGTCTGCAATAACGACATTTTCAACCGGTAGTCCTATTATAATACTACAAATAAGCTTCAGTTCGAGTATTGCTCAACTTTATTATATAAAGCAAACGTAACAATGTTTTCCAGATTCAAGAAGCTCCAAAACCAAGCAATGAGAACTATATTATCGTGCCACTGGTTAACACCTACAGTGGATATGTTAAATGTGAAACAAAGAACGGAAATGTAATGATATTTTTGTTTAAAGTAAAAAAAGAAATGTTACCGAGTTATTTAAGATTTAAGACTTCCGCTATTCAGGACTCAAAGAGCGCAAAACACTATTTTTTTTTTTTACAAAAGCTTAAAAGTATTTAACGATCTGAAACAATGAAATAAATTGAAATCATCTCATTTTATCCAGCTACAGCTCCATTAGACATTGTCGTTATGCCGATGATTCAATCATCTTTAATAAATGCAAGGACCGCTTAAAAGTATCCACAACATTCTCTAACATCATGGCAGATCTTGAAACCTGGTGCGAAGTATCAGGCTCCAAGATCTCAGCCGAAAAATGTAACATACTTCACATATGTAGAAAAACCAGCTGTACAAAGCATATAAATCTTAACTTTAACTCCATAAATATCTCCAATGTAAACTACCTTAATGTACTTGGAATAACGTTTGGTTGTAAATATAGTTTTAATGAACATTGTCTAAGCCTTAAGAAAAGCCTAGCTACCAGGCTAAATAAAATTAAATTCTTAGCTTCGAAAAATATTGCTGCTCATACTAATACATTGATCAATGTCACCAAATCAATTATCCTCCCAAGATCGACTACGGTTTAGTGATATACGGTCGGTGTTCCAAATCATCTCTACAAAATATAAAATCCCCATACCATACTTCGGCCCGGGTTACCTTAAGAGCCTTTTGAACCACTCCCATCAGAAATATCCTCACCGAAAGTGGTGTCCCGTCAATTGAGCACTGATTCGATTACCCGGAAAAGACCCATATTAAATGACATCAACAGGATATTAACAAGTGAGAACATTGTTAAAAGCCCGTCAGCCCTCTCCAACGCCATTAAATTCTCAAAAGATTATGATGTCCCAATCAAAAACCTAAAAAACCGTTTTCCAACTCAACCACCCTGGCTATTACCAAAAGAGTCCGTCAACATAGACCTAAGCAAGAGCTCGAATGCTTTAAATAAAGGTATTAAATGTGTTTTCAGACAAATGTTTGAAGAACTACGGCGAAAACATTACAACTGGCCTTTTATATTCACCGATGGGTCTGAAAGCATTACTGGTACATCATTTGCAGTGGTCGATGAGAATGGTAAAATCTTGAGTAAAGGGCTTTTACCAGCCCACTGCTCCATTCTATCCGCGGAATCTCTGGCTATTCTACGTGCCCTGGAATCTACCTCCTGCAAAAAATCTCTTATCTGTGCAGATAGTCTCTCTTCATTAAAAAGTATATTAAATATCAACAACAACAGTAATATGATAACAAATATATGAGGCAAACTTATAGGAGCTAAGGGAGAAATTAAATTACTATTGATACCAGGTCACATCGGTATTAGAGGGAACGAAAATGCAGATCAAGCAGCGAAACTAGCAGTTAAGGAGCCTCTTATCGCCTTCCCCAACATAAATAAAGCAGATATCGAAAGAAGAATAAAAAGCATTTGGTCCGTTAAGATTTAAAATGAGTGGAGTAATTATAACCACTTCTACTGCTCTTTCAACCCAAGTGGAACACATGCAACATATCCACCAAGTGTAAGTCCCCATATGGCAAAGTGTTACATTCGATTACGCCTCAGACACACAAACCTCACCCACTCTCTTCTAATCAATAAAACCCCTCAGCTGAACTGTTACATCTGCCAAAGTGACATCCCACTTTCAACCAAACACCAAGTCTTCGATTGTCAGAAAATAAAATATCTATTTAAAAAGTTTTTTAATAATAGTAGTTTTCACGAATTACTCTCTCATCCTACTGAAAATAACATAAAGAAAGTTTTTGAATTTCTTACTGCTCTAAATTTAATAAAGTATATATAGAATCTTTATTTATACAAGCCGAAAGCCCTGGTAGCTAGTGCTATAAAGATTGTAATGGCATTACTCTTTTAATAAATAATAATAATAATAATGAAATCAGAGAACAACTAAGAAAAATTTAAGAACAAATATTGTGAATATTGTTAAAATGAAGTATTTACTACTTCATTCATCCAAAAAATAAGGTGACATATGAATTTAAACTGCGCGCGTCGAAGGATTTGGAAACTTTTCTTTCTTTTTAGGTTGGTAGTACTGTCAGTGACATCGATGTGAAATTTCATGTCAAAATATATTCATAGTGTTTGAGATACGCGTCGTTTTGTGAGCTGCTAAAAGTGAGTTTTTCGTTTTTTGCGATGTCGAAATTTATTGAGCAAAGAATTTGCATTAAATTTTGTTTGCGGAATCAATTCTCTGCTGCGGATACGTTGAGGATGGTGCAGAAAGCCGTTGATGATGAGGCTATGTCTAAAAAAAATGTTTACAAGTGGTAGAGTGATTTCGAAGACGAAGAGCGTTCTGGGCGACCATCAACCTCAATCGATGAAGCTCACGTCCAACAAATCAAAGATTTGGTGTTGAAAAACCATCTATTAACGATTAGAGACCTTGCTGATGAAGTTGGCTTATCGAAAGACTCAGTCAATACTATTTTGAAGGATGCTTTGGGCCTCAAGCGTGTCAAATCTCGACTGTTACCGAAAACATTGAATTTTTTGGAAAAAAAGCGTCGCCTTGAAGTGTGTGAAACAATGCTTTCCAACTACCAGGATGTCATGAAACGCATTATAACTGGCGATGAGACTTGGATCTATGCTTACGACCCCGAAACAACCGATCAATCGAGCGAATATCGTGCCAAAGGAGAGCCGAGACCAAAAAAACCGCGCCAAAGTCGCTCAAAAATCAAGGTCATGTTGACAGTTTTCTTCCATTATCGTGGTGTTGTGCTTTATGAATTCCTTCCAACCGGCCAAACAGTCAACAAGGAATATTATTTGAACGTTATGCGTCGTTTGCGTAACCCAACCCGCCTAAAAAGGCCGGAATTGTGGAAAGACAATTCTTGGTTTTTACACCACGATAATGCACCATCCCATACCGCACTCGTAATTCGTGATCATTTCGCCAAAAACTCAACCCATATCGTTCCGCAACCACCGTATTCACCTGATCTGGCGCCGTGCGACTTCTGGCTGTTCAACAAGCTCAAAAGACCTCTCCGGGGACACCGTTTTGATACGATAGAGGAGATTCAAGCCGCAGCGAAGACGGAACTGAAGGCCATCCCGGAAAGTGACTACAACCAGTGTTTCAAAGATTGGAAAATCCGTTGGCATAAGTGCATTGCATCGGGAGGGGATTACTTTGAAGGGGATGAAATTGATTTGGAAGAATAAATAAAGAATTTTCAAAATAAATAAAATGTCACCTAATTTTTTGGACACAGTATAAATAAATCCATTAAACAACAAATATTGTTAATAGCTTAACTTTGGTTAGCAAATAAAATGCAATGATGTAAATCAAACCACTCCCATTCAATTCTTCACACTCCAATTTGTCCATCAATATTTTTTTAATCTACCCTTTCGAAAGCTCGTTGCAAAGATTTTTTTCTCAAATCATTCAGAACAAGAAAATTTTATATTAATTTGACCTAAGAGCCAGCAAAGTCGAATAAACAGTCAGTATGTTTTCTGCAAAGTCATACATCCCAGTATATAAGGCGTTCTTTCTAAAACTAACCCCAAACACGAACATAGGGACAAAGTAGAAGTTTCTAGCCCAAATTTAGCAAATTTGTTTTGTATTCATGCAAGGAATAGCAATAAAATCCAAGTGCCACTCGTGTTTTCTGAGCGCACGCAAGTGTTGTTATTTGACGACGCTAAATCTTATCATTATTATAAAAACAGACGTCCTTCTGCCCAGATGAGTGATGTCATTTGAAGTAAATTAACTCTTTAGAGTTCAACTGAAGTTCCTTGCGAAGATAAAATTTCCCAATTCTCATTGAAATCTCCGCCGTACTTCATAAAACGATTAACATTATTTAGCACGTCACACGCCAACCGAATTAATATTGCATAGTTTCCTATTTTTGGAAACCCACAGCGGTCGTATAGGGGGGTGCCTTTTAAAAGGTCACTTACTACAGAGCTTGATAAGTAAACATATAACAACTCACCTTAGATGGTAGCATCCTCCAGCCGATGCATTGCTTGATAAGATACAGAAAGTCCAATTTGTTCTTGATCTCCAAAGTCGACAGCAGAAGATTGTCCAACTGCGCCTGAGACAATGATCGAATGTCCAGGCCCAGTTCGGGTGATCGAATCGACTCCAAGTCCTGTAATACTCCCTTTGTGGCCATGGCCACAGTCTGACCAAAAGGTGGAGTTGGGGAACTACGACTGTCGGACTTCTTCATCAGATTCTCACGCAGTGATTCCCATTTTTTTGTCTTCTTGGTGACCAGCTCATTGGTGAAGGTATCAATAACATCGATTTGCGTGGATTTATGCAGTGATGGCCATAAGAAACCAATGCAATTCTGCAAATGTAGCAGAGCCTTTGGCGAACCAGGTGATGATGAAAAGCGGGTCAACAATGCCATTGTGTGGTGAGTGTGAAGCGCGAAAGCTTTATGCGAGACTACCGGCTAGGAAATGGTTTATCCAAAATATCTTTCTCCCTAGCAATGCATTGTTGCTATCGGTTACATAAAAGCAGTAAACGATTTTCTTCTCACTGTTTTCACATAGCCAAGAGGTGTTGAAGTGCAACTGTCAGTTTGGTAGTCGATGAAAAAAAAAAAAATAAAGGATACAGAAATGTCAATGTTTGACAACAAAATGTACTATTGTGCTGGACGTGAGTAATCTTGTACATTTTCAGCTAGTGTCATCTAACGGTGGCTAGTTGCGAAGGCGGGTTTTCTTTTTTTTTTTGAATTTACGGATTGTACATTGTGTGAAGAAGTGTAAAAAATGTGTAAGACTTGCTAATGATCTGAAAAAGAAACAATATTTTATTCCCAATTGTGTATGAAAACATGTTCTCACCTCTTTGAATAGAATTAAGGAAACTTCATGAAATGTGACGCCATTCAAACTTGCAGGCTTCTGAGATCGACAAATTATTATCTGAATGACTCGTTGATATTGAATGGTGTTTTGGTACCATTGAGTATTATAGGCAGCATGACCGATATTGCGACTCTATGAACACAGAAGAAAGGAAAGAGTTTAGTACGAGGAAAATAGTCACACAGTTCACGAAAGCCCTTAATTAAAAAAGAGTCAACTTTTGAAGTCATACGAATAGCTTCTTGAAAGTTGTTCCATAACTATAAATCAATCAAAAAGTAAAAAAAACTAATGTTATAATATATCTTGATTAACTTCATAACCCCTCATGTTCTGTTTAAGCAGTGGAACAAGTTTCGTACCAATGAAATCCGCTCCTTTTTAAACAGTCCATCCATCTGTCAGTACGTTTCGTCTCTAACCCTAAAACTCATACCATAAACCGAAATGAATGCATTATACTGCTCACTGTAAACGAGGCCACGGTTTTTGCCTGTCTTCCAAACATTTCGTATTGGGGATAAGAACATTGAACCATCACCACGAACTTATCTACAGTTCTAGTTCGTACTAGAAGAGGTTATGTCACTTGAGACAGAACTTGATAGTTCTTTCTGTTTGAAAATTTTCAAATGCCACAGGACTCTCATGTCGACAGTGTTGAGATCATATCACAGGACGGTCAAAATAACGTTGATATTATATGACTTGAGCTTAGAGTTGGAATATTCAAATTTGTGACTTTGGATGTTATTTTAAACATTACTTAACTTCTTGCAAAGTCTGCCGTCGTATTTATATTTAACTTTGCCTTTGATAGCTTTCAAGTGTCAGCAGTTCTCGTGTGGATTGGAACAATGAATTTCAGCTTATTCAGCACATTAACGTTAATGCTGGCTGTGAATTCTAGAAGAGTTGCCTACAGCGCATTATAACAGAGACACATAATTAAGGAACATTCCTATTAAAAAGTAAAAAAAAAAAACATATATCCTAATGTTGTTAAAAACATCGTTTCTGCAGAACGACTGAGAACTTCTTCTTAATGTTCGTGAGCTCCGCAGAAAGACAGAAGGAGTTTCGAGTAGAAGACTGGACGACGAACTCTACGAGCTGCACAACATCATCGCCCTAGCTAATGGAATCTGAAAGTCTCGACTCAGATAGCTAGGTCATGATGAGCGAATGGATACCTGAACTCCGGCTTGAAAAGTCTTCGTGTCAAACCCCGAGAGACAACGTGGTAGAGGAAGACCTCCCCTCCGATGGCGTGTCCAGCTGGAAAGGGACCTCAATCGACGAAACTGGAGGTGCCTAGGTCAAGACCGTGTTAGTTGGAGAGGCGTATTGACTGAGACCAGGTTCACCCGGACTGTGAGCTTGTGAGAAGAAGACGAAGAAAGAACCAGGGCTGGAAAATAATATGAGAACCTTTAGGGCAAAATTTTGCTTGTAAAAAGCAGAAGAAACTCGGTGGTAAAGTCAGCACCTTGTTAATTATAATTCATTAAAACGTCCCACAGCTGCTCTTGGGCAAAAAGTCGGTCTCTGCCCATTCGATCCTTGCAAATATTTTCGCTTCTCTCCAGTCATAGCACGTTTGCACATTCTTCTTCGGCTTACTTTGTTTAAATTGTGTTTTTCGTTGGCACACTCTGTTTTGGCCCATTTTGATTTGGTAAAGGCTATGGACGGTATGTGTTAATCGAAGCGCTTCATGTTTGGTGCTCTGAACTTCAAAAGCCTTGTTTTCTCGATATTTTACTTCCAGTGAGCCATCGCAGCGTGTCCACTTTTCGGATTGCCGTGAGCTACGGATGTAGACACTACTAATATCCTGTTACAAGAGTTTGACATTACTTCTTTCACAAAGAAGCTTACGATTGTCCTTAAATTTTAATAAGAAAAAAAACTTTTTTCTATATGAATTCCATAAATTTAGTTTGAGGTCCTCTCTCGGAACATTTATATTCTCCGCAATCTCAAATTCATCCATTCCTGTCCTCCAATCTTCACTTTCTTATTTGGTGATTTATTAACGCCTTTCTCTTCATATTGTCTCAGAATCCTTCTTATCTTTCAATTTGAAATTCCAGTCGACTGAGAGGTTCACGATTGGGATGAAAATTGTAAATATTTTATTGCCTTAAACCCGTGGCTTCTTCCATCAGTTCTTTGTTGACTCACCGTTTATACACAGAGGACCATAAATCACACGAAACAATCTTAGGCTTGAAAGTGTCTGCACCATAAAGCAGGATCGAGACTATGAGGGTCTTATAAACTTACAATTAAGTTTTTCGAGAAAGGGCTTTACTTCTCAATTGCTTTCTTGGCCCAAAGAAACAGCTATAAGCAAAAGTTTTGTCTTCGTTTGGTGTTATAATCTGATGTCCTTTACTACCTCATAGACGTGCACTACTGCCTTCTGACCAAAACTTTGGTGTTGGGTGCTCTTCTTCAGCTTTTTAATATCATTAAGCTTTTTAAAATCATGACTTGCGACCAACCACCGCTGGACAATACCATCAAACGCTACCTTTATGCCGACAGCTCGACGTGTACACAAATCGCAGCACGGATAGTAGAGACACACATCCGCCGTCTCTTCCAGTACTGCCAAAAATATCCACAAAATGAACCCACAAAATGCCGCGGCATCAGCATCGAACTTCAAAATGGCACTAGTATCAAGACGTCCCTGAATGCCCGCTATCTTGGAATACAATTCAAAGATCGGTTGAAATTCAATGGACGCGTTAAGTCCATTTTGAGTAAGACCAACTTCGGCTTTCAACGCCTTTACCCTACCCACTTGAAATTCATATCAAATTCTAAGATCTATAATACCTTTAAGCTGTAACAAAATCAAATGTTTATATCAACGCATTCAAAAGAAACAGCAATTTAAGTCGCATACTTTTAAACTCTCAACTACTCGCAAGGGAATCAAAACATAAAGGGTACTTCCAGTCGACCTAGAATCTTGAAATTTGGCATGAATCAATGTCTTGATGGGCGATCTTAAATTATATACCCACAGGTTTGTACGGAACCATCGGTTCGCGAGTCCGGGTTTTTTTTTATATTTTTTAATTACTGAATATTTAAGAAAAAGTACAAAGAAGTTCATTATAATAATGGAACTCATTTTCCAAATATGAGAGTCAACTCTCACTTGGCTACTTTTTTGTTTTTTTCAGGATGACGGTACAGCAACAAAACTGGTAAAACGAAAACAAAATTGTTAAGCTACAACAGGCATTCATTGTGGCTTAGATAATTGAAGTTTTTGAATAAAAAAGTTAGTGGCTTCACAATTGAAGAAGGATTATTTCATGTTTCAGTACTGAAGACGTCATCATCAATAGCATTGGAAAACATTAGAAGTTGATCGATTGAATGTCAGCGAAATCAGTGCACGTATGATGTGGATTTTCTTTTACCAAAATCTTATCAGTTACCAGGTAAACTTTATTTAGTTAATTGGCTTAAAAGATATAATGTTGATGAAATTATTGCAATAAATTTTGTTACTAAAATTGAAAAGAAAAAAATTGTTTACGAATTTGTCGGGAAACTTATGAACGGCAGTGTATATATTTATGCATATTAATGCATATTTGGGGGAGAGTACGATAACTTGGGCGCCAAAAATTGATAACGATTTCTTGTAGAGGAGTCAAAAGCAAGCATTTTTTACTATGGGAGGGGGGGTCTATCTCGCACCGTTTAGGAGGTAGGGGCAGATTAAAAAAAATGACTTAAAATGAAAAAAAAAATAAAAACAACAACAACGGCAACACTTACAATAAAGTACTATACCGGCTTTGAAAGCCAGAAACATGTTCTTTAATCCTGTGTTTAAATTATATAGTTGACTTTAATAGTTTTTGAAAAATTCGCATGCAAACTCAAAATTTTGATAAAAAAAAATTAAAAAAACATGTTTAAATCAATTTTTTTCAAAATTGTGAAATGAAGTGCTAAATTTGCTTTTTGTAGTCAATGTAGTCAATACTGAATAGAACACAAAAAACCGAATGATTTTATGTCTTATAGTTTTTGAGAAAATTGAGATCTACTAAAAATATTTTTTGTTTTTTTGGTATTTACGGTGATCCTTTTAGTATAAATGTTAATGATAGGTTAATCTTTGTTAGTAAAGTTTAGCAAATCATTTAGAGTTATCCAGAATGCACCACGTGGAGGTCGGAGGAGAATCAGACCAATTTCTTCCAAAAAAGCGATGCTCTTTTCGTTGGTCGATACAAAATCCACGAACGAACAAAATACCGAAAAGTTATTTAGTTTAGGATGAATTAGAGGATGCTTAGTCGCCAATGCTTATTCACAAAAAATAACACTCGATTCGAACTAAGATTGAACACAGAATGAGCTTTACCAGATGTGCATAAAAAAAACCAACGGTACAAAATTAAAGGTTTGATCGGTAATATTTGCAATGCATCATTATTAAGTGCATTCCATATTTCATAAGAACATACAAATTAGAGTATTCATGGCATAGGCGCCTGCCAGGCAAAAAGCAGGTACCCTGAGCGGAGCGACGAAGTCGCGTGAGCGTGGACTGACTACAGAAAGAAAGTTGAATTCCTTTAACCCGCGAAGCGGGCCACCCATGTACTGTTGATTTAAAAAAAACTATTGATATAGACGCATGCCGGACATTTAATCGATTATTATTCATTCGGTTACCTTAAAGGAAGACCATTTAAATGTCACAAAACAAAAATAGTAATTTTCAATTTTCTCAAAAACTATAAGACATAAAATCATTCGGTTTTTTGTGTTCTATTCAGAATTGATACAAGCATTGACTACAAAAAGCAAATTTAGCGATTCATTTCACAATTTTGAAAAAAATGGATCTAAACTTGTTTTTTTGATTTTTTTTATCAAAAACTTGAGTTTGCATGCGAATTTTTCAAAAACTATTAAAGTTTACTATTTAATTTAAACCCAGGATTAAAGAACATGTTTCTGGCTTTCAAAGCCGGTATAGTACTTTATGGTAAGTGTTGCCGTTGTTGTTGTTTTTATTTTTTTTCATTTTAAGTCATTTTTTTTTAAATTGCCCCTACCTCCTAAACGGTGCGAGACAGACCCCCCCTCCCATAGTAAAAAATGCTTGCTTTTGACTCCTCTACAAGAAATCGTTATCAATTTTTGGCGCCCAAGTTATCGTACTCGTGCCCATATTTGTATCTTCATATAAAGTAAAAAAAACTATAAGTAAAATGACTTTTTACTTTTTTTGTAAGAATTCTTATTTGATTTTCACTGAACAAGTGACATTGGCTCAAAAATTTGCGAAATTAAAAACGAATTCCAATTGAAGTTTGATACCCTCTAAAAAAATTGTCAGGACTGGAAACTTTAAATAAACAACTTTAAATGTGAAACCATACTGATCCGCACCCCAGTAGGACAGGACAGAAATTCGGTTATACAATTTTCAAATGGCCTACGAATCAAATCAAAAACTGTTGTGAGGAGTTTAGGAGTTTACTTAGATAAATTACTGTATTTAAATGATCATGTTTATATCCAATTAAAAAAAGCAAGGCAGCATTTATGTCGCTGAAGAAACTTTTTTATTGCAACTATTTGACATCAGATGTGGAAGTCACTTCATACCAAGCTTTTGTGCGTCCAATTTTGACTTATGCGAGTCCAGTGTGGTGGAACATGAGCCCATCTTATATAAAGAAGTATAGAATTTTTGAGCGGAAATGCCTACAAGCATACACGGGAATTTACAGAAGCGCTTATTTCGACTTTCGGCATTACGTCTCTAACAAAAGACGATTGGATGCTTCCGGTGTGTCTAGAATTGACAATGTTATCCTAGACCTTGCGATGAATCATTATACCACCTGAAGCATTTCTTCATCTGGATGCATATGGCTGTCTTTCAGACTCGAGTAATGTCCCTATCATATACTATATCATGCTGCTAGAAGAGCAACAGATAAACGAATATTTGGAAATACTGCATGAGCGTACCTGATAGAGATGTAAATAATGACACTAGGTCAAATTTAAATAAATACTGGTGGCTAGATTGGGTAGAAGCTAACAATTAGGCTAAGTAAGGTTAAGTCGTTTTATCTTAGTTTGTAAGTACTGTTTTTTTTCGTTTGTTTTTGTTCGTTCTTTGTTAAAAAATATATTATTATCAGGAGTTTTTTAACCTCCACCTTTTCTTCTCGCAACTAAATTATATAAAAATTATAAATATCACAAAACAAAATATGTTCTAGTATTTTAGTCTAAGTAATTATTATTATTATAAAATTATATGTAATGAGATCCAATTTTTAGTTGGCCATTTACGAAAATGTTAATTTATTGATTTAGCGTTTATCTTGTTTCTCGTTAAGAATATAGTTAAAATTATGGTGGAAATAAACAAGTTTGAAAAAAAAAACAAAAAAAGATTTTCCAAATATGTTTATAAATATAAAATTAGAAATGCTGATTACTTAATTCAGATTTTAAATAAAAATGTGGATTTTCATGTCTTTCGTTTTCTAATAAATTGTTTAATATGTGTTTCTAAGCTGACTTTTAATTAAAAACCAAAACTTACCCCACAAAATTAAACAAACGAGAATCATTTTGATCCGGGTCTTACAGACGTTTGTTATGAGGCGGTGCAACAATAACTTACATGTGCTAAGTAGTAAAGGGTTAATACGCAAATTATTTTAAGATGACAAAAAATATATTTAAAATTAATTTCAAACTGTCAGGGTAATTTGAATAAGCAATATTAAAATCTTATAAAAGCATTTTGCTGATCTTCAAGGAATTTGTATTCATAAGAAATTGCTTTTACACAATTTTTTATACAACTTTTCTACATACACGAAAACAATGCGGACGAAGTCTTACATGACTGCTATTATAAAATAATTCTGTCAAAACACATAAGAAAATGCAATGTATTTCGCTGGGCAATTATTGTAAGGACAGCAATCTCCAAACATCAATTTTTATACATGTATTTGGTATATCGGGTTTTCAAATAGGCACTTGAATTTAATTTGTGAACGCACCCTGTCATTAATCATCGAACTGTCATTGTCAATTTATTGAGGAACGAGCAATGTCTGCAAATTATTAAAATTTTCTACCGAAATTCGGAGTCGGTGACCGCAGCTTTAAGAGGGTTAACTCCAATTTTCGGTCGTAACTCTCGCCGTAGTAGAAAGGCAATATCAAGTTTATTGCAAAAATTTGAGTCTACATGCTCGCTGTGTGATGTTGCCATGTCAGTTAGACAACGGGTTAGTCGGAGTGTCAAAAATATCGCTGCCGTTCGGGCGTCCGTAGCAAACGATCCAAATCAGTCAATTCGACGGCGTTCTCAAGAATCGGGCATCGCTCAGGCCACATTATAGCGTATTTTGCGTAAGGATCTTGGTCAACACCCATACAAGATCAAGCTGACTCATGAATTGAAGCCGTTAGACGATTTGAAGCGACGTACGTTCTCCGATTGGGCTCTGAAGAAGATGCGCCAAGTTGATGAATTTTATCGCAAGACCAGTCGGTGACGAAGCTCATTTTTGGCTCAATAGTTTCGTCAATAAGCAAATATTGGGCCGGTAAAAATCCACATTTGCTTCATGAATCACCACTTCATCCACAAAAAATAACTGTTCGGTGCGGTTTGCTGCCGGCGGCGTTATTGGGCCATATTTTTTTTCGTTACTGTGAATGGCTCGCGTTATCGAGCCATGATTACCGATTATTTTTGGCCCGAATTGGAAGATATGAACTTTGACGACATGTGTTTTCAACAGGACCATGCCACAAGCCACACAGCATACCTTACAATCGATTTATTTTATTTAAAAAAAAAGTTGTCAAGTCCTTATTGAAGAATCCTGTACTATTCTTTTTAATAAAAAAGGTTTAATGTTATTGGACCACTTGTGTTAAACTTGTGAATTTCCCTGCAGCCTTCTTTGAGGAACAAACACACGTACGCTCATACAACTTGTTAGATAATATGACATAGTGAGTCCTTGTGTCCTTGTTCACACAAACAAAAGATCTTCCCTTAATTATTTTAAGGCATTCTCTTTCGTCGTCTAATTAACATAACATAAAATGCTCAAGCAATTACTCGTGTAAGGATATCATACCGCAGAGCAGACATATCCTTACCACACCACACTACCCCAAAACGTACGTCCCTCAAGTCTCAACCCCCCTCGGCTAACATGATAAATCGATTTTTGATTTTAGAAAAATACCAAAACGAGACAAAATGTAGAAGAAGAATAGAAGCAGGAGAAGAATGAGAATCATTACTTTAAAGCAACAGGATTCAAGGATACAAGAGGTTACCTACTGTATACAAGAGTATGATGAAAGCGACGATGATTCCATTTGTGTGTGTGTGTAAGTGTGTGTTGCGCTTCTAAGGTTCCATTCCATCATCACCTTTAGCACTCGTCTCGGCAGAAGAAAAAAATTAAGCAAAAAAAAAAAAACAGACCGAAGAGAGACTAGAAGTGGATAATAACCATATTGAAGTGAGAAGAGAAGTGATGCAGCAGCACCGTCTTTTGTGAGACTCCCAAGGACCCAATTGAAACTCATTGAAGGGTGTTTCCAGTTCCCCAATTTCAGCCACTTCTGGTTTTCTTCCTTTGCCTTGAAGCCCTCCATCCAATGCACAATTCTTGTGCCTCTATATATGTATACCTATATATGTGTATTTGGTAGTAGGGAATTTTCTTCCAGGATCTACTGAACCAGATAAAATGCCTTAAAAGCTTTTGTTATGTAATCGACTTTATGATAATCATATCTTTGCGCATTTGCTTTGCACAATTCATTGGTTCGCCCTGGTTCGGATGATGTGGTTTTGGTTTTGTGTTTAAGGATACAAAACAGAGAAAGAGAGCGAGAGAGTTGACTTCTGAAAGGTCCTGTTAATTTGGTTATAAAGTCAAACAAGTAATGGAAATTCCATTACAACGATAAGGAATAGAAACTTACCGATTCCATGAGCATATCGCCGAGCAGGCACGTAAGAAACATCTTCAAGGCTTCGTACATAAGTAGCATTACAAACCTGATGATATCCAGACCGTTTGTCCCATTTATCACTTGGAATCCCATAAAGCACATGGAAAACGAGGATGCCAAGATTGTTACGAACACCGGCAGCCAAAAGATCTCATTCACTTTGTTCATTAATCTGAAGGACACGAAATTTCTATTACCTTCGCCCAGGGGCCCAGGATGCCATTCTATAACTTACTGCAGTACGAGATCATGATATCGGGCAATGGTTGACAAATCCTTGATGTCGCCCCTTTCACCATGCATCCTGTTCAATCTGATCGTAAGAGCATCGAAATGCATGCAAATCTGCAGTAGGATACAAGTCAATAGGGATTCACTTCCTAGGACGCACATGGTGACCAACTGCGACGAATGAAACTGGTGAATTAACGTGATGAAAAACCTCACAGGAGTGCTGATCTTGAAGGGATACCACAAGTAGAACTGCAGGATCGTACTCAAGTCGCCATTTTCGTGGTCGAAACTGAAGAAATACATAAACAGGGAGCCGGCGGTGATTTGGCACACATTGAACCATATGATGCATATAACCGGGATGGTAAAGAGGAGCATCTTTCGTCGATAACTCTTCACAGGATACGCAGCCAATTGATCGCCGGTTGTGGGGAATATATCGTGTAGTGTCTCGAGCACACGATTCATCTTCGAAAGGTTCTTCACTATGCAGATGACCTTAAGCTCCGAGATGAGGGTATAGATGATGTATACCATAAGTGCGGTGCCCTCAATCATATTCTTGGAGGTCTTCAGGAATTCCACTTCGTAGACGAACTGACACAGCGCTACGGTATTGATGGCGAGAATAGTACAACAAAAATTCACTATTGACCACTTGTGGTCCCGATAGCCGATTCTGGGCCAAAGAGGCACACCGATTGCATACAGAAGGCGTGCTGGCGTTTTCATAAAATTTTCGAACGTATGCGAGTTGGATGAGGGTTTCTTTTCGTTTTTAATGGGCGCCTCCATCCTGCCGAAGGACTACTAATGGCAAGGCTGATGTGCGTTGCTAGCTTATATACTCGTTAGCAGTGTTAAAAGGTGTTTGCAAAGGATAATCATCCTTAATTGAGTGGGCGTTCTGTTGAATGGTGTAATTGACTTGAAGGCAGAATAATTCATTTGGAATTGATTGTGTAATTAAAAAGTTTAGAACGCGGGGGCTCGGCTCATTCGAGCATAAAACATCTGCGCTCTTGGCAATATGAAGGCATGGCAACGCGACTGTTGAGGTGTAAACATTGACAGGAGGCTCATTGAAGCCTTACAGAATCTAATCAAAACTCACTGGAGGATGCTTGTTAAGTTAAAAACACTCTCGATTTTGAAGTGTTATAAGTAATCAAAAATTCACAATGGTCTCGTTAATACATTTTTCTGTGAATGTACTCGAATTCGACTGTTTTCGGGGTATAAACGATTGGCAGTTCATTTTAAGGAAGGACAAATAAAAATTCAAGTTCTTCATTAAAAGTCACCATGGTTCCCTAACGTTTCAGGTTTTTTGTTCTTCTATATTAAGGACAGTTGTTAACAGTTTGGACTTTAATTAGGTTTAATAGGGCAGGTTTTGAAATGAAATATATCCTCTTTACCAAGTAAATGTCAACTCAACAAGTCACTATCCCTTATCTTGGGTAATTCAACTTGGACAAACAAATCGCCCCTGGATTACTGTCTAAAGATGGTGGTTCTGCGTTGAGTTAAGCTGCCAACTAACTTCATGATGGGCGCATCGTCATACGTGTTATTTTGCTACAAAATGCATCTTACATCCTCTAGGTTTCCAAAAAGTTGTTGTCTTATTGTTTTCGAGGGCTTCTTGTTATACCCTGACATTCGCATGATATACGAGTAATATTATGTTGGACACTCAAGTCAGCACAGTATCTGCATTCGTTCGTATTCTAGAGACCCAGTTCTCTTGCATGTTTCCTTAAAGGCAGTGCCCAAAAAGAATATCCATCGCTATCCTCAGCTGTACTCTAATTAGCTTAGTTAATTTCACTTTTCTTTTTGTTGTCGAATGCAATCCATAAGACCTTTGATGCCCTGTTTTTTCTTAAGTTAGCAGCTCATAATACACAACACCCTTCTGGTCCCACCAAATGCACAGCATAACCTTCAGGCCATAAATATTCTGAACGGCCGTTTATGTTGAGGCATGTCCGGGGTATCCATACGTTGCCCGACGTTTTGGATTATCGTAATGTACGCATTTCTTCTTTTTGTGGCGTTCAAGCAGCATTTCGGACATGCAAAATCGGCGTTCGACGTCTCGTGGCTTCAATTCATACGGCACCCAATGTCGTACCTTTGGGATCATTCCCATTGCTTTCAAAAGATCGGAAATGGTTTGCTGAGCCACGCCAAGTGATTTTGCAAGTTCTTCTTGCGTTTGTGACGGATCTTGATCGAGCAATGCCTCCAATTCATGGTCTTCAAACTTTTTCACCTGGCCGGGGCGTTCTTTGTCTTCGGTGTCGAAATCACCATCTTCGAACCGCTTAAACCACCGCTGACACATTCTAACGTCTAAAGTATAGCCCGGATAAGTTTCGGTAAGCAATTGATGCGCTTCGGTTGCTTTTTTCTTTAAATGAAAGAAGCACATTAAAACTTCCCGCAAATGTTGTTTTGATGGCACGAATGTAGACATTTTAAGGCTTTACAAAAACTTGTGTGTTTTCAATAATGACCTATAACCTAGACTGAAATAATTAGACAATGACATGAAGTTTCTGATGTGACAGCTGTCATGGTCAAAATTCACCTCAGAGTAATAAATATGAAGTTGTCTACAATAACGACATTTTCAACCGGTAGTCCAATTATATAGCATTAATTTAAAAAATTGCTATCGGACAATTCTTCAATCGCGATCGATTATCGATTTAATAAATGAAATGGGGAATTAAATACACCATACACGTCAGATGTATGACAGTTCACTTAAAGGACTAAGCATTTTTCCATTAATTACTGGGTTGGCAACTATGTAATTGCGGATTTAACTCATAAATGGCTTTAGTTGAATTTTTAGGTTTGCTGACGTAATCGAAATGTCAAACACATTTTGTTATTTGATAGTTGTTACTTCAACTGGCAATCAGAAAAAAAAAAATTTTGGTCGGTTGTGAAGTTTATGTTTGGCGTCCGTTGAAAAATGGAAAATCAAAACAAAAATTTACGTCAAATTTTGCTTATTTATTTTCGGAAAGGAAAAAAACGCATCGCAAGCTCACAAAAAGTTATGTGCTGTTTAAGGTGGCGGAGCTTTAAAAGAACGGCAGCGTCTAAATTGGTTTGCCAATCTGGTGATGTCTGGTGATCTTTCACTCAAAGATGGAAAACGCTCTGGTCGCCCAGTTGAAGTTGATGGCGACCAAATCAAAGCAACAATCGAGTCGGATCATTACAGTACAGCACGTGAGATTGCAAAGAAGCTTCATGTATCACATACATGCATTGAAAATCGCTTAAAACAACTTTACTATGTTCGAAAACTCGATATATGGGTTCCTCATGAACTGAAAGGAAATCATTTAAACAACGCATTAACATCTGCGATTTGTTAAAGAAACGTAATGAAAATGATCCATTTTTAAAACGATTGATAACTGGTGATGAAAAATCGCTTATTTAGAACAATGTCAATCGGAAAACAGCATGGAGCAAGCCAGGTGAACCAGCTGAACCAACATCAAAGAAAGTTATGTTTTCAGTTTAGGGGGATTACAAAGGAATTGTCTACTTTGAACTTTAACCACCCAACCAAATGATTAATTAAGATGTGTACATTGAACAACTTACAAAATTGAATAATGCAGTTGAAGAAAAGCGGTCCGAATTGACAAATCGAAAAGGTGTTGTATTCCATCATGACAATGCAAGGCTACACACGTCTTTGGTCATTCGGCAAAAATTATTGAAGCTTGGTTGGGATGTTTTGCCACATCCACCCTATAGTCCTGACCTTGCACCATCTGATTACTTTTTATTTCGATGTTTGCAAAACTCCTTGAATGGTAAAAATTTCAATAATAATGATGATGTCAAATCGTACCTGGTTCAGTTTTTTGCTGATAAAAACCAGAAGTCTTACGAACGTGGATTATGATGCTGCCTGAAAGATTGCAAAAGGCCATTGCTCGGAATTGGCAATACATAACAGGATAAAGTTATTTCGTTCCACGAAAAAATTGCCATTTATTTTCTAAAAAAAATCCGCAATTACTTACTTGCCAACCTGATAATTAATTTTTCAAAATATGGTTCTCTCAACGAAAAACGCGTACTTAAGTAAATGACCATCTTTGATGACATTCAAGGCGTCCAAGAGCTCTCTTGAAATAAACAATTTGAGCTGCTACTGCGTCACTTTAATTTCCGCCTGCATGGCTTTTTCAATCAATCCTGTTCAAACACTTAAGTAGCGAACGATTGTCCCTTTTCACGATACTATCACAGAAAGGTTGTTCTATTCCGATGCGAAAACAGTCACTTTCAAATAGTTTTGTTAGAATACATCACAACATCCGAACACATTCGCCTTCAATATATCCTGGGATTTGGCGAAAAAAAAAATATGTGGTACTCCTTTTCAACAAAGACGAAACATCCTGCACATGTTCTCGAGGCGAATATTCTACTTCCTGGCATCCAAAATAAAAATAAAGCAGAGAAGCATACCCGACATTGTGTTTAATTCCACAACAAAACTACAACAACACACACAAGACTGTTGAAGTAATTTTATTTGGAGAATTTCGTAAGGAACCTCACTTCTGGGTGTGTCTGTGTGTATCGTGTATCTGAGGTATTTTCACCTAACCTAACCTAACCTTACCCTAAATCCATCACATATTCCGTACGGCAAATAATATAATAAGAAAATCTACACACATGAAAATTGTCAACGGCGGCGGCGTTGTTGGAAAAGCTTCGTTGGGCTGTTAAAAAACATTCTCAGGGATCCATGGCCATGGTATGGTGAGGTCCTTTAGAGCATTATTTGGTATTCAGGGCATTACATTCCCAATCTGAGCGACAAGCATGCTAAAATCGCATTCTTTCCTCAGTTCTGGTTTCAGCTTCACTTCGCGTTCTTCGCTACATCTTCGAGATGTTTAAAGTATTTTTTTTTGTCTCTCTGCCTTGTTCGAAGCTGTCGTTGTTTGAGTTCGTCCTTTGGATCGGAACGACTCCTACTGTTAGATTCAAGTATTCTTCAGCAAAGTATTATGTATATGGAATTCCAGAATGCATTTCATTGTACGCATACGTATGCAGAAGAAAATGCAATATTTGTATGCAAATGCAGTTCCTATTTGACGGGTGCACAAGGATACAAAAAAAAAAAACATTGCGAAACATCTTCGGGGTTGACAAACATGGAATCTGACTGGAGTGTATCAAAATGCATTTAATTCCCGTCTTACAAGAGAACAAATTCATGGAATTCTTCAGAAAAAAAAAATACGAACAAGGTTTTGAATTACTTCTAGCGATTGAAAAATGTTGATATGACGATTAAGGCGGTTACTTAAGAATCGTTTTAAACTCGAAGCGGGTAAAAGCGAATCAAATACGCCCAGAAAGGAATTCGTAATACCGTTCATAGCTTTTTTTTTTTTGTTGTAAAATTGAATGTCTCCTTAAAAAAAAAACGGCCAATTGCGAGTTGGGCTCGCGCAATGAAGGTTCCTAACAAACTTAAAGATTTTGTACATAAATAGTTCGTCCGTCACGGAAAACGAATCTCGAAGAGTTATCCCGTTTTTTTTTGTGTGTAGTACCCTTAAGGTTTTGTTCCCCTTGCGAGTATCAAAATATGCGGCATACTACTAACATAACCGTCTTCTAGCAGGCCTATATAAGCACTCAGGGGTTAACCAATAATTTTCATGAGCTAGACATTTTAGCAGATAGAAAACAGTATGAGTTCATGATTTAAGGATAAAATGACACATCTTGTTTTTCGAACTCATCACATACCGGAGGTACCACAATCTACGTAAAAAGCAATTGTCAAGTGACTACAAAGCAGGAGAAATCGGTTGCTTACAAGAGATGGCTTCTAGCGTGCAAATGTATATGCAACGGAAAAACGGCCAAAAAGTTCGGAACGACAATTTTGTGACTTTTTGGAGGAAAACATGGAGAAGCTGATTGAAACACAGGCAAACGTAGTGATTCCGGGTGTAACGACTATCTTTATCAGCGGGAGATTGAAAGATTTCTCAATAATGAATTCTTGTCTCAGAAAATGATGGAGTGTTCAAGAACGACTGCAAAATTGATTACGTTGTTTCTAACATGCGTAATCTCACTGTTTGCACAAATGCCAATAATAAGATTTCTGATCACGAAAGTATTGATTTATTAATAAACACCACAAAAAATTAAAATGCAGAAACAGACATAAATAGAAGCATACAAATACAGGAAGGATCTCTTTACTCAGAAACTAAGGGAATGCGACATAAAATATAGCATGGCAGTAAACATATATGGAAATGCGAAAAATATTAACATGATGCTTAGAAACACAGCAAAAGAATTCATTAAATGGAAATTTATAAAAACTGATAATAAAACAAATAAATGATACACAAATGAACTGAAATTTAAAGTTACAGAAAAATATGAGTTCGCTTAGCACTGCAATAGCAGTGAGAATTGGAAAGAATATAGAAAAATATGCAACCAATATAAAGTAAAATTAATCAATGCAAAAAACGGATATATAGTATTAGGAACAAGATAAGATACGCAAACGGACAGAAATTAATGTGGGTAACTAACTATGTATTGAAAAAATGTTTCTTTGCCAGCATATAAATCAGATCAATGAATACTTTGTGAAAAGTTTGGAACAAATTGTTAAAACAATAGAACATGTTGAATATGTTAAAGTGACAAGTGAAACTGTATGTTGATTAAAATTTTGAGAAATAACGGTACAGGAACTCAAAACTATCTGTAAAAAAAAAGGAAAAAAAAGAACCAGACTTCAACAGAATTAGCCCACAGGCGATATAGGATAATTGGAGATATCTTAGGACAGACCATTCATAGGATAGTTAACACATACCTATTAAAGGGCTAGTTCCCAAGTTCATGGAAGGATTCTATGGTTATACCGGTGAAAAAAGGAACGAATACAAACAAATGTGAGGAATTCCGCCCCATCAACACTCCTGAAACGGCGGAGAAAATTATTGAAACGGCGGTTAAACAACAGATAGTAAAATATCTAGAAAACAACCATCTACTATAAATTTATTAATCTGGTATCTCAACTTAGTAAACGAATGGAAGGACTGCAAACAGAAAAAAGAAATCAAAGCTCTATTCTTAGACTTTAAACATGCTTTCAAAACCATTGATCGAGATATGTTTCTGAGAAAACTCCATAAGTATGGGATTCGGGCTACTGAGCTTAATTGGTTTAGATCTTTTCTGATTACAAGACGTCGAAGTTGAGCAAGAAGTGTCATAAGGTTCAATTTTAGGAGCACTCCTCTTTATTCTTAACATAAATGATATGCCCACAGTTATAAAGTTTTGTAAAGTTATTTTTTACGCCGATGAAACATTGATCTACGCTGAGAGAAAGGACGCTGAAGCATGTTGAAAAAAAAAAATCAACGTAAAACAAAGGGTGAAGAACAACACATTGAAATCTGTGTTCAAAATCAAAAATGCAACTGCCCCGAGGTATTTAACAAACGGGGTCAAACGAGTGATAGATGCGCAGGTTTTAGTTTGATCAATACCCTTCCCAACGGTAAAAAAGACGTACATACTTACATACGAGAAAAGAAGACTGATTTCAATAAATTGGTAAAAAATATTTTATAAACTTTAGGATTTATATGGATTTTGTAAAGTATAAAATTAAAACTAACAAGGATAGATTAAAATATTTCATTTTGGAAATTCTTTTCTTCTGATTGAGTTTCCTTTCTATGATACTAAAAGAAAATTAGATTTTAATTTTGACTGCAGAAAAATCTTAATACTAAGTCATCGCCGCAGCTTTTAGAAGTTCAATCTTGCTAACTGTTCTTCGTCTAGGTCAGGTAGATGACATTGTTGTTTCTTCCATGTCCTCAGCATTGACTGCAATTCAACTATGAAATTTCCATTTCGAATTTTGCAGGCTTCGGTTTGGGGTGTATAACCTTGAGATAATTGTTTTTGCTGGCTGTCCATGGCTTCCATTAAACGACTCAATGAAAGCACTTTCGACTGTAATATAGTACGAACGACCCAAAATCTCAGCCAATCATCCCACTAAGAGTATCCAACTCAACGTGAAGATAAGATATTTTAAACTTAGAGTTGCGAAAATCGATTTCATAACAACAACTCTAACATTGGAAGAGTTGAATTTGTATTTGCTTTTGGCAGTTGTTTTTCAACTTCTTCAATAAAGTGTTATTAATCAGACAGCCAGAATTATCAAATATTATAAAGCTTAGTTTCAAAAGTATTACATTTTGTGAGAACTCGTTTTATAGGGATTCATATTTTACAAGTTTGAGGACCAACTGCTTATCTCAACTTCATGTATTTTTGGAATTCTTTTTAATCAATCAAATTTTTTTGATTGCTTTTCTTTGGAAGATATTAACCACTGCTCGGAATATTAAAGCGTGATTAACCTTATGTCCTTTTTGAAAGGGTTCAAAAGTACATAGTTTCAATCCAGAGATTTCCACCACCTCTTCCTTCCGAGCTGGTAACTGCTCAGCAAAGGATCTTTTTCTGTATGGTAAATATATGTCTTAAAGAGTATCACATTCAGTCCTCTCTGCAGATTCTGATAGGATTTTCCACGCCGATTCCGGGAGATTTTTTTTATCTCTGTGTCATTTTCTGGAAAGACCTCTAGGATTGGGTTCATGATAAGAAACCACAACAGTGGAAAGCAAACTAAATCGGATGTTATGGTCTTCTTTGCAATATACGAGCAATGCAGTTTTAGCTTTGTTTGGCTTTGTTTAACTTTTTCATTTAGGTTTCTCTCGATTCTTTTGCTTTAAATTCAATTGAATCATGTAATTTTCGCCATGAGCTTCTTTTTGCTAATATATTATAACGATAAAAAAGCGTCAAGCTACAGCCGAGCAGGTTTTGAACAAAAAAACTGGTGGCTCCATAATTTTCTAAGGATCTTTTCATGTGTCAGTGTTGCAGACGTCACTCTGAGTCTTGAAAAATGGAAAAGACCTACAGGATTCTCATTTCTGAAACAATTTTCAAAGAACTTCCGAGGAAATATGGATCAGGAAATAGAGAAATGGGCATATCAATGTATGAAATGGCCTCAACTAAAAACTGTTTTAGTCTTTTTGGTAGTCTCTATAGTTAGTAACTTACTTAGTTTAGTCAATTGGCTAAATAAACATAATAAAGATGAAACTTTTGGCATTAAAATTGAACAAAAAAAAAAATTATATGAATTTGTCCGGAAACTTATGAACGGCAGTGTATATATTTATGCATATTTTTTTATCCAATAAGATAGCTGTAAACTATAAATTTAATTAATTTTGAACTTTTTTTATTGGAAAACTTAATTGGTTTTAATTGAAGAAGTGAAAATGTCCCTTTTTTTGACAGTTTTTTCTTCATAAAATTCAAACCACCCTGTGAAATTTAACCAAAAGCTTTTCAGGTGATCTTTATGCACACACGCTTCGAATGAAACTAATTTGGCTTCGATAGCTTGATTTGTTCTCGAGTTAGGCTGTACGAAAGATTCCGCACAAAGTACGTACGTACGTACGTACACACACACACACAGACATCTTTCTAAAAATAATGGAATCCGACTACTGGGATCGCCAAACGTGGAGAAATGTAAAAATTTTGAATTTCGAAAATCGGACCGATTACAAGAGCTTCCTGATGGGAAGTTAATAAAGTTTAACTAACTTACTTACTCTTCTTGGCGTAAACTTTAGTTGCAATTTTAAAAATTGGTTTGGGTGCGAGTAGGCCTGCCCATACCATGAACTTCCCATCTCAAGATACAAAAGAAATAGGTGCTATATTATTTGCCTACACCATGGAATTCAATTCGGATTATGAAAACATCATTCATTCCCTAATCAAATGCATTGCAAACAAAAAGATCAGATACATATATTTTTAGCTGCCTTTGAAGAATACCATTTACTCGTATATGTTTTCGTATTTTTGGATCATTTAAAATACGAATTGCTTATTTAACATTGATAGATTAACATATTTCAATTTGGAAATACTTTTTTCTGACTGAGTTACATTTCTACTAAAAGAAAATTAGATTTTTAGTTTTACTGCAGAAATAATTTAATATAATTTAAAATAATTTTTACAGTTTTTTTTAAACGATAGCTGGTTGGACTTTTTTTGTCATTAATCATTTAATTACTAACTTGGGGGTGGCGTTACAGTCCGCGTGGTATGGTATTTTGTCCTTTTGGCTAAGTCGTTGTCATCCGCTTTTGAAAGTGTACATGCTTCTGCACCATATAGTAGGGCGGTGATGAAATGGGTCTTATATGGGCTTCGGTTCTTCGAGAGAGGGCTTAGCTTTCTTAACCAGAGGTATTCTTCATTTGATCTCAGCGCTCATGTTATTATCTGTTTTTACAGCGGAGCCAAGATAGATAAAGCCCTAACTACCTCAAAGTTATAGCTGTCTATGATAACGTTCTGACCCAGACGTCGGATTTGGTTGTTTTTGATGGCAGCATATGCTTCTTTTTGCCCTCTTTTGTTGACAAGGTTCTTTTGCACTATTTCCCCAAGTATGATGTTGAAGAAATCGCATGACAGTGCATCAGCTTGTCTAAAATGTTGTTTGATATCAAGTGGGTCGATGACATCTTTGCCGACCTCAATGGAGCAGCTTGATTTCTACATCGCCATCCTGCACAAAAGTACGAGCTTGGCTGGGATGCCAAACTTAGACATGACTTCATAAATCTCGTCTCTGTGGACGAAACAGAAACCAAAACCAACCTTGAAATTGACGAATAGGTTGTGCGCACTAACTTGGGGCTCCTGGGTTTTTTCCAAGATCTGCCGTTATGTTAATATTTGGTTTATGGTGGACTTTTCTGGTCGAAAACCACATTTATACGGACCTATCAGGATGTTGACGAACTGCTTCAGACGTTCACATCATACGGCGAAAATGATGTTAAAGGCAATTTTGAGGAGCTTGATACCTCTATAATTGGCTTCCTTCCTTCAGGATTGGGCAACCAATACTGAGATTCCATTCATCTCGCATGCTTTCTTCTGACCATGTATTGCAGATGAGTTGGTGCATACTCCCAACTAAGTCATCGCCGCCGCTTTTAGAAGTTCTATCTTGCTATCTGTACTTCGTCTAGGTCAGGTAGATGGCATTGTTAGTTCTTCCATGTCCTCAGCATTGACTGCAATTCTACAATGATATTTTTCTATTTCGAATTTTGCAGGCTTCGGTTTGGGGTGTGTAACCTTGAGATAATTGTTTTTGCTGGCTGGCTGTCCATGGCTTGCATTAAACGACTCAATGAAAGCATTTTCGACTGTAATATAGGACCAACGATCCAAAATCTTAGCCAGTCATCCTTCTAAGAGTATCCAACTCAACGTGAAGATAAGATATTTCAAATTTAGAGTTGCGAAAATCGATTTCATAACAACAACTTTAACATTGGAAATTGAATTTGTATTTGCTTTTTGCAGATGTTTTTCAACTTCTTCAATAAAGTGTTATAAATCAGACAGCCAGAATTATCAAAAATTATATATCTTAGTTTCAAAAGTTTTACATTTTGTAAGAACTCTGTTTATAGGGATTCATATTTTAAGAGTTTGAGGACCAACTGCTTATCTCAACTTCATATATTTTTGGAATTGTTTTTAATCAACCAAATTTGTTTGATTGCTTTCTTTTGTTTGATATTAACCACTGCTTGGAATATTAAGGCGTGATAAACTTTATGTCCTTTTAGAAAGGGTTCAATAATACAGAGTTTCAATCCAGAGATTTTCTTCCTTCCGTGCTGGTAACTGCTCAGTAAAGGATCTTTTTCTGTCTGGTATATATATGGCTCAAAGAGGATCACATTCAGTCCAGTTTTCTTTGTAGATTTCGATAGGATTTTCCACTCCGACTTAGAGAGATTTTTTATCTCTGTGTCATTTTCTGGAAAGACCTCTAGGATTGGGTTCATGATAAGAAACCACAACAGTGGAAAACAAACTAAATCGGATGTTATGATCTTCCTTGCAATATACGAGTAATGCAGTTTTATCCATGTATTTTAACTTTGTCATTTAGGTTTCTCTCGATGCTTTTGCTTTAAATTCAATTGCCTCATGTAATTTGAGCCATGAGCTTCTTTTTGCTAATATATTATAACGATAAAAAAGCGTCAAGCTACAACCGAGCAGGTTTTGAATAAAAAAAATGGTGGCTCCATAACTTTCTTAGGATGTTTTCATGTGTCAGTGTTGCAGACGTCACTCTTAGTCTTGAAAAATGGGAAAGACCTACAGGATTCACATTTCTGAAACAATTTTCAAAGAACTTCCGTGGAAATTTGGATCAGGACATAGAGAAAGGGGCATATCAATGTATGAAATGGCCTGTTTTTTTGACTGTTTTAGTCTTTTTGGTAGTCTCTATAGTTATTAACTTACTTAGTTAAGTCAATTGACTAAATAAACATAATATTGATGAGACTTTTGGCATTAAAAATGAACAAAAAAAAAAAATTTTAAATGAATTTGTCCGGAAACTTATGAACGGCAGTGTATATATTTATGCATATTTTTTTATATGATAAGGTAGCTGTACACTATAAATTCAATTGATTTTGAGCTTTTTTTATTGGAAAACTAAATTGGTTTTAATTGAAGAAGTCAAATTGTCCCCTTTTTGGACAGTTTTTTCGTCATAAAATTCAAACCACCCTGTGAAAGTTTACCAAAAGCTTTTCAGGTGATCTTTATGCACACACGCTTCGAATGAAATCAATTTGGCTTCGATAGCTTGATTTGTTCTCGAGTTAGGCTGTACGAAAAAATCCGCACAAACGTACGTACGTACACACACACACACAGACATCTTTCTAAAAATCATGGAATCCGACTACTGGGACCGCCAATCGTGGAGAAATGTAAAAATTTTGAATTTCGAAAATCGGACCGATTACAAGAACTTCCTGATGGGAAGTTAAAAATATTTTGTGTGATGTAAGTATAAGTAAACGAGTTTCGGACATTTTCCTTTACTTATGCTATAAAACATTATTTTTTGCCACATTTTTAGATTGCAAGTCAACCTCAAAAGTACCTTTCGAGTTTCAAAATTTGCAGCAAAAACAGCCATTTTAGCTACCACAGTCATAAGTCACATATATGGTATTAATTTCAACTTGATATCTTAACGCGTTTCTGAGAAAAAGGCTGGGTACTTTATGGGCACCCCCTTTAATTTTAAGCTTATTATTCTTTTTATCATGTTGTGTTATAGCGGCGATAGCTCTGTGAGAGACAGACCGACGGTGGGACGGACAGCAGAAGCTTGAATAGAAGTATGATTCTGTTGACGCCTATTGGGTACGGAACCCTAAAAAATGGTTGAAATGTTGAAAATGGTTGAAAATGCTTAGACCTCCTCATTTTAAAGGGGAGTACTTGTTTAAACTCGATGGATGTGGAAAAAATCCGGTCAATTGTTCATGAAAAAATACTCGCTCAAACCCACACAAAAAATTTAATCAAGATAGGTCAAGCCGCTTAGGAGGAGTTTAGTGACACACAGACGAACGGAAGACTTTCATATTGCTCGGATTCTGCTATAATGAATGAAAGGTAAAGTTCAAATATTTTCCACGGGATTTCTTGCAGGATTGAATTCTGAATCTTCGATGACTATACAGAAGCCCCTGTTTTGTTTTCAAACACGTTGTTCACACGTTGTTGGTGGGCCAGTTTACGTCCATAAAATCCGATATAAGTCGTCTAGGAATACTTTCTTGGAGAGTAGAGGTAAGGTTAGGGAGATACTATAAATAATGTAATGAAATTGTGTTAAATAGAAAAAGAAATCAAGAAATTGATCAATTTCACGGGGAAAATTTCAGTAGATACACTAATGCATTTTTTGTGAAGTCGATGAACAGATAAAAATTTAAGGAAGTTTAATAGAAAGTTAAGGGTCACCTTGTTTTTATTGAGTAAGTTGTTGTTAACATGAGAATCTGTGAACAGGGAGGTTAGTTTGTCTCGGTGATGATAAAAATTTAAATTTGACTTGCAAAATTTTTAAATGTAATACTATCTTTGAGAGGATCTCCAACATGTTTGAAAAGCTCCGCTAGTTGACAATCAGAGCCGTCAACCTTGTTTTTAAATTTCCGTTCGACAAAAGGAAAAACGGAACAATAATAAAAACACTTTGCTGTACATTTTTCTGTCACCACTCTTTTTCACAGGAACGCTCGTAGTTAAGTTGAAATAAATTTCAAGAACTTATGGCTGCGGTCTCCAAAAGCAGTCAAAAGATATGCCTGTTTATGCCGCATATTTTCATGAGTCGATTTCCATGATGAGCGAAAAGTTTGTATGGAACCTTCGTTGCGCGAGTCCTACTCGCACTTGTTCGGTGCTACTTTCAGCTGCTTAGCCTGCATTCTGGCCTTAAAGCTAGTTGCATTTAACTTGAATATATTATTCCTAATCCATGCTAGTCTGGCATCAGTCGTGGTAGGAGCAGGCAGTATCGTTTAAGTTTGTTCTTTGGTTTTTTGAGTTCGCTAGTTTTTATGTTGTGTCTTCTGTGTTTTGTATTGTCCGTATTGTTCTCACGTTGAGGATAAGTCAACATTTGGAATTATATCAAGACCATTGAAATGTGACTTTGATAGGACTCAGATTTTAAATTGCGACAGTTTCTATAAAAACTTCCAAAAGTGAAAGGACAAAGTTTAAATTGCACTTCTATTTATTTATTTATTCGAAATTCTTTTACGCCTTAAGGTTGAATAGTTTAATAATATGAAAACAGAAATAATTGTTTTTTCAAAAGCGGTGCAACTATGATGATGATGACCGGGTTGATGTGTCAGAAGGACATTCGAGACTAGTCTTGATGTGCGAAACTGAAGAAGCTTATCAAACATCAAGCCATATATGTTCGTCGTATAGCGAAATTCGAAACATTGTCGTATGTACGTAGACCTTAGACGTTAAGCTAGCTTTATTTGATAACTGAAGGAACACCATTCTCATAGAGCGAGAATAACATTGGCCTTAAAGTTGATCCTTGAGGGACTCCACTAACCATAGGCAAAAATCCGGACACAAAGGCTTTTTAAACGCATGGATTGCATCCTATTGGCAAGGTGCGACGCTATTTATTTTATGGCACACGGTAAAAAATTATAAAAGCAGGCAAGCTTAGTACATAAAATAGAGTGATTTACTGAAGTGTTTTAATCGTTACATTTCCTCCACCCAAGGCAAGTCGAATGTTTTCGGAAGCATCTATTAAGGCTGTTTAGATGCTTAAATATTCTTATTGCGAAGATAGCGACTTATTAGTTTTTCCAAAAAAAATTCTAAAGCTTTCGAAATATGTGATAAAACTGGAATTTGTTGAAATTCAACACCCTTTGGAGTTTTTGGCAAAGGAATAACTTTTTTTAGTTTCTCCCCTATAAAGGAAACACACTTGTAGTGAACAAAACAAAGGATAGTATTATTTTAATGAATAACGGATGTATTTCAACGACCACAAGGACCTTCGGTAATACTATAAAGAAAGGAGGCTTCAACTATGTCAGTAGGGTCTGAGTAGATTCTATCTTACTTTTGAGCAGCAGCACCGACTTAAAGCGGCGAGTCGTAACAGCATACTTGTATGTCTTGCGTATCAGTCCATCGACTTGTCAGTGGTCCAGTTGATTGATCCTTCACCCGAAGGCATTGTTTACACTTCGCAAGATCCTCATCATTGTATAGCACGTAGATATCGCAGCTGTATAGATATAAATTCTCATAATTGCGTAATTTCTTGTTTCAAAGCTTTTCATCAACCATGATTTTGGGTCTTCGAATTAAGAGTTTTGATCTTATTGGTTTGGTCATATCAAAGTACCGTCGATGGCTAAATATCAGTCTTCCATGAAGTCGATGGACAAATGGTATGTATTGATTTGAAATTCGATTCTTCTTTCTAGCGTGAAAAATTGGTCTTTAGTCAATGTCGATGGGCGAATGTAAATGGAGTGCAAACTATCTGTTGACTTTAGTGATCAAAAAATGGCCCCAAAGCTGAGAGCAAGATTTTAACACTGTAGTTCTATGATTGAGCGCTTGAATATTATTCATAATGTTGGACAACATAAAAAAAGAGGAGCAAAAGTTACAAAACTTGGTTGAAAAAGTCCGAAACTTAAAAAAATCCATTTGGTTTCACCGTAACTAACTCAGTTGCTGCTTTCACCTTTAAAGTAGAGATCCTAGGATCCACGTCCACGTCAAAAATGCAATGTTGCATTGCGTAATAGGGGCGGGCCTCAAAACACATCGATCTTATAAAAGCAGTGGCACCACCATATAATTGGAATCAGTGTTAAACTGGTCAAAAGAAGATACCTGTTGGTTGGTTGGCGAAGCCAGTGAACCACATATTATAGTGTGTGAGTAAGGATACCTCAAATTCATCGTAGCCTTGCCTAATATGAAGAAAAAGAAGCGGTGTAAGTGATAAATTGATTCAACTTGTTGTCTTTGTGAGTCTTAGGGCTCCCATATCAACCTTTATTATCGAGCGCCTTTCTTTGGGCATCTGCCTCGTTCCTCAGAGAACCAAAGACAAGAAGTTTCTTCCGCTTAGACTCTTTCTCCCGGGTCAGATCCTTTCTCACCCTTCTTCCCAAAAACGCAGCACTTTTGGAATAAACAACGTCTGCATAATTATGACCTTTTTCTTTACTAAATTGTATGCAAACCAGTCGTGTGTTAAAGGCTCTACAATTTCAGTTTCAAATAACCATTTAGCGCATCTCTTAATAATATACCTGCCCTCTTATTCCTACGAGGCTTGTGCGAGTCAGAGTAGTTACACCACAAACGCACTAAGGTCACAGTGTCAGAAGGTCTCTCAATGAACCTCATTCACTTCTCAATTAAGGTCAATGAAATTCCAAAAGTCTATCCGTGTCCATATTGTCCCACTTCAACTCTCACTGCTGCTTACATACAAGTACACAACAACAAAAAAAAATACAAAAAAAAAATAATCAAAGAACGTCCTTCCGACCTAAAATCCCCAACATCCTAGAGGTTTCTTAACATTAAACTTGTGTTAAACTGTTTATCCCCATAGCGTATCTCCACTACTAGGGATCCTTTCTTAGAAAAATAAAAAAAAAAAATAAATGAGAAAAACTTCTTCACGGAACTTTTGCTTCGCATAGGCTTCAAAAGCGAAAACCCTTACTTTTTCAATGATAATCCCATTCGAAAACTTTCTCCGCAACTATGTATGAATGTATCTCGGCATAAAAGTTCCACCATCCACATTCACAGAAAAAAAAACAACCAAAACCAAAATGAAAATCCTCTCTAAGGATACCAAATTATATTGTAGATGAAAGCGCATAGAACTTACGACATGTGGCTTCCTACAATTCCCAGACATACTCGTACTCGTACATCATCTCATCACACACATGAAACCCACTCAAACCCCAACTAGCAACTAGCAGCACAGACGGATGCATGACTCTTGTACTTCCAAGGAAACTTCTCGAATCCATTTTAGGTGTTTATAGTAGTAGAAAACTTTCCTTGTTTTTTCTTCTTTTTTTTTTGCTGTACTAGTTTTTTTTGTGCTTTGTTTTCTCGAAAAAAAAAACAATAAAACAATTTCATGTGCACCCTGTGTTTTGGGCTACTGTACTATACTGTGTCAACGGTTCAAGGGGGAAAACATTATGGAAATTAAGCGAAAGTCAAATATAGAATTGCACAAAGAACAGAAAAGTCGACAAAACAATTGAAAGGCAAAGCATTAAATTACCCTCCCTAGGCCCCAAGCTTCAAGGACCTTCAACCTTCTCTTTAAACTTTGTCCATCTGTCACACACCCTCATAATTCTTTTATCATTTCCGCTCAATTTTCAAGACACATTTTTTTTGCCGTACACCCCCCGAAATTTTTCTTTTTGTTGAACCTTACGCAATCACTGTTCCGAGAATCGTTCACAAAACCTTTTATCAAGGAGTTGCGTCGTCCTTGCTGCAGCTGAGGCGCGCAGAGGTGACAAAAGTTAAATGGGCTGGGTGGCAAGCTTACAGCTTAATTAATGAAAACACCGGACTTTTGCGAGGGAGTTTTTGTTGAAATTAAATTGCCTTGGAACCTTACTCTTGAATTCTGCGATTCTGGATTCTGGATAGTGGGATTCATCTTTATCTCATTATCGTGGAACAAAAGTTAATCTAGGTAATTTCTCAGGTTGTGAAATGAAAGGAACTTCTTTGTAAATTTTTTTTTTTATTATTTTTTTAATGTTCACTGTGCTCTGTGCCTTTGGCTTGTTGCGCGTAGGGAGTTGGGATTCTTTTATGTTTTTTTTTGTGCGAGCAAAAGTGCTCTTTGTGAGCTGAGGGCCTGGAGGCTTTAAGTCTCTTGTAACTATTTTGCTTTTCGATTAAAATTCCTTTGCTTGGGGTTGTTACAGATTCCCGGCTGCAGGTAGTCATGGAAATTACACAACGCTCTTTGCTGTTTTAGTTCATTTGAAGTTCCATAATTGACGTAAGTAGATCAGCCTGTGTTACGTCAGTTCTTTTATGGTTTCGGGCATTAGCAAGGAGGATGTGTCGTTATAAATAATGAACGCCTTTGTATGTGAATGTTAATGGTTAAGAATAAAAAGAAAAACAACACCCAAACTTGTTTTATTTAAAAGGGCTTTAATTTTCTAGGATGTGCAGCAGTCGCAACTTTTCATCGACTTTTTAGCTATTTTCGAAGCTCACGGATTCCTTTTTCCATTTTTCAAATGTGTAGCATTATTGGAGAAGCCTTTCTGGATCAGTTGTCAGTTGTATGTCACAGGGTCCAATCTTAGAGTAAGTCCCTTGTCTAGTTTTTCAAATCTAGACCAAACAACAGTTGAAATCCGTTGAAATCAAATTAAACAGACTACTGTAGTCTTTTGGCTAGAGTTCCAAAATTGTCTCATCAAAATAATGGTTTGCGAGGGTGATGTCATATATTTTGCCAGCAAGGCATAACACTGACAGCAGACTTGCTTGTTTTTATCAACTTATGCTAAAAATAAAATACGAATCAAGCGAATGCAAATAAGTCAATATTAAATTCATCGTTCTTATTCTTTTCCACTAAGACAGAATTCAATGCGGACAATTTATTTATTAATTTCATCTACAAGTAACAATATAACTAACAGATGTTAACAATTTGTTTTTGCTCAAAATATTAATAAGTAAAATAAGTTAGTTTTAAATATATCTCTACTATCAGCTAGGTCTATGTACATATAAGCTTCGTTGAAAGCTAAAATGGCTCTTGAAATAGGCTCATTACGACCATAATTGGTCCTGTGATTTTGTTCAAATAGCAGATCTCGAATTCTCAGCGACCATGCTGGAGCATATATAGGTATTAACGACAAAAGAACAGGAGACTTAATATGGTTACAAAGTAAGTCTCTCACAAACATTACATCAAGAATCGAAGGTCTAGATTTTAAGGATTTGATTCCTAGTAACTGACATCTAGCCCTATAGTTTGGATGGAAGTTCCAACGCAACTTGTAGAAAATGAACTTCGTGAAGCGCCTTTGGATTTTCTCAATGCGGTCGGAGAAGGTTACATTAAAGGGATTCCAAATAACAGCCGCGTACTCTAGAATAGATCTAACAAGAGATGTATATAGGGACAATAGCGCATATGGGTCCTTGAAATCTTTACCATTACGCTTGATAAATCCAATTACTAAATTGGCCCTTGCGACTGTTAGTTCTATGTGGGTTTTTAAATGAAAAAAAATTATCAATCGTAACACCAAGGTCTTTGATTTTGCTAGCTCTATTCAAAGGCATAGAGTCAATGGAATAGTTGAAATCAATAAAAGAAGTCGATCTGGAAAAAGAGATTACATTACATTTTTTAATATTGAGTTTTAAACTGTTAGTGTTACACCAACCCAGAACGCGATTAAGATCTGCCTGTAATAGATGACAGTCATCCACATTCTTAATAACTGAGAACAATTTCAAATCATCGGCGTATAGTAGACACTGGCTATGTTTAATAACACTTACAATATCATTAATTTGTAGTAGTGGATCGACGCAATACAAATCCATGTTGAGCTTCAGATATGGTCTCCTTTATAAGAAACTTGAGTCTATTTTCGACTATGCTTTCAAAAACTTTGGGAATCGCTGAGAGTTTGCTGATACCTCTATAATTCTCCACATTATTTTTGGAGCCAGACTTATGAACAGGGACCAAGTACGACACCTTCCATTCGTCAAGAAATACACCTTCAGACAGAGAACGATTACAAATATTGAGCAACGGAGTGCAGAGGGAGCTGCAGCAGTACCTTAGAACCACTCCTGGTATACCATCGGCGCCACAGTTGGGATTAGGATTCACAGATTGAAGAGCCAAGTAAACTTCTTCATAACTCAGTTGGAGTGACCCTATACTGATGCCATTGAGACAGTCAGTTCCTGAGTTACTACCTGTACTCGGGATTGAATAAACAGATTCAAAAAAGTTTGAAAAAAGTTCAAGGGAAGACTCAACGTCAAATGATTCAACGTCCTTAAAATGCATTGTATTAGGAATTCCTATGGACTTCCTTTTTGAATTTATATAATGCCAAAACGATTTGCTGTTGCATTTAATATTGCGTTCAATATTCATGATATATCCCCTGTAGAGAAACTTACTAAGAACAATAAAAAAAAACAATAAAATCTCTACGTTATTTACTAAACTTGACATAGTCGGTCGGATTATTCGATCTTTTATATTTTTTAAAAGCTTTGTTTTTCAAGTTCTTTAAATTTGTTAACTGATTATTATACCAAGGAGGCTTGGTTGTTCTTTGGTTAGAGTATTGAGGAACGAAATTAGCGAAGCCATGACTAAGTTTTTCAACGAAACGTTTGTACGTGTGATGTAAACTGGGGTGATTTAATTCATTGTCCCACTCAATATTATTGAAAAAATTATTTAGCTCAAGAAAGTTAGCTTTCATAAAATTGTATGTTTTTCAATATTACTGACCTTAACATCCAAATAACTATACATTTCGATTTATATAAATAATTCATTATGGTGGATAGATTCATTTAAAAGAGAATAAGGAACTTTAGTTACATTAGCTTAAAGTTCTTCGCAACATAAAAAAAATAATTCAAGTATATTCGATAAAGAATTTCGGATAGAGTTAATTTGATTTAGATTTAATGCACGCATAAAATCAATTAAGTAATACTCAATTTGGTGGAAAATGAAGCTCAAGGATCTAAGATCACCTTATAATGGATATTTGTACACAGCGAGTCAAATGATTTGGAGGAAAATTTGAGTTATTGTGAAGTGGTTTGAAACTCTGGTGTGTTACGGCTAAATAAGGACGAAGAATTTAATGAAGAATTTTTTTTTTGTTTTCACTAAGTTCGTAGGATTTTATTCACCATAAGTGGAAACACCTGCAAGTGAATTGATGTCAGATTAAACGTTTGATTGAAAATCGGTTCAAAGTTTAATCAGTCAGAGATTTCATATGATTATTGTTTCGTGTCAAGACCTAGAAATCAGCTGGGTTAGATAAAATTATCATTCAAGTCTGCGTTGTATTATAATACAAAATTGCATTAATATTTATTGAATATGTAAAAATAGGGTGCTATCTATGTACTTGGAAGCATGAAAAGTTACGACCTATTCTGAAGGCTGTAAAATCAGACAAAAGCAGCTTATTTTTTATACGTCTCCTATGTTTTACCTCCTGCGCGCCTACCTTCGATTAATGGGTCCTAGGTTCAACTCCTGGTTCAGCCACTATTGGCCATTGTGATAAAATTAATGACACTATCACTAGATCGGTCGAACAGCAATAGTAGTCTGATTGATGGATGACGTTGTTGTAGTGGTTGTTGTATCGGCTAGAGTTCTAAATTCGTGTTGTGGATTTATGTGTAAATGGCACTGCAGTGAAGTCATAACACTGACAGCAAAGTATTGAGCTTAATCTTCCAAAACATTCAATAAGTTGATATCAAATCATCCGTTCCATTTTTGGCTCAACCCACGGAATTGAATTAAAACCAAATAAATCTGAGTTTCTCAAACCACTACAAAAAAAAAATCTTTCGTTCTTCTCCTCATGCATCCACTCGCTCTTTGCTACTTGCATCAAAAGTGTATTCATAACCTCTTGAGAGTTAACAAATTATAAAAAAAACAAGTGTTTTCAGATAATAATAAATCGGCAATTTTACTTCAAGTTGAAGGGCATAAATTATTTATAAAACAACAATTTACCATTTATACGTTTCCTAGCACCGCGAATCAATTATATGAGACACAGTAAAATTTACCAGTTCAGATGTTTCACGGGTAAATTGCTTCAAAAGTTATAAATCGATGGAAATCCATGCGGCGGACACTTTTAAAATCCGTGAACAATAACAGACTAGGAGCGATTTTGTCATACGCCAAACTTAACAAGGAAGGAATAAGATCTAGAGCTGTATCCTTACCTTACCACACTGGCCATAAGCTGACACTAAAACGTTTTAACTTTTTAAGCAATGTCGTGTACAAGGCAATTATTATGTACATAAAATTTTCTTGGTCAGCAAAAGTTAATTTGACTAGAACTAAACATTTTTTATTATAACTTAAATAACTTCTATCGGATAGAAATTAATTTTGAATATATTTTAATTTATTTTTTTTTTTATTTTACATACAGAGATACTAAGTTGTTTATAAAACTTTTAGAGCTCTACAACTTTTCTATGGAAAGTAGTTTATTATCTCTAAATGTTCAAGCAGCGTTCGACAAGAATGTTTTCTATCGACTAATTTTTTTCATCGACTTGTAAAGTTTAGTCTTTGTTCACCCGGAAGGTCCATTCAGTTTTTTTAGTAGTTTTGAAGATTATCTCCTTTTTAAACTTCTTTATATAGAAAATACTTCTGTACGTGTTTAAGTCGTTGAACTCCTCCTGAGCGGCTGCACCGACTGTGATGAATTTTTTTGTGTGTTTTTGAGCGGACCCTTATATGGTTAAAGGACACTAAGCAATGTTTTTTAACGAATAATTGACCGAAAAACCTTCTGAAAAGTTTATAATTAACCGTTTATGAATAATTCATAACTATGCTCATAGTGGGCGTTAATTTTTTCTTTAATTTTTGAAAAAAATGTATACCTTGTTTTGAATTAAACTGAGATGCATGCGAACATTTCTAAAACCTACTTAGCATATTATTGATTTTTATTTATAGAGTAATTGTACTGCATACGTAGAAAATTAATGCGAACAAAAGAGCAAAGATTAAAATAGACTGCTAGTTTTTGTTTCTTTGAGACTATTTTGAACACCCTTTTTGAACTTCAAGTAAATATGTACGAGTATATGTTTATTTTGAAATGAATGGAATAATTTAAATGCCTGTCTTTGCCACTTAAAGAGTTCGGTCGATTTTTTAACAAGAAGTGACACCTGTTATTTTAGAATTCGTACTTTTTTATGGAATATTTTGGGATTTTATTTTTTTTTGCACAGGATAAATGTATGGAGACAATCCTTCAAATGGTCGAAATATATTTTCTTAAGAATAAATATAAAGGAAAACTTAAATTTGCCTTGTTATAGAAAGTGTGGCTTAATTTTACTGGGAAAAAAAAACATAGATAGATAATTTTTATTTAATATTATAGAACAAAATTATTATTTTATTCTGAGAAAATGTGGCTGAACATCACGAATATACTGTACATATTTAGACATCAAGTTATTTTCAATTTTATAAACAAAAATGAAAGCAATCAATACAAGTCTTTTTTTTCACTGAGAACTAATTTAACGCATTAAAAAAAAAAAATTATAGACACATATTTATTGCACTGTAAAACACTTCTCATGGCCTTATTTTGAAACAATTGCATTCTGTGAATTAGACTATCATTTCATAAAACAAAATTGATGAACAATACAAATGAATTAATTAAAAAAAAAATAAAATAAAAATTTAATTATTATAGTAATTAATTAATACTTACAAAGAGATTTTGGATAAGCATAAAGCGACAAAAAATATAAAACGCAAAGTGCAAGAAAAATTTCGAAAATAGTTTGGAAGAAAAATATAAACATCACACCATCAATTGCGAATCACTTGTAACGGAAATACATTTGTCAAAAAGTAAGATATAGAATTACATGCAAAGTTTGAAGAACGTCAGAAAACGAAGGCCTGCAGCCTCATCAGATCTACTAAACATATCCTTAAGACAAGTGCGGTCTGAAAGAACTTGAACCACATAACTGCCTTAAAGCTTTAAACTGTTTAAAGTCTCGTAGATATTGCTGTTGATGGAATTGATTTTGTTCAAAAAAAATTAGGGCTATGCAAACATTTTTAAAAATTTTTTTTTTAAAAGCAATAAAATTTATGCACAAATTTTTTTTCTTTCCCAAAATCATTTTATTCTCTAAATATATTCAACAATATTTTGGCGAATCGTGTGATTCTGTAAATCAAATTTCGATATCTTTAAAAACAAATAAAGGATAGTTATTTTCAAGAAAAAAAAAAGTAAAAATATTAATCGACTCTAAACTTATGATTTAAAAACTAAATAGTTTCATAAATTGTACGGAATGTTAAACGGCTCATCGAAAGTAAATTGTAAAAATCAATGTCAAATGTCACTTAGTAAACATGTTAGTTTATAAAATTCGAATTATAATTAGTGAACAATATCGAAGGAAAAAATAGGAAAACAAGATCAGTCAATGAAGCAGTCTTAAAGTAGTACGTCCTTTTCACTTTAGTCTGTACTAAAATAAATTTCAATTAACATCTTTTGGTACTGAATAAATCATCTTAACTGCCTCGACACCATATAAACTTTTTTTTTGTATAGGCTGCGCTAATGAATGTGAAGATGAGATTTTCTAGCCTCTACGAGGGGTGGTCTAAAAGTTATGATAATGGTAATTTCCAGTTGGCATAAAGTTCTAAGAAAAATTAACAAAAGAGCTGTCAATAAGTTCCTTTGTTTAATAATTTTTTTTACGAAAGACATACGTAACGATTTGATGGAAACATTGAAGAACTCTTCTGCTCCATAATCCGCCATTTTATGATCGGCCAAGAAGTTTAAGCTTGGAAGAACATCGACTTGAAACGAACACAGCGAAGGAGGTCAAACCACGCCTCTCAATGAAACAACATGGAAATAGTCGAAGATGTCGTCTTGGTAGATGGAAGAGGGACCATCATGTATGTAGCTGAGGTCATAGGGATCTCGTATGGCAGTGTTCAAAGAATCCCTGCCAATTAATAACATATGAAGAAGGACTCTACACGTTGGATGCCGAGAATGTTAGCCAAAGAGTAAAAATAGAATAAGTCGACAGTTCGAGGGTGAATCACGAAAACCTACAGGCAGTTCGCAAGAATTTCTTGTCATGTTTTATGTCCATGAACGAGACATGCAACCACCGTTTGGATCCGGTCCAAATAGCAATCGAAGACCTGCAAGCGATACTCTATATTGTCGCCGATAAAATACAAAATCTCGAGTTTAGCAGGAAAGGTTATGGCGACAGTTTTTTGGGACGCTGAAGGAATAATTGTGTTGGAATATGTAGAAAAAGGGACTCTTACTACGCAGACCAAATAAGTGATTGTGGCAGGCTTTTAAGGATAAAAGACGGAGCAAACTGCATGCAGTTGCGATGGTTGTAATTTAAAAAACTATATTCAAACTGATTGAACTCCCAGTGAAATAATACCTCTTTCTGAGACTTCGAAACTAAGCTGAAAAATAAATATATTTTTGAAGTTTAATTCTATTTGGTTTATATTCATTATCATCCCACGTACATTTCCCCGCAGAAGAGCCAAGACAGTCTAAGATGCCGAATTTCCTAAAATTCATAAAGATTAGCAACTGACTCCTGAACTAATCGGTTAAAGTGAGCTTTTGCAGGTATTTTTGATTGCAGGGATACACAAAAAGGAGCTTGAATTTTATTGTCTCGGATTTCCATTTCATACAACAGATCTGAATAATAGCAATATGCATTGCATTGCTTCTTGCTTCTTCAGTTTTTAATCAATGTCTTAATGAGACTGCAATTCTTGTGCTCCAGTCGGTTTCGAATTGGTTATTTGTAAAACATACAAGCAATATTCATAAATGCTTATCCATAATCTCAATAACCCCGGTACTCAGACACTGTGAATACCTGATAAGGCAGCAACACCGAAAGAACTCTCAACGTATCCTTCATGCAAGCCAGGTAACAATAGTTTCCTGCTGAGTGATCCGATCTGGTAATCCTCATGCATAATGAATTCGAAAAGCATTCCCCCAGCAAATGTGACATCTTATTGCTCATCGGTTCAATTCCGGGTGTAATTTACTAAGTGTTGCCACTGGCAACTCGTCCTGACTGAGTCCTGTTTGACAAAATGCCCCCCAAGGTGGAATATAAATAAATAAATGAATCTCAGCATTCAAAGAATTAACATACTCGTACAAGATACCCGAAACAAGATATGAGATATGAGTTATGAGATACCCAAATAGCAGGGGCTCACCAAGATTCCAGAGTTGAGCACTTGGGTTCCGACATGTCAGCCTGCATAAACTTTATGCGATCAAAAATTTGATTGCTCTGTCGGTGTCGCCCCCCATACTACGAGTATACCCTGAAATGATGGAGTTGCTCTTGCTATCGTCGCTCGACATGAAAGTCTTACACACTTAACCCCATGTCTCTGTTGTGACGACAACAACACAACTCAGTTGACGAGGACAACAAAAGCGATATGGAACCAATTCAAGCTGTCGATCTTTGGCAGATGGGGCTGCCTGAATACATACTCGTACATTTTAGGCAAGGTTGGAATTGTTTAGCTTTCGACTGTTTGGCAGCTGGTGAGCTAGTCCTTATAGTAAAATTCCTTGAGCAACCAATGGAATCCAAGGAGCTGGTTGGTATGTTAATGCGTACACATGGGATGGAATTACAAAGGAGCAAACATCTTAAAATCCTTTAATGCAAATTTGTGGAAAATGTGGCATGTGTATGCCCTGCCAGACATTCACATAACGAAATGTTGCTGTTGTTGGTGTTTAAGAGTTTTTGCTCATCTCTGTTCTTTTCTAAATTTTGATGGATGCTAATCCGGGTATTGTTTCACGAGTAATTATCTCGCATAAAGTTGCGTGCAAATATGATTGTGTGCTGAGATGTAGAAGAAGAAGTAGCTTTCTAAAAGTGTTTGTGTACGTTTAGCATTAACATAAAAACATCTTTTGATCCTTGCTGAGGGTAGGATTACATTCTTCAGCAGAAATGTCATTCCAAAAAAAAAACAAACCGAACGAACGAAGAGGAATTTAAATTTAATTAATTTGTTTTTAAAAACTGTTCATTGACGAATGTGTACATAGTAAATGTATAAGTTCAAAGTCGTACCCTCATTCGGAGAGGAAATTGAAGCCTGAGGAGTTTTTGGCTCATTTTTATAGATAGGCAGATAACTAGATTTAAATTTCATCTAAAAGTAACAATGGGGGTTGTCTGCACATTTCCCAAATTTCTTCTTAAATTGAATACTATTTGTTGTGCAACGGATATGATTAAGGTCCTTGATGATATAAGACTGAAATATGACTTAAATTATGTAACTGTGCTGTGCCTTCTCGACTTTTCAAAGGCTTTTGACACTGTAGACCACGGAATTTCATGTAAAAATTCGGTTTATAACGGGTTTTTCAACAGGGACGCTACAAAAGTAGAGCGTCAGAGACAACAAGCGACGCCATATTTCTTGCCACTCTTTTGACATTTCTCTTCAGTAAGGTTTGCCATTTCATGATGGAAAGATATACGAGCCAACAACGAGTCGAAATAATTAAAATTTATTACCGAAATTCGGAGTCAGTGGCCTCAACGTTAAGAGCGCTACGTCCAATTTATGGTCGTCATAATCGTCCTGGCAGATCAACAATTGAGCGTCTAATGGAAAAATTTGAATCCACAGGCACAGTACAAAATGTTCTCGTGCCAGTGAGACAAAGAAGTGCCCGTAGTTTCGAGAATATTGCTGTCGCTGAGGCTTCAGTTGCAGAAAGCCCATATGTGTCTCTCACACGTCATTCTCAAGCGTTGGGCATCTCTGTGACGTCGTTGTGGCGAATTTTGCGAAAAGATCTTGGCCTACATCTTTACAAGATTAAATTAACGCAAGAACCGAAGCCGCTTGACCACCAGAAGCGTCGAATGTTCGTGAATTGGGATTTTCATGGAGAAATCATCTTCAGCGATGAGGCTCGTTTCTGGCTGAATGGCTCCGTCAATAAACAAAATATGCGGTATTGGTTAGGCAGCCTCGGTCCTGTGGGGCAACGTCAAGTCTATGGTCTATGTCAACAAGCCAGCGACGATTGATGAACTTCGTACGAATATCGAACGTGAAATTGCAGCAGTATCGGCCGATTTATGCTTGAAAAACGTCGAAAATTGGGTTCAGCGTCTGGACTTCTGCAAGCGTGCCCGTGGTGGCCATGCAAAAGAAACTGAGTTCCATACATAATGGCATCGAACGTACTTTCACAGGAATAAAGAATTTCATTGATATCTAAAACCATTTTTGTTTTATTAAAAAAAAAACCCGATACTTTTGAATGACCGTAAAAAATTATTTAGGTAGCCGAAGTCAAAAGGTTACGATAGGTGATAAGTACTCAATATCTAAGGAATTATTGGCGGGAGTACCACAAGGACCTATTTTGGGGCCACTCCTGTTTTCGACTTTTCATTATTGCTTTCGCGAACGTGTGCTCTGCTATATCGATTCACCTATGTGCAGACGATGCACAAGTCTTTCTCTCGAGACCTATGGGACTATAGAGGATCTTGTCTATAGATTTAATGAGGATTTGTCAAAGATTTTGAATTGGTCAAATTGCAATAGCTTCTTTTTAAATCCAACAAAATATAAGTTAGTTCTTGTGTCAAAAAAACCGTACAAAACTAAAAAATTTTAGTTTATAGAAACTGTGAAAAATCTAAGATTTAAAATTAATCAATCACTCTTCGCTATGGATCATATGAAACATTTTATTCGGCAAGTATACGGTGGACTGCGTCAACTTTGGTTGATTTCTAGTTTTATAGTATAACTTTAGCCAAAAACGTAAATTAGTAAGAACCTTACTAATACCAATTTTTCAATATGCCATAGATGTGTACTGCAAACTTTATTCGCTCTCTATGCAGAGATTGTATGTAGCCTTTAAGGATATTGTCACATATGTGTATGGACTTCGAAGATTCTATCACTGGTTGTACGCTTCAGAAGTTCTGGAACATAGGGTGCTGTATGTTCATGCATTAAATAATACAGACACGAAAACCAGCTTATGTATTTCATAAATTGCTGTATGTACAATATCCCAGAACCCTGAATCTGATCGTTCCTCAATCAAATTATTTAAATACTAAACGTCTGTTTTGTCTCCAATGCACCAGACTTTGGAATTCACTACCGAGAGCTGTTAAAAAAATAAATGGAGCCAGCCAATTCAGAAAAAATTCAGAAAATTATGTCCATTTTTGTGATGGAATACAAAATGCATATTTTTGCCTTTAGTTCCTCTTCCTTCTCCTATTCGTAAACTATTTTCTACTTCATAATCTACTTTTTGACCTTAATTTTGAATAAAAATCTTTTTAAGTTTTAAGTACTTTCTTACATTTTTCGAATATATAATATATTTTACATTTTTGCATTCTATTGCCCATTACAAAATGTACTTTAAAGGTTAAGTCTTACTTGTACCCCATCAATTAGAAAATATTAAATACTAGCCGTGTCCTGCGACTTTGTCCGCGTAGATTTTGTATGCGTAGAAAACTTGAAGCACTCAAAAATGTTAACTCACCGTCCTGCGGCACTAAAGTGAACTGATTGTCCGAAAAATGTTGCAAAATTTCCTGTCTAGTTATAATATATTTTTAAGTCCTATTTTGAAAATTATTTGACAAATACTTTCACAAGATTTTTCCAACAAGCATTTAAGGTCAATTGGCGCAACTGTTTGATGGCAAAAAAGGCATGTGTAATACAAGCCAGAATAGAAAACCTTTTCCGTGTTTTTCACAACCGTTAAATTTTGTTTTCTATTAAATCTAAGATATATTTAATCGCTAGTTTTAAGTAGTACATTTTGAATGTTGCCATAATCTTCTGATCGAGTGGCTGAAGCAATGAGGGAGTGTTGGGCGGCAAACCCAGCGATTGAATATTAAGATGACCAACGAGCATAAGTATTTTAAATTCCAAACCAATTAACGGGTCCGCCATCCAACGTTTTTTTTTTCAACTAGTGCTTATTTTGTGAATGGTAACACTTAGCTCATGTCTGATTTGACAAATAATTAGTTTTATCCTTCCGCTTAACGAATATGGTTGTGTATCAGCTTGAACAACGCTGGGAAATATTGCGACATTAATTTGAAAATCTTGGTAATGTTGCAGAATGTGTGCGAAAATTGCGTACTGATTTTGGAAGAAGAGAAGCACCGCCAGCTCCGTATGTTCGTTATCTTGTGAAAAAAGTGAAAGAAACTGGCATCCTCATCGATAAACCAAAGCGTGAAAAGCCAAAAACAGTGCGTATACCCGAGAATATTGCTGCTGTGGCAGAAAGTGTGCGTGAAGCGTCAATTCACCGTCGTTCTCAACAATTGAACATTTCGGAGACATCATTGAGACCTGGTATGACGCCATACAAATTCCAATTGGTTCAGGAGTTGAATCCTCCTGTTCAAAAAAATTGAAGAGGAGGATATTGGCAACATTTGGTTTCAACAGGACGGCGCTACGTGCCACACAGCCGAAGCTACACTCGATGTTTTGCGCCCTGTTTTTGAAAATCGCATTATCAGCCGCAGAGCTGATGTCGTTTGGCCACCTCGGAGCTGCGATTTGACACCGTTGGACTATTATTTGTGGGGTGCCCTCAAAGAAAAGTGTAACGCTGATAAGCCAGAGAGTTTTAAAGGACAATATTCGTGAAGCCTATGGTGAAATACAGCTGCACACAATCGATAATGTGCTTAAAAATTGGACCGATCGTGTAGGCTACTGCATGGCCAGCAGAAATTATTTTCCATTATTAATCGGAAGGATTGTACTTTCAAATAAAAAAAGAAATTTGAGAAAATATTCAGCAGTTTTTTTTATAGCATTTTTAAAAAAAAAGTTATTTGGCGGACCCTTTAGTTCGATAAACATATTTCTGGACTTCAGGAATTAAACAGTTTTTGAACCAGTATGTAAACAGATGAGCTGTCATCCATTCCTTTTTATTCGCCATAAAATGACCTGGAGGTTGTTTCATGTTCTTACCTCTTAAAGCTCGTGGCAAAATGGATTTGTTGATTAACAGAGACTCAAAAATTTTATCACCAGATGAAGTACTACAAAACAAGAACCTCATCCTATCGTTGGCTGCCTTAAAACCACTAGCTGATTTTTCAGATTTTGCTATATGCCGGCGTTTTTTTTCCGTTCAGTGCAAGGCCTAAGTTTTCGAAAAAAATTTAGTGTTTCTTTTTTAGTTCATGCATATCAGAGCTCTGAATTCGTTTTTCTTTTTCCGTTCGGAGCACGGTTATGAGCTCAGAATAAATTAACCGAGTATTCGTAGTAAAAAGTTGAGCACGGGCAACAAAAATAAAATCCAAAACAATTAAAATGCAGCACGAGATTTGTTATTCTGGCGTAGAAGGTAAAAAAAAATATAAAATACAGCTTACAATAAACAATAAACAATTTTGTACAATAAAACTTTTTTTATTTTGACGGCTAAGCATATGATTGCTAATTGAATGAAAATAAGCGTTCAACAGTGTTTCAAAAACAGATAAGAGCGCCCTGAACACGCTCGGTTCAGAGCACGATCGATGTGCTCAAGCTCTATTCAGAGCCTACTGTGAGCTACAAAAGAAAAACGCCTAGGATAATCGCCCTCTTCAGTTAGTTTCGCTAGCTTATCCGGAAAACCTTTTGCAGCTTTTGTCTGCTGATTGTGCTTCTCCTTTAAATTTTACATTATGAAATGCGTGTCTTCTAAGAAACCCTGTCAGGCATCCCTCACTTGCATTGTTAACCAGATTCTTCGTCGCTGAATGTTTGTTTATGGCTTCAATTCCTGAAGTCTTCCTTCATGCATGTTCTTTTATTATGTTCTTATCAATTGGTATTTTTCTTCTCAGTAAATCTTCTATTCAACTCAACAAATATTTTTCCGTTTTCTCTACTAAAAGAACGGATTCCGACTATAAGAGGATGTTTTTGAACTAAGTTGAGATCCTTAATTTTTGCAATTGTTCTTAGAGACACTTTTTTATTATTTATTTTTTATACTAATATTGCTTCTTAAAATCTTTAATCGAAACCACCAGATTTTAATCGAAACAAACCAGAAATTACTTAAATTTTTTTTTGGTTGAAAGGCTTATCGATGCCATTATTTATAAAATATATCACCGTTCAAATGTCCGCTGCGGTGGCTCGTATCCAAATTTCCATGACTGGCGCATAAATCAGTCTGAATTTGACAAATTGCATGGGATAAAATGGTTTTGAGGGCCGCTCTTGTTTGTGGCTTATTCGCATAGACCTGCGACATCGTAAACCTCACAACAATATGGCTACTAACAACTGTCGAAGTTCGGAAGTACCTATTGAGAGACCCTTTATTGGACGTTCGGCTTAAACAACTAGAAGGAACATAAGGAAGCATAAATTTTAGGGCCAGAAAATAGTCAGTTGACATTGTTCTTTATTGCAATGTGGCTTAGCGAGGTCGCCATTTCAAAAGCGTCACTCGTTGTGGCTGGACAGATTGCTGTAATATTTCCCTTGCGCGTCCCAGATGTAGCAACATTGTTTTGTTTACATTCCCAGACAAATGGAAATGAGCCTCAATTTTTTTTTTGGTAAATTCACCCATAAATTTGGAGCACACGATCACGTAAAATATGCGGCATTGTGCATGGTCTGTTTGTCCCAAGTCTTATGTCAAACAGAACTTTGAAAATTGAAATCTCAATTGTTCGGTTAGATGAAAACATATATCTGACAGCCAAGTGGTGAAATAATTTTCTTAAATACAACTTTCTAGTGTTTTCACTTATATCGAATAAAATACTGTAAACTAAGCGAATGCAAATTATTCGAAATCGAAGTCTGTACCAATAGAAACGCAAACACACCCGAGTTTCAAACCACTTCACAATTTTTCAATTCTCTCCATCTTTCTGCTTGCCCTGTTCTATTATAAGGGTAGTCGTAAACCCTTGAGAGCGAAGCTTTACTACTTTCTTTGAGTTCTCTTACGAGAAACAAATTTAAAAAAGGACTCCATATTTAATTTGATATCCTTAATGGAGATTCATTATAAAAAAAAAAATCAAGCACAGACAATCTTTCCACTCGTTTCCAACTGGACATTATTTCCGTGCATTTGTTTTTCTTTTTTCTCATCGAGCTCCTCAGTGATGGTAATTTTTCTATTTGAAAAAAACTGCAACCAGAGCACCTCTTCAAAAGCAAAAACCTGAGCAGAAAGCCAAAAGAAAAGGAAAACGACCCGTAAAATGATTGGCAAATTAACATTTAAAGTTTTGTAGTAGCTTCATCAAGAGTGGAAGTGATGGAGTTCCTACAGTTTCCTTATGCATTTCCTCTTCCGGAATGAATTTTATTTAAATTGCAAAAGAGTACCAAAGAGGAAGAAGGCACAACTCAAAGGGCAAGTGCAAAATGTATTAGCAACAGCGCACTCTATTATTCGAGATGAACAAATTAACTTCTCCAAGAGTCAACCACCTTGGACTGAAGGATATTTTAATAGAATTTATGAGACTGAGACTTTAGTCCGACACGTTTTCGTTAATAGTTAAGGGGTGATGTCTGAAGCAGTCTCAAGGATTCGAGTTTGAATGATTTTTCTGATATATTGACTGGCAAAGTGCGGAAATGAGTTTGTAAGTTATTTGAATTTCTTGTTGCATCAAATTGAAGCTTTCACAAACAAAACCTTTCAACTGTTTCAACTCAATGTTTTTGGAATAAGAAATTTCGGCAAGGATTGTGACGGGCACCCTGCCTGAGCAATGGCAGCCGGCCACTCTCATCGATCACAATCTTGCTCCTTAAAACAAAGGTTTATTTTCTTTGTCGATTTGAACCTGCGGATTGTTATTCGAAGATCCTTTTTGGCTATTTTGTTTAATCGCTCGATGTGGCCGACCCAGTAATTGGACTTCAACCTCATCTAAGAACGGCTCACAGAATTTTATCTTCTTCTCTATTTGCCTTCCGCAATGAACATTCGTCGAAGAATCTCTTGCACGAAATCTTTCATCTTTCTAGTTTGAACTTTTGAACCAAAATTGTTTTTATGTCAAACTGAATGTTCGTGAAGTTGATGTGACGTTTTGTTCTCGGCGGTGAATGGATGCATTCAAGGCACTTGGGCAAGGCAAGAATCCTTTTTTCTAAAGTTATGGAAACTCTCGTTAATTTGTGAAATATCTCGAATAACTTCCTCAGTGGATTAGAAACTACCTTTCGGATAGTTTAGTGAAAGTTGCGTTGAATGGTTTCAAGTCTGCAGTTTCCTCGAACTGCTTTTAATTTGCATTAATGATCTCAAGTCTGCTATTCCAGTTCCCTCATTTTTTTACTCGTTACTGGATTGGCATCCCTCATCTTTGAATGTGAAAATGGAATTGCCTTTAGAACCCAAACTGTCTAATAGGACTACCAGTTGAAAATGTCTTTATTGCAGACAACTTCATATCTATTACTCTGAGGTGAATTTTGACCATGACAGCTGTCACATCGGAAACTTCATGTCATTGTCTAATTATTTCCGTCTAGGTAATTGGTCATTAGTGAAAACACACAAGTTTTTGTAAAGCCTTTAAATGTCTACATTCGTGCCATCAAAACAACATTTGCGGGAAGTTTTAATATGCTTCTTTCATTTGAAAAAAAAAGCAACCGAAGCGCATCAATTGCTTACCGAAGCTTACCCGGGCTATACTATAGACGTTAGAATGTGTCAGCGGTGGTTTAAGCGGTTCAAAGATGGTGATTTCGACACCGAAGACAAAGGCCAGGTGAAAAAGTTTGAAGACCATAAATTGGATGGAGGCATTGCTCGATCAAGATCCATCACAAACGCAATAAAAACTTGCAAAATCACTTGGCGTCGCTCAGCAAAGCAATGGGAATGATCCGAAAGGTAGGACATTGGGTGCCGTATGAATTGAAGCCACGAGACGTCGAACGCCGATTTTGCATGTCCGAAATGCTGCTTGAACGCCACAAAAAGAAGTCTTTTTTTGCATCAAATCGTCACTGGTGATGAAAAATGGGTACATTACGATAATCCAAAACGTCGGGCAACGTATGGATACCCCGGACATGCCTCAAAATCGACGGCCGTTCATAATATTCATTGCCTGAAGGTTATGCTGTGCATTTGGTGGGACCAGAAGGGTATTGTGTATTATGCGCTGCTGAAACCGAATGAAACAATCACAGACGAGGTCTACCGACGACAATTGATGCGTTTGAGCCGAGCACTGAAGGAAAAACCGCCGGAAACGGTCGCGTCACGATAAAGTTATTTTGCAACATGACAATGCTCGGCCACATGTTGCAAATGTCGTCAAAACTTACCTTGAAACGCTCAAATGGGATGTCCTACCCCACCCGCCGAATAGTCCAGACATTGCGTCATCCGATTACTATCTCTTCCGATCGATGCAACATGGCCTGGCTGACCAGCACTTCCGTCACTTCGATGATGTCAAAAAATGGATCGATTCGTGGATTGCGGCCAATACTTTGAATATTGAATTTATGTCTATTTTTCCTCAATCGAGCATTGATTTTTCAAAAAAAAAAAAACGATATTTTCAACCGGTAGTCCAATATATTCAACATAACACAAGACTCGTCAGGTAAGCTCATACGTACGTCCTAAAGCCTCATTTCAGACCCATTTTTTTCGAAAAATAGGAACGTGGAACGGCGTGCCTATTCACATGGAATTTAAGCTTCCTCCGGAAAAATTAATCTCTTTTAGTTTTGCTGCAGTGAAAAACCTTTGTTGTAACTCGAATTTCAGAGCTATAGATCTTAAAGTATTGATTTCACAAAGGGTATCACCATGTGTATGATAGAAACTTTACTCTGTCCGATGAAGTAGATTTCCCATGCACGATGAAAAAGAAGTTGTTGATTTAGCAAGAAAAAAGTTGGAAAACAACAAAGCTAGTTTCCAAACTGAAGTTTTTCAAAATCATGAAGGTAGCATGCATTAGATGATCTGTGGTGTGTCGGAGAACAAAAACATGCCCGTCGACTGGAAAAGCAGTTCTGTCCGGCCCATCTGCAAACGATCCAATGTCTTGCAATCATTATCGAGTCCTATTCCTGCTTATCGTCGCTTGCAAGATCATATCCTATACAGTGTATTGTGTGAACGTCTGAAGCTTCTTTGCATGAAACAAATCGGCCAATATCAGTGTGGCTTCTGACTCGGCAAATCCATAAAAAGACTCAACTTTCACACTGCGAAAAATTTATATAGTTAGTACTTTATACTCTTTCCAAAGATTTTCCACAATTGTTCCTAGAATTTCAGGACACAGCGCCCTACATCTTCTCGGATATTGACCTTAAGCTGTTGTAGGGTTCTTTTCTAATTGGCATGCAGCTTACTTTTAAAGAAGCCCAAATGGAGCCGTTTTATCGGGCGAACCTTATGGCAAGTTAAAATCAAAACGCCATATTATTCGATCATCAAAAATGTCCCTCAGGAGAGCCATAATTGGACGAGCTATGTGAACTGTGACTCAATCTTGTTGGGACCACAATTCTGAATTGTTCTCGACCTATAACCTTAAAAAATGTTCAATCATTGCCCGATGTTGAAAGTTATCCACATTAACCGCAACTTGTTCGTTGTTTTCGAAAAAATATTGTCCAATGTTTCTTTTTGAGGTTATTCCACACCGTTCTGTGCATCTAAGCGGGTGCATTAGAGGTTCAATATTTATTTCTGGATTTTCGATGCCCCAAATACTGCAATTTAATTATTCACGATACCGTTGAGGTGAAAATGGGCCTCATCACTTATAATGAGTTTGTGAATAAACTCGTTGTTCTCTCGGCACATGTCTTGAAAACGTCGAGCAAACTGAATGCGTATTTGTGGATCATTTGTTTTCAACGCATGACCCGCATCATATGGAAAAAAGTGTAACTGCCTTAAAATTCTTTGCAAAGATCCGAAAGTGGAAATTTCGGGATTTTCCTCAATACTTGCTCGCACCCGAGCAATTTTCACATCATTTCGAACTGTACGAGGTCTTCCAGCACGCGAAAGATCCCGGATTGCCACTTGTAGTTGAAAACGCTGGACCAATCGGTAAATTGTAAATTGGAGCGCTGGGTACATTTCGAACATGAAAGAAATTTCGATATAATCGAAAATAAAATTGAACCACTTTGGTTCTTTGTTCTGTTCTGGATCTTTCCATTATAGATTCCCCCAAGTTTTTCATTGTTAATTGTGACAAAAATAATACGTAAGCAAAAAAGGGTCCAATATTTAAATCTAGAGGTATCTTAAACGCCACCCTATAGAGATATTTCAATTTCATTTGTTATTGGACAAGCCTTGTTCGATTGCGAAATGCTTGACCCCAAAACTAAACTGGTTCACCGGCTGCAATCGTTTCAACAAAAGTTCCTCAAAGATTTAAGATAATCTCGGTAGAAACGAAAAAGGGTCTATACGATTTGATTTTTGTGCTTTTCCAGTTTCGGAACCATTATGACTCCTGCGACTTTGAATTGTCTTGAAACGTATAAAATTCTCAAGGATGCATTTACTAATTACAAAAAGCTTGACTATCGCTTTTTAGGTAGCTCCTTTAAAATTCCATCAATTCAAAGCTCATATCCTAGACATTTGCTGTTTTCCAACTTTCGTTTGGTCGGTTGAAGTTCGGTATTTGGATCTTCTGCCATCGACTTATGGTTTTCCGTCGAAGGGCTTAGACATCTAAGTGTTTCACAAAATAATCTGCTTTCTCATTTTGCCAATTGGACGTCTGATTTTCTGATCAATAGGAGAAGGTAAGACCGTAAGCTCTATCAGCAATATAGATGAAGCCCAACAAATGATCCAGAAAAGAGTGTCTTCTATTGTAAACAGCGCACCCAAATCTTCAGATCAGGCACAGATCAACCAAGAATAAAACAGGTAAGAAGACAACTTGCAGCTATTCTCGTCTCATTTCAAATCATAGCCTGAGCCTATCGGTTTGTCAATTTTGAGATATCTATACATGTAGTTTGGTACCCATTTTAAATTAATTTTTCATTAAAAATGGCCCTCATTTTAGACATACTGACCCTGTTTCTAGAACCATAGTTTTTTCTTGTAAGATTTCAATACGTGGGCTGCTAGATGTATTTCTGCCCCTAGGCAACATTAAGTGTTGCCAGGTGCAATCAGACATTTCCATTGGAAAGTTTGACATTTTTTAGCACAACATCACTCAGAACGTGTTGTCATTTAATCGTGAACAGAGACTTGAAAAATTCATCTCGGCAAAAAAAAATGGAGTTAACTCGTCAACACTTTCGTGCAATCATTTTTCACAACTTTCGACGTGGATTATCACGACAAGAGTGCATTGATGAACTTAAATCTTTGTATGACGATGAAGCACCATTCTCCCACCAGCATACATTCTAAATTGCATGAACACCTGGCCGTAAAAAAGGTCTGTTCTCGTTGGATCCCTCACAATTTGACAATCGCTCAAAAAAAGGCTCGTGTCGGCTGGTGCAAAGAAATGCTAAAAAAATACGATCGCGGTGCTTCAAAAGACGTTTATCAGATTGTCACAGGTGAATTCTGAGTGGTAAACCACAATCAGTTTGCCTGAAGTCTTCGGAGAAATTTGAAAAACGAACAAGAGAAGACGAATCATTGTTCACCATAACAATGCGAGCTCTCACACATTGGTTCAAACCAGCGCCTTTTTGACCGGCCAAAACGTCCAATTAATGAGTCATCCGCCGTACAGCCCTGACATGGCACCCAATGACTTCTTTTTATTCGCGCACATCAAGAAAAAAATGCGTGGTCAACGATTTTCGTCGCCAGAACATGCTGTTGAAGCGTTCAAAAACCATTTTTGGAGGTGTCTCAATCGGAGTGGAAAATGAGTTTCGACAATTGGTTTGAGCGTATGCAAAAGTGTATAAATCATGCTGGAGAATACTTTGAAAAACAAGAAAATCACTTTTGATGATTAATATTCGCATTTTCATTATTAGGCCAGAAATATATCTAGCGGCCTACGTACCATAAGAACTGTGCAAGTAGACTCTCTTAAAATCCTTCAAGATATTACCGAAGACCAAACAACTAATAATATCTAAACCAATTTAAGTCCAAAAACTCTAGATAACCGATCCGAAACGGAAATGTGAACAATTTTCCGCATTAGTTATGCTCTTCCGACATCGAATCATATTTACAAGAATAAAAAATAAGTTCAGAGACACTCAAAATAATTCAATGTTTAGTTAGAATAAATAATTCAGTGCATCCTTCCTGACCCGATTGCCATCATAAATCCTTTATTTTCGGTCCCCCAACTAACAAAACGGAAGTTCAAATTTGCCAATGAATTTAATTTCAATAAAACGCTTCATAACTTTGTAACGATTCCTCGATGTCCTCGAGCTACAAAAATAAAAAAACTAAACTTTCAAACTTTTCCCAATCAATGATGTCCAGCGGGGTAGCTTCCGTTCGCATCAACTCCGAGCGTGAATGCTCAAATTTCAATAAAACTATCAGGCATGAGCCTTGCAGGACATAGTACCGAAATAGTTTAACGAAACGCGCTGACATTTCGAAATGATTTATGAATTTATGATGAACTAGAACAGGCATTTGACAAGTGGATATTGTTTGAATTTATCCTGGTTATCCTTTCCGTGATATAATCTTCAATTTTAGTCGACTAGAGGCACATTGTGTAAATCATTCACTGAAAATTGTCATTGTATTCAAGCTGGCATGTTTGCATGGTAATTCAGCAGGAGTAGGAGTACGTAAAATGTGGCGCCTCAAAGGAACATTGATTTTTGAATCAACTGTCAAACTATTCCCTTAAAGGTTTAAGTAAAAAGTCGTGAGATTTTGTCGTTACACTTTAAAGATTTAGTAAATCAACATCGTGTAAAAGGACGATTTTTTTTTTCTTCCAACTACTCTCCAACCTGTCCATTCTTACAGTTACGGCCATGAAACATAGCCACTGACTGACATCCCCCAAAAACGAATCGAACATTCCGACACACAACACACAAGACAAAAACAAGGCAGGCAGAAAGACTGAAACAAGGAATACGGCACGGCGAAAAAAAAGGACCTCGTTCAACTTAATAAATATCCTGGAAAATTTCCCCGCACACAGACGTAATGCGGACTCTCTAATTACAAAAGTTTTTTAATAAAACATTTCTTTTTTCGCCGCCCTTCGTCATAGCAGCGGCGGCGGTATCATCGGGCCATCGTTTCCTTTCCCTCCTTCAATTGTAGTTCACACCAGGATGCTTACTGCATTCGAAATTCGAATAGCACAGAGAGTCAGAGTCTGTTGGTCTGTTGTAAAAATAAATCTGTCTATATACCCGGTACACATTTGGAGGTACATCGTCAGTTTGGTTGCGGAAGTAGGGTATCCTTTGGAGTTGAGATCGCATCGCCGAGCCATTACCATTTGAGGAGTTACTAGATGCGGTGACTAATAAATTCCATTCGAGTGTTAAACTTCGGTTCTGCTTGGATGCAGTTAAGGAGCTGCTGCATGCCCCATAACCGAGGTGATGATGAGGTGATCTATTGAAAAAGTTTAGACATCAGAAGACTGGGGGGATGTGCTAGGTAGTGTCCTGCTGCAGTCAGTAAGGAGTGACCAGACTGGAAAATTGATTGCACAGAAGGCTTCGTTGCTCTGGTCTTCTTGTCTGTCATCAAATTACTGTTACAGTAACGAGTGTCATGGCTTTTGTTGAGATGGAATTTATGGTTAAGGTAGGTTCGTTAAGTGAGCAACGCGTGCTCATAGTATTTTGCTTACAGTATTGTGAGATTCTTACTCACTAAGAACATATCTCATAAATTAGGTTCTACACGGTGGTGCATAAGAAACGTTTACGTTTTTTTCACAATTAACTTTGAAAAACTTGGGAAATTTAAAACGGAAAGATCAATTATTCAGACGGAAGGATTATATCGAAATTTCTTTCATGTTCGAAATGTGCGCAGTGCTCCAGCAATTTACTGATTGGTCCAGCGTTTGTTTTTTTTACAAAAGTGGCTATCTGTGATCTTTCGCGTGCTGAAAGGCCTCGTACAGTTCGAAATTATGTGAACATAGCTCGGGTGCAAGCAAGTATAGAGGAAAATCCCGAAATTTCCACTTTCGGGTCTTTGCAAAGAATTTTAAGGCAGTAACACCTTTTTCCATATGAGATTCAATTGGGTCATGCGTTGAAAACAAATGATCCACAAATACGCATTCAGTTGGCTCGACGTTTTCAAGACACGTTCCGAGAGAGCAACGAGTTTATTCACAAACTCAAGTGGGACCCATTTTCACCTCAACGGTAACGTGAATAATTAAAATTGCAGAACATGGGGCATCGAAAATCCAAAAAAAAAATATTGAACTTCAAATGAACCCGCTTAGATGCACAGAATGGTGTGGAATAACCTCAAAAAGAAATATTGGACCATATTTTTTCGAAAACGACGAACAAGTTGTGGTTAATGTGGATGGCTCTTAATACCGGGCAATGATTGGACATTCATTTTTCAAGGCCATAAGTAGAGAGCAATTCAGAATTGTGGTCCCAACAAGATTGAGCCACAGCTCACACAGCTCGTCCAACTATGGCTCTCCTGAGGGAAATTTTTGATGATCGGATAATATGGCGTTTTGATTTTAACTGCCGATCACGTTCGCCCGATAATACGGCTCAATTTGGGCTTCCTTAAAAGTTAACTGTTTAACAATTAGAAAAGAACTATACATCAGCATAAGGCCAATATCCGAGAAGAAGTGAGATCACTGGGACCTGGGTTTCTAAGAAAACTTCTGGAAAATGCTTTCGAAAGAGCACGTCAGGTCGAAGCACACAATGAGCACCGTTTGAGAGATACTATCTTTCAAACATAATCATAAAAGGAGCCAATATAAACATTAACTACACGGACGAAAATGTAATCAAAACTAAAAAAGGTTAACCCGGCTGACTTAGAGAATCTGCTGATTCCATGAAACATTAGTTTTCAAATTCGGTTGACACAGTAGAAAATGTGACGTTCAAAAGGAAAATGGAATTTCATTACTTTACAATTCTTCAATTTAATATTATCCTAACATGATGCAGCAGTTCAGAACGGAATGCAAAAACCAGAATCAAAGATATTTTCTAGTATAAGTAAATATTTTTTGTTAACTTTTTAGGGTTCTGTACCCTAAGTGTGCCAACGAAGTATTAAAACGCCTCCGCTGTCCGTCCGGCTAACAAAGTGCTGATCAGAAGGACAAAATTTTGTCCGAATTTCTGACATGAATTTGTTAAAATTGTTGAAAATGGTAAAATCGCAGTTGATATCTCGACCGGATTAATTACACTAGCCACGGATTTCTGTCACATCACCGACACAACACGATGTCGACGATCTCAATGCGACCTTTCAAAGTGTTCTTCCAGGAGAGTTGTTTTCCTCCATCTCACAATTTTAAAATAAGAGTAGGCTCAGTTTTGAACATGCTCCGTTACACTTATCAACCTCGACTGTGCAATGAAACGAGATGGGCTGTGAAAAAGCTAGAAAATTACGTCATCGAGACCAAGATCATCAAGGGAAAATACAAAGGAGAGAATGTCTTCATCCCGCGTATACCGAAGATTTCAACAGATTTACCATTGGATTTTAAGCGGTTACAATTTCCCGTGCGTCTAGTGCGATAAATCGGGATATACCAGAACACCAGTCATATTATGCTCCTGGCTTCAATCGATCATTCCTACTTCTTTTAATTCGTCGGGGGTTATATTGAAATCTGGAAAACTTCCCCATCCGAGAAAGGTCAAGTCCGAAGATCGAGGTCATCGCAAGTCTTTTGCAATGTGACTTCGAAAAGATTCAGGGATATTGCGATGATTGGAAGTTGAAGATCAATTTGCAAAAGTGCCTCTAAAAATACTAGAAAGAAATGGCGAATGTTCTCTATCGTTCGACAAAATGGTCAGCCACTGGCGATTCTTTGAAATCTGGCTGGATCAGTATCTTTATTTTAACAAACATTAAAATACTGCTCGAGCCCGATCCAAAGCGGCCTTTGTCTTGACAAAGAGACTGTTTCACTGTTTTCAATAGATTGTTTCGTAGCCGTCAACTCGATGCCATGGTAAAGGTGATCTGCTACATGGCCCTTATTCGGCCTGTCCCGTTTGGTTCAACGTCGAAACAAGTTTAATGGAAAATATTCTGATTTTTGAGGGCCTGTCTCCACTTATTCTATAGTAATGAGGTCCTGTACAACGGGGCCAATCTGATCCGAGTGGACAACTTTCTGATAAAACTTATTCGAAGTCACATGGCAAGAGCAATAACTTCGAACAACAACTTGATCTCTGGGGCTTTTTACCCAGATGATATGCACCACGAGACAGTGCGCTTTAACGGCCTTTTTACCCCTGAAGCGTTCTTCTATCTCAATAGCAAAGCGTTGGCCCAAGATAAATAAGCGGGATCGTTTAACTTCCACGTCGAAAAAGCTTTGGACCGGCGAGTCAACTACGATGAAGACGTCGCAAGTAGATCACCGGAGACTCTGAGGTTTAAAAGGGCGGTATCAAACCGCAACCCAGCGGATGTCGAAAGGCAACATAAACAGTTTTGGGGGTTGGACGAAGACTAGAACTCTGTCGTCTTTTAGTTATTTTGAGTGCTCTTAAGGCAATTTGATAGCATGTCCTGTCAGCTCCTACCGGCTTATATATGTTTAAGGTAGTGTAAATAGTTATTAAAGTACTGTTAGGTTTATTTTAATGTTAATTTAAGATCTTAGGTTTTTACTTATATTAGTTATAATTTAATATTAAGGCCTAATTTAAGTTATATAAAAAAAGTTCCGGCATTTAGTTTTTTTTTGACAAAATAAATATTTTCATAATTTTTACAAAATTCCTATTTTTTAAATTTAGAAAATTAATATAAGTCGAAAGACATTGTTTAAGTTGTTAGGTTTAGCTTAGAGTGTCCGTATAGTTAAGTTAATTAAGCTAGCTTTAAGCGTTTTTATCTAGCATGTAAGTAAAATGAATTGAATCAATAAAAATGCCTTGAATTGAAAGTTTAAAGTTTTTGGTTTGGTTGGTTTTTGGTAGTATGGGTCTGCACAATGCAGTTTTGGTGAGTAAAGAGGGAGAGATGTTTTTTCGTATCTTGTTTCTCATTCTGTATACACAAAAAAGGTTAAAATCATCAACGCTACAATGTCACTGCATGTGAAGAATATGAACTGAAAAATAACCCCGAACATATGCTTGCATTTCAAACTGATAAATTTCTTCCAGCGAAGTCGGTCGTTTGGCCTTTAAATCGACAGAGCACGTACACCAACGATTCCTCAATAAACTTGCGATCAGATTCAGAACTTTAATCCTCATTGTTACGGTGATGTCGTTACCGTCACTTTAATTGCAAATCCATGGCCAATGACTCTCGAGGCAAATTCTATTAAAAGATTTGCTTTCACACAAAATCCTTGTGCAGAACTTCTTCCAATTGAAGCAATCACCTCACTGCACTAATTTGCTTGCAATTTAATTTAAAACTGACCGCCCAAACAGAGATGTGGTTGTGTAGCTCGCCAATCTTAGGTTAAGTTACCCGATCTCACACTACGAGAAGCAGACCTTAAGTATGGGCTGTGCTTCATTTGTAAATTTGTGTTGGCGGCCATGAACAATTATCCTTTTCTCATGGTCAAAGTTTTTCCTTTATATGAAGGCACTTGCATTACTTGGCTTCCGGTATCTCGCATCCTTTTTTTTCGTTTCTTGCAGGAAAACTTCTTTAATTAAACTTATTCTTTGGTGAAAAAAAATGCTAACTCGAATTCCATCGTTCTGTGTCCTTTTTTTTTGTAAATGAAGGATTCTACATTTTACTTGAAGTTTCTTGCATTCTTTCTTTCGGATTACCGTGGACATTGTAATTTCAGTTCCTTATCGGTTGCGGATTGTTGCGCTTTGTGAGGTTCTTAAAAGTTGTTTGCATAACTTTTGCCAAGGTTTTTTTTTTGTTTTTTTCTTGCGATATTAAATTTGATGGACGAGTATTTCTTGAAAGTTTTTTTTAAAAAGGGTATCCCGAGTTGATTGTCAAGAATTATGTAGTTTTTTGGGGGTCAACGTTTATTTCGGAGTTAGTTTTTTGGGAACTACTTGTCCAACAGGGAATGAAAAAGATTGTGAGAATTCCTCTGCGACTTCATCCGCGTAGATTTCGTGTACGTAGGAAAGTTGTAGAACTCAAAAAGGTCTATTCATCCTCTAACATTGTCGCTCGACTGTTCTTTAGTTGCCTAATTGGTCACCAAAAATGGCCATATCATTTAAAAGGTATAATGTGTAGCTTATGTTCATCCTGAAGGTCCATTATAAATAAAGGTGGAAGAATTTTTGAAATTTGATAAGTAGTTTCGAAGGTTACCTCATACAAACAAACTCTTTTTGATTATCATCAATTCTTTCACAGGCGTTTGGTGCTATAGAAGAAGATTTTCTCCTTGCAGTTCATTCGAATCTCTTTGTCTAGATACATTTAGTTGCATCTCATTCTTTCATCTGTCGATATTCTTCCTTCTTACTTGAGAAGTTCCTGTTCGATAACGTGCATTTGAAACTGATGCAGTTTTTCGAAGCCTTCCAAATGTATGAAATGTATTTCCAAACACTCCCTCACTAGAGCCGTCTGTAAGGATAAAGTTCATGGAATCCTTGTCGTGCGCAAGTTAAATTACGATTGTACAGCCCAGAAACGAAAATTATATCTTCAAATAGCACTTTAATACAACGGTTACCACGGTGTACTAAACTAATGAATGATTTTTTTAACTTCCCATCAGGAAATTCTTGTAATTGGTCCGATTTTCGGAATTACAATTTTTTAAAAATATGTCTTTGTGTATGTGTGTACGTACGTTTGTGCGGATTCTTTCGTACAGCCTAACTGGGGAATAAATCAAGCTCTTGAATCCAAATTGATTTCATTCGAAGTGTGTGCACATCATCAGATCATCTGCAAAGCTTTTGGTTAAATTTGACAGGGTGGTTTAAATTTTATGACGAAAAAACTGTCAATAAAAGGGGCAATTTCATTTCTAAGTTTAAAATCAATTTAGTTTTCCAATAAAAAATGTTCAAAATCATTTAAATTTTGTTGTTTACAAATTCTTTATCAGATAAAAAAATACGTTTTCCTTTAAATTGATTTTATCAAGTTAGTTCTGAACTATAAAGACTCATTTAAAGACTTAAACAGTATTAAGTTGAGCTTATTTCATTTGATGTTCCGTTTTCACGTCTCCACGGCAGTGCTTGGAAAATTATTTCAGAAATGTGAGTCGCGTTAATGTTTTTCATTTTTATGATTCTGAATGACGTCTACAACACTGACACATAAAAACATGGATAAAATTGCATAACTCGTATATTAAAAGCGTTGCAAGGAAGATCATAACATCGAAAGATTAAGTTTGGTTACCACTATTGTGATTTCTTATCATGAACCAAAACCAGATAGAGATAAAAAATCTCTCGGCATCGGCCTGGAAACAGCTACAAAGAAAACTGGACTGAAAAAAAAGAAAAAAAAGAACCTATGTTTAGAAGTTCCCAGCTCTGAACGAAGAGGTGGTGGAAATCTCTCGACAAAAACTATGTACTTTTGAATCCTTTCTATGTCATAGATATAAAAACACTTAAATATTCCAGGTAATGGTAACTATCTTTAAATGATAGCAATCTTACAAATTTGAAGAAAATGCATCGTGCAAAGGCGTAGAAAAAATTCCGAAAATACATTGGACAAGGAGTTGACATAAGCGGTCTTTCACAATGAATAACTATATCGAAAAAACAATTCAAATTCTGCAAAACAAAAAAGCAAAGACCGGTCCTAAATTGCTTTTTTGCTCATTTCAAAACTTTTTTTTTAGTAGAATAGCAATAGTCTTAGTTATCATTTGGAAGTGATGTTTCAGCGATAGCTCGGGACAAGTTCTTGATCGTGCTCATAACTTAATTTGTGTCACCATATGCAACTAGTCTTCGAATCCATAAAATATGAATCTGTTTAAACAGAATAAGCTCTTGAAAAAGGTTATATTCTTGAAACTTACCTACATATTATTAATATTAATTCTGGCTGTTTGACCGTTTTGAGACACGACAGATTATGGAGCACGGGGCGAACATTGTGGTAGCTATGAGGCTTCCGCACCTCAAAATCTACAAGGGTCATTTCGGTCTCTTGATCAGTCACATAGATACATGCTGTAAACATAGATAATAAAACTAGCGCTGAGATCCAACGAAGTATACCTCTTGCTAATCTCTGTTCCTGTGGGCTAAGAAAACAATTGAGTAAAGCCCCATCTCGAAGAAATAAAGTATCGCTCTATAAGACCATCATCATCCTCATCCTGTTTCATGGTGCAGAAGCATGATGGAATCTTTCAAAAGCGGATGAAGTCCCAGTAGGTTGTTTCGAGTGAAACGTTTGAACAATTAATGTTCAATGTATCTTATTTTTCTGTTTGCATTGCATTTGACTAGGGAACGTATGATGTTTTCCTAACCCAAATTAAATTTGATGTTGGCGGTAAAAAAATAGCGCTTACATTTTGTTTTATATCTTGGAAGTTCATGGTATAGGCAGGCCTACTCGCACCCAAACCAATATTTTCTACTCTTTTATACCATTTTGTTTGGTAAATTTTTCCAATAAAGCTTCATACCTAATTACCTGAAAATAATAAATTTTTGGAAAACGACTAAAGTGCCGAAAGAAACTTATTGTTAGTAAAAAAATAATAAATTCTCTTTTTTACCTGATACAGACTTTTCCAAGCACAATAAGATGTATGGGTTTTTGGAAAACTTGTTATTGATTTCTTTTTCATTATCTATTACTTCGTTCAAAAGACAAAATTCATAAAATGTTATGCTGTTTACGCATTTTTCGAAGCCAATTGACCTCAAAATCAAAAATTAGCACAGACAAGACAAATTATTATCTGAGCAAACAAAGAAGCTGTCAACATTATTCAAACGCAGGTACAAAGGGTAGTATTTGTCCTTTAAGCAGAAGCCCTTACAAAGTTTCTATCATAAGTTTTAACAAAGAAATTATCGTTAACATAGGTCAAGTCATACCATACCATCATAGCGTTATCAACGTTTCGAAAGACCCTTACTTTCGAACATTTTTTTTTCTCAGAATAAGAATAAGCCCTAAAATTTTCCTTGAATAATTACGGGATATCCTATATAAAGGAGCCTTCCTCCTGATGTTTAGTACGTATTGTTGCAAGATTGAATGTAACCGCCAGTTGATGTCGCTGGTATGTGCAGAGTGGAGAGTCTCTTGCTCAAGCTCGCTCTCTAGGCTCTGGCTTAAGGGGGTATTCTAGTCTAGAGGTATGAATTTTTGAAGTGTCATAAAAAAGGTAATTTTTATTCTTACTATCCATTTTTTTTATTAGTTATTTGTGAACATAACAAGAATACAGAAAAAAAACAAAAAATAAAAAAGTTGAAAATTTCAAAAATTAGCAGTTAATGAAGCGAGGGTCTCAAAAAATTGGCGCATAACCATACCCACGATTTCAACCCTCCTAGCAATCTGAAGAAACCAAACAAAAAAAAGATTATTAATCTAGAAGAATGTCGCAATGTCTGGAACTACGAAAAAGTTCGAAAGATTTTTTTTCACAAAATGGCGACTGCCTGAAAAAACACTTTTTTTGACAGTTTTGACAGTTTTAAAAAAAAGTAATAAAATTTATAAATTAATTAATAAATAAATTTATAAAAATTTATAAACAAGACTCTCTAAAAATTTTAGGCAAATCGGTCCAGTTGATCCTGAGAAATCGTGGGTATTGTTTTGAAAAAGACATTTTCGAGAAAAAAGATTTTAAAGTTTCGCGTAAAGTTTTTCGCAGTCTTTGTCATAAAATGATATTGTAGACTTACATTTATTCAATTTGCCATTCCTGTTTCATACATCGAACCTTCCTCGACTTCGAAAAAAACATTTTCCGCGTTTCTCTCTTCATATCGAGCAGTTCTGGCTTGCTTTGATGCGTTGGATGCTCGTATCTCGGAGCGGTAAATCCGGGCGTTGTCTCGTTTCACAGCAAATGAATGAGCTTCCGGGCCAATTTTCATTCCCATAAGCTCTTTCATTTTTAAAATAGGAATGAAGCCTTCATTAAAAATATCTTTGGGCCGGAATGAATTTTTTTTTGGATTTAAAGTTCAAATCATTATTATTTTGAGTTTCTGAACCCAAACATCGAGTCAAGTATTCGTAAATTGGCTTTATAATTTTCAAAACGTCATCACACAGAGGAGTTTAACTGAGAACTATGGATTCAAGTAGACGGAGAATCCCTAATGTCTGTTTTGTTCGATTAGTTCCGGCCGAACCAGGTTGGATGCCGGTTCAGCAAAATACCATAATCTCCGAAAATAATTTGAATTTTGAAAAATTCTCTTGTAGATATATTCCTGCATAATTAAATTATGAAAATTGATTTTTTTGAATTTCTAGACTAGAATACCCCCTTTAAAGAATTTATATTTCTCTTCATACAGTGGGGGTCTGAAGTTGGCAGTAACCAAATCAAACGTTTCTCCCTCTGAAAGTTTTTTTTTTTTTTTGTTAATTATTTGCTCGCTCTTCAAGAGGATATTAAGACTCTTATAATGCATGTAGCATGGAGCGAGCGGAAGAATTAGGAGAAGAATGAAATATTGTGTAGTGGTTTGAGAAACTCAGGTGTTATTGGTTTCAACTCACTTTCGTGGGTGGAGGCCGAAACGGGACGGAAGATTTTGATATCGACCTATTGGCTTTAACCTAGTTCGCAGGATTTTATTCGACATTGATTATGATCTATGAACTTTGAAAGTTTGGAAGACTTAGCTTAAAAATCCCGCTGTCAGTGTTATGCCTTCACAGCAGAGCCATCTACACACAATCTACACAAACCGCTATTTTGAAAACACGAATTAGGAATTAAGCTGATACAACAACCACTACAACAACGCCACCCATTAGTCAGACTACTTACTATCATTGGTCGACCAACCCAGTGATAGTGCCCCATTAACTTGATCCCAATGGCAAATGGTGACTGGACCAGATTCGAAAAACAACACCACTCCAGGAAGTGAACCTGGGATTTATCAATTGAATCAATGGAAAGGCAGGCGCTCTACCAACTTCGCCACCCAGCTGTTTGAAACCTGACTTATATGTAAGACTCATAGGCCAAAAGTTGCTGATGAGGCTGTAGTCTCTTACCAAAAATGTATTTCTTTAATTCTTATCGACTTTCCTCCTTTCTGGACATCATACTTAACTTTAAAACTTTAAAACTAACAAATTGAATCCAGAACGTCAAAAGAACGAATTTAATTGATGAGAGAGAGAGAGAGAGAGAGAGAGGGAGATACCAATTGACGAAAAAGACAAAACACCAGTTTCTCAATCCAATTTAAAAGTTCCTTCATGAAGTAATTGACATTCGGGCTCAATTGGTATAAATTTCCTCTGGCAGTGGACAACAGTCTATACATGGTCATTTGTGTTGCCATTACAAATTGAACCAGACCCAACTGGTAAATTTACCTGCCATCGAAGGCAAAAGAAGGACCATCACCATGATGTCCACAGGAACTAATAGCAATTTATTAAAGTGAGAAAACTTTCGAGAAGTACCTACCTCCATTGGTTACCCCTACCCCCCCAACTATCGTCATTAACTGAAGTAACCTTAAAGTTCAAAAAGTGTACAGTAGATCGACAGAATGCATCGGCATGGGCCCTCATGTTTTCGTCCAGACACACTGACACACCAGACTTCTTCTCCTCAGTTTTCATAGTCATTTGCCTCGGAGATCACAAAATGCTTCTTCCATCGTTTTGTGTGGCTTCCATACTCGTACTGTAGTGCAGCTGTAGGCAATAATTTGGTAAGTTTTTCTTCCTAGGGACGCCATAATAAAGTCCTTGTTGGGGGAAATTGCACAATTTTCCATTAACCACTTGAAAGGTGGTGTTGTAGCTCCTCTCACTCAGTATAGCTTCAGACGATGTTGACGATAGGTGTGCACCAATACCATCTGTGTAGCCAACAGTCTGGCCCGGCATTTGTATCCTTTTATTCTTAACCAGTTTTGAGTGGGCAAAATCCTTAGAAATCTCACAAAAGTTTAACACAACACAATTACGATGGAAATTATTGTTATGCCGTTCCTGGTGGTGGTATCGGCTGCAGCAAGTGCAGCACAACTTGTATCTATAATTCGATGGAGGGGAAAGGAGTCCTCCCCGGGGAAGTGGCAACTTTGACTGGAGGCTGCTCTGCTGCTTGAGTTACCAACCACATTCTTCTTCGATGGAATTCGGTTGTACATATTTCCGAAGGTCCTTATCGAAGTAAATTGGCCAACATCTTAAAGACGGCGACACTGATGATGCTGCTGCTGCTGCTGTTGCTGTTGCTGTTCCTGCCTGGTGGAGTAAGTTTGCCGCATGCGGAACAGTTTCGATGGAGTTGGATGGAGGATTGTGGTATCGAGTACAAGGACGAAATAGCGGAATACGTTAGTGGTGCAATTATGCTCAAGTGCAGCTAATTAGCATTATGCTGTTCCTTTTGGGGGAGGACGGAGAAATATGAGCGGTTCGAGTTCGAGTCTCCGGCAAGTTGGTTTCGACGATCCTACGAGATGAGTGTATAGCCCTTTGGTGTTCTTCTAAATGAGCGGTTCCATGGTGTTGTAGTAAAATATTTTGTAATCGCTTTTGAGTGGTTTTTGATGAAGTTAATTAATGACGATGGTGTTGGGCGCACTTGCTACAACAAAAGGAGCAAATCTTGTTGATGTTATTGTAGCTGTGAAAGTTTAAGATGCTTTCAAGTCGTCAAATTTTGCGAGTTAATTGTTCTGTTTATGGCAGATGTTCTTGCGTACATTGTTGGTAATAACTTTTATGTAGGACAATATTTTTTGTGTGACCTTTTTTCTTCTCTGATGAATGATAGTTGCATGGAATCTTTTTTTTTGCAGTTTTGTTAAATCTTTAAAGTATCAAACTCATCTGCAATCAGAAAGGAAGTTAATCTAGCTGTATCTGATCCCGTGAGCGTTGCTTCCGACCAAGCGCTCTGGCATCCGCGATCGCTTGATCCTTAAAATTGAGTTTCGGACTTCTTTGTCGTCTCGAACCCGTGGGCTTTGATTCTCGCACTGCAGCGCTTGCATGTGTCCATCGTACACATTCATCATCATGCCAAGGCACGTGCTTGATTATGTCGCGGTACTGGTTCCACAAATTGTGGGCGTTTGTGGATGATGAGTGCTTAGTGGAGCGTCTCTCGCTTCAACATTGAATTTCTTTTCCTGGGCGGTTAAAGGCTTCTTCTCATTGGAAAGCCGAGCTCTGAATTTAGCTACAACATGAAAATGGTCAGAGTCGACGTTTGCAACACGGAACGTTTGTACCTTGAGGATATTGGATGAATGGCTCGCATCAGTTAGCACATGGTCGATTTGGTTGGCGATCCGACTGTCTGAAGAACTCCTGGTTGCTGTGTGATACAAACTACTGCAAAGTCTATAAGCCGGAGGCAAATATCTATTGTCCTCTCGTGGAGGCTATGTTTTCCGACCGATTCGTCAAAGATTTTGGCATTGAAGCTTTCGTGTATAATTTTGACTCATATTCTAGAGAGTCAGTTTCACTTCAAATCCTACTCATGCTTAAATTTAATTAAACCAAAATCTAAATCTATGTAAGCCGGCCCAGGCTTTTCTGAAAGGAAAGAGGCAAACTTTGCCCCGATAGGTAGTTCGTTGTGGAAACATTCAAGGAGGGCGTTCCCTACAAATTATTTGTTTTCGCACATCTGCTACGTCGCGGACCGATACTGCCCTGCTGAAACGGAGACACTCTTCGGAACCGCGTGCGATGTCTCGATTGTATGGGAGTTGCCTGTCTACTCTTGAGCGGGCGAAGTGGAAGATTAGCGGCACCGCCAGCTTGCTCTGGATAAGACCTTTAGAATCGAGGTAGAGGAACCCCTCTGGAGGGATAAAACAGTTAAGGCGCATACTTTCGTGATACAAATCGTTGGGGTAGAAAAAGCCCCGGAGATCAGGCTGTTGATCGAAGTCATTGCCCTTGCAAGGTGCCTTCGGATAAGCTTTATTACGAAATTATCTACCCTGATCAGGTTTGCTTCATAGTTAAGGACCTCATTGCGATAGAATTTTTTGTGTATTGGGACTCTGGAGTTCTATAACGGGTTTTTCAACAGAGACGCAACAAAAGCAGAGCGACAGGGACAGCAAACGACGCCATATTTCTTGCCGCTCTTTTGACATTTCTCTTCAGTAAAGTTTGCCATTTTATGATGGAAAGATATACGAGCCAACAACGAGTCGAAATTATAAAAATTTACTATCGAAATTCGGAGTCAGTGGCCTCAACGTTAAGAGCGCTATGACAATTTTATGGTCGTCATAATCGTCCTAGCAGATCAACAATTGAGCGTCTAGTGGAAAAATTTGAGTCCACAGGCACAGTACAAAATGTTCCCGTGCCAGTGAGACAAAAAATTGCCCGCAGTGTCGAGAATATTGCTGAATGTGTCTCTTACACGTCGTTCTCAAGCCTTCGGCATCTCTCTGACGTCGTTGTGGGGAATTTTGCGAAAAGATCTTGGCCTACATTCTTACAAGATTAAATTGACGCAAGAACTGAAGCCGCTTGGCCACCAGAAACGTCGTATGTTCGTGAATTGGGCAACAACTTGAAAATGATTCGGATTTTCATCGAAAAATCATCTTCAGCGATGAGGCTCATTTCTGGCTGAATGGCTCCGTCAATAAACAATGAGTCATGAGTCATCATTGCATCCTGAAAAAAATTACGGTTTGGTGTGGTTTATTGGCCGGCGGCGTCATTGGGCTGTACTTCTTCCGTGATGATCAAGACCAGCACGTTACTGTGAATGAGGATCGCTACCATTTAATGATAACCGAATATTTTTGGCCCCAATTGGATGATATGGACTTGGAGGACATGTGGTTCCAACAGCGAATGTCACAATCAATTTATTAGAAACCAAGTTTGGAGAACGTGTTATCTTACGAAATGGTCCAGTCGCTTGTCCGCTTCGGTCGTGCGATTTAACGCCGTCAGACTATTTCCTGTGGGGCTACGTCAAGTCTATGGTCTATGCCAACAAGCCAGCGACGATTGATGAACTTCGTACGAATATCGAACGTGAAATTGCAGCAGTATCGGCCGATTTATGCTTGAAAACCGTCGAAAATTGGGTTCAGCGTCTGGATTTCTGCAAGCATGCGTAATGTCATCGAACGTTCTCTCACAGGAATAAAAAATTTCATTGATATCCAAAACCGTTTTTGTTTTATTTAAAAAAAACTTTTGTAGCGCTCTTATTGAAAAACCTGATATAAGCGAAGACAAGCCGTGAGACATTGCCTTTCAAAAACCCGAATCTTTTCCATCGAATTTGATGTCACGTTGAACCACACAGGACACCCATAAGTAATCATTGATGACTTTCACCCTGGCATTGAGTTGGCTGCTATAAAACAGTCTCTTTGTCATGGCAAAAGTCGCTTTAGCTCTGGCTAGAGCTACATCTATATGTTTGTTAAAATATAAATATTGGTCGAGCCAGAGCCCTAGGTATCTGACGACACTTCGATTTGCCAATGGTTGCCCGTGTTGTCCCACGATCAAGAATTTTCGCCAATTCTTTCTTGTATCCCAAGAGGCCCCAGACAGTGGATTCCTGAAAAGAATAGTTTCCGATTTCTGGTCACAATAACGCTGGATTATATCAAAGTCATATTGCAATCAATCTTTGGTCCTGATCTGTACGCAATCAGATCGCCGGCGTACGCTATGGCATGGTGAAGAGAACCAACAAGATCAATCGTAAAAATGCTGAAAAGTATCGGAGAATTTACCGCACCTTGTTGTAGACCTTGCCATAGACATTGCCATTCTTCACAACGAACCGTCTATTTGTAAGCATGTTATAAAGCATGTACAGCAGTGGTTTGCTTATGCCAAGCCTGTTTAACTTGTAAAAGAGCGCTTCTAACCAAACGGTATCGAATGCCTTCTCAAAGTCAACCAGACAGGCACCTGTGCATTGTTTCTTAGCTTTGTACCATTGATATTCTAGAGAGTCTCCGAAGGTTACGTGGAGGAAGTCATAGAACTTTTCGTTGATAGAGTCTTTAGCTTGATCGGTAGGTGCTGATGTTTTAAAATGTTTTCTTGATTAGGTTCACAGGCCAGGCGATCGCTGATCGGCTTAAAGTCAACCACCATTGAGCGTAGCCGTTCTGTTCCAAGTGCATACTCTGAATTCGTAGTTCAGAGACGTTCCGCATCGAGATATTAAAACTGGGGGTCCATTCGAGGCTGATGTTTCCCTCATAACTGTTCTTGTTTATTTTTGTACATGTAAGGAAAGAAGTTAGCTCGACGACACAACCCCCAACATGGAGGACCAGTTCAACTTTTTAAGCCCCTACAACAAGGGTCCGGTTCACTCGATACCGTTGGTATAAGGGTTCATCCGCCACCATCTCCTTTTCAAAAACCTGACTTATTCTTGGAAATCTTAATCAGCCTGAGCTTCGATTATATCAAAGTGGTCCAGATAAAATGGGTTTGGCTTCCGTCTGAAGCCGTGGCGTCTTCTTTGACTCCATCGAGTGATTTTGTCCACAGTTGTCTTTAAAATGCTGCATTTTCTCTTGCTCAACAAGCGCGCTTATGAGTTTAACAAGGGTCGTTTGAACACCAACCAGTATCCGATGACTACCACGAGGAGGTTAAATAAGTTCATGTGTAGTAAACAACATCGCCAGTTACTTCAGGGTTGGCACTACCATCCATTGTCTATCCTAAACAAGACAGGCTAATTCCATAGGTATCTATTCAATTCATACCAATGGAATCTACGGGGAGCTCAATATCCTTACGCTTTTAACAAAACATTTTTAAAAACAATTCTTTAACTTCCGTTTGTTGACTGTCTTGCAATCTAAGGGAAGTGCGGCTAAGGATAAATGTGTCTAGGCCGCACGCCAGGACAAGAGCACACTAAATCCAAGATTCAATTCCATTTCGAACCAAACTGCACAAAAGCGAATCTCCATTTAGCACATTTCCACATCGTTCCACGTCTGCCATGCACTCGGAAATTATAGCCTCGCAATCACAACCGATACCCACCTTCGATGCGAGTGCACTCTTCAACATAACAAATCGTTACTCCTTGACCAGAGATCATCATTGGGCTATAAACCAGCACCGGATCCATGCACACTCCGATGCCATCGATGAGAGTGCTGCCGAATCCCAATGACAGCAATGGAGTGCCAAAGGAAACTCTTTCAGAATACATTCTCGGGCACACGTCCTCGGAACTGGTGGTCCTTCGAATCATCGGCATTGGCAATAATCATAAATTTACGATGAAGCCAACATAAGAAATCGTTTTACGATTCTGCGAATGTCATAAGGGTGATAAGGTTGCCCTAACTTCTCGCATATTTCCTGGCGACCATCTTGATTTCGCCACCTGCCCATCCACCACAGTGCCTGATTCGATAAGTAGCTCCATGATTCGCTTGAGTGCGGCGGCAGTGGCGGCGGCGGCGGTGTTGTCATTTCGAGAACCTCTGACACGAAGGTTACCGAGGGTGGATTGACAAAAGTTTGCTGTTATCCTGATGATGCGGATACCAAGTTAACTCCCCGGGGATGGTGACGATGTGATTTGCAATTTGTTGAGGTCGGCAAACAACAAGTTGGACATGGATTGAGACAGAGCCAACACGATACGAAATGAAACTATCTACGGACATTTGGGATCCGAATTTATTTTGCTTAAACCCTTCACACGGGAACGGTGCTAGAGCTCACACGGACATCTTAAGTGTGAGGTTGGGTAATGGTTTGTTTTTTTTTTTGTGGTAGTTTGGGACATCTCGTGTACCTGTTATTGCCGACATTAGCTGTGATTAGGAAACAAAAACTCAATTCTTGGGTTAGTGGCAGGACAAACCATTAGTAGGCATGTGCACGGGTCCTTCATCCAATCTGAATTTTGGGGCAATGGAAATGAGAATTTTAGATTAGGCCCGACAGGACGATGGGTCGATGATGGCTCTGGTAAATAATTGAAACGGAACTACTGAAGGTGGATAGGCTACGGTAATGAAATTCAAATAAATAGATGTGGTACGATTATGCTTGTTTCTGTCATTAGAGGACTTTCTTGTCCAAAATCTTTTATTCGCGCTATCCTTATGATGAACTTTAAACAGGAACTTGAAATGAAGACGGAAAGAACAAGTTTTGAATAGCTTACCTGGTAAAATCCTGGAAAAAAAACGAGTCGACTTAACAGAGTGAAGCTTATCCTCGAACATAGTTAGACATATCTTCAAGAACTTTAACAATAGCTGCCCTGAAACCAAATTAAACTGGTGCTAACGAATCTTCGGAAAGGTCCTTCATAACTTAAGCATAGTCGCCTCGCCCACTGCATGCCTGCTGGTCCGCCGGTTTGCCGTGGAAAAAAAATTTAAGGCCTTTTGTTTTCGAACTGCTTCATCATGAAAGCCGACAAAATGCCTTTTTTACAGCGTGACTTAGGTTTTCTATGATAGTATCTTTAATGTCGTTCCCGAGATCGAGAGAGACTTGTTTGTCATGAAGGTTTTTTTCGAAATTATTATTTGATTAAGCTTTGCTTCTACGTACGTACAAGTGAATGGGTATTTTTGGGCCCTAGTAGGCCGTACTGTTGAAAACGTGGGATTCCAGATTTGATGATTTTGTCGTCCATTTAAAGCAGGGCTGTAAAAATGTAAAACTTTCAATTCTGTTTTCAATTGATCTTGAAGGCTTTTTTTGAAGACATAATACTACGAATAGCTTGAAGCATTAAAAAAGTTCCAAGTTTTTTTTCCATATTTTTTGACTCTTTGAATTGAAGTCTTTTGAAATCGTTGAATAATACTTTGCTTTTAATTTCATTTAATTGTAAGTCATAACATTCTTTATTATTTTGACTGCTTTGAAGTTTTTTGACTGCTTAATTTTCCTAGATCATGTTAGAATAAATCAAAATAAATATTTATAAAAAGCTTAATATTACTTCGAAATTGATTTCCACAATGTAAATATAGGGAGTTCTTTAAGCCTCTGTCCTAGGACCTACTTTTCTGCTACTACTATAACTACTGAGTGACTGTGATGCGGAATTTTTTGAAGCTCTATTTTCATCTCAAAATTTTCCTCTTAACGTTGACAGAAACATAAAAAATGCGATGAAAAGTATCGAAAGCAATAACAACAAATGGAGAATAAAGCAGAATGGTAAATTATAAATGGTTAACCATATTTTTACCAACAAAGAAATGATAAAATAACTTTGAATTTTATACAAACTGACCTATTGATCCTGACTGAGGCACATATTCACTGAATTTGTAAAAAAAAAATCCGTATTTTGAGCAAATACCGACAAATATGCCAAAAGCAAAAGTCAAATTTTTTAACATGGAATTTTTTCATCGTTTTTTGAAGGAAATATTGAGAAATAATTTAAAGTCCAAAACCGCCTTTTTTCATCATTTTTTCCATGTTTTTGAAATGGCATTTTTTTCATCGTTTTTGAAGGAAATATTGAGAAATAAATTAAAGATATAAACAGTCTTTTTCATTATTTTTTGTGGACTACAGTCCATGTTTTTGAAATGGAATTTTTTCATAGTTTTTTGAAGGAAATATTGAGAAGTAAGTTGAAGACAAAACCCGCCTTTCTTCATCATTTTTTGTGGACTACAGTCCATGAACTTGAAATGGATTTTTGTCTTCGTTTTTTTAAGAAAATATTGAGAAATAAGTTAAAGTCAAAAACCGCCTTTTTTCATCATGAAATGTTTTTGAAATGGAATTTTTTCGTCGTTTTTTGAAGGAAATATCGAGAAATAAGTTAAAAACTTACTTTTTACATAATTTTTTATGGACTATAGTCCATGATTTTGAAATTGAATTTTTTCATCGTTTTTTGAAGGATATTTTGAGAAATAAGTTAAAAACATAAACCGTCTTTTAACATCAATTTTGTGGACTACAGTCCATGTTTTTGAAATGGAATTTTTTCATCGTTTTTGAAGGAAATACTGAGAAATAAAAAAAAGACAAAAACCGCCTTTTTACATCATTTTTTGTGGACCACAGTCCATGTTTTTAAAGTGGATTTTTTTTATCGTTTTTGAAGGAAATATTGAGAAATAAGTTAAAAACAAAAACCGCCATTTTTCATCATTTCTTGTGGACTACAGTCCGTGTTATTGAAATTGAATTTTTTCATCGTTTTTGAAGGAAATATTGAGAAATAAGATAAAGACAAAAACCGCCTTTTTCCATCATATTTTGTGGACTACAGTCCGTGTTTTTGAAACGGAATTTTTTCATCGTTTTTTGAAGGAAATATTGAGAAGTAAGTTGAAGACAAAAACTGCCTTTTTTCATCATTTCTGTCGACTACAGTCCATGATTTTGAAATGGAATTTTTGCATCGTATTTTGAAGGAAATATTGAGAAATAAGTTAAAAACAAAAACCGCCTTTTTTCATCATATTTTGTCGACTACAGTCCGTGTTTTTGAAATGGAATTTTTTCATCATATTTTGTCGACTACAGTCCATGTTTTTGAAATGGAATTTTTTCATCGTTTTTTGAAGGAAATATTGAGAAGTAAGTTAAAAACAAAAACCGCCTTTTTTCATCATTTTTGTCGACTACAGTCCATGTTTTTGAAATTGAATTTTTTTCATCGTTTTTTGAAGGAAATACCGAGAAATAAAAAAAAGACAAAAACCGCCTTTTTTCATCATTTTTCCTGCGCTAAAGTCTATGTTTTTGAAATGTTAATTTTTCATCGTTTTTGAAGGAAATATTGAGAAATACGCTTAAGTCAAAAACCGCCTTTTTTCGTCATTTTTTGTGGACTACAGTCCAAGTTTTCGAAATGGAATTTTTTCATCGTTTTTTGAAGGAAATATTGAGAAATACGTTTAAGTCAAAAACCGCCTTTTTCCATCATTTTTTGTGGACTATAGTCCGTGATTTTGAAATTGTTTTTTTCATCGTTTTTTTAAAGGAAATTTCGACAAATAAGCTAAAAGCAAAAATCGCCTTTTTTCGTCATTTTTTGTGAACTACAGTCCATGTTTTTGAAATGGAATTTTTTCATCGTTTTTTGAAGGAAATATTGAGAAATAAGATGAAGGAAAAAGCCGCCTTTCTTCATCATTTTTTGTGGACTACAGTCCATGATTTCGAAATGGAATTTTTTCATCGTTTTTTGAAGGAAATATTGAGAAATAAGTTAAAGGAAAAAACCGCCTTTCTTCATCATTTTTTGTGGACTTCAGTCCATGATTTCGAAATGGAATTTTTTCATCGTTTTTTGAAGGAAATATTGAGAAATAAGTTAAAGTCAAAAACCGCAATTTTCATCATTTTTTTGTGGACTTTAGTTCATGTTTTTAAAATGGATTTTTTTCATCGTTTTTTTAAGGAAATATCGAGAAATACATTTAAGTCAAAAACCGCCTTTTTTCATAATTTTTTGTATTTTTGAAATTGAAATTTTCACTGTTTTTTGAAGGTAGTATTGAAAAATAAGTTAAAGACAAAAACCGTCTTTTAACATCATTTTTTGTGGACTTCAGTCCATGTTTTTGAAATGGAATTTTTTCATCGTTTTTTGAAGGAAATATTGAGAAATAAGTTAAAGTCAAAAACCGCAATTTTCATCATTTTTTTGTGGACTTTAGTCCATGTTTTTAAAATGGATTTTTTTCATCGTTTTTTTAAGGAAATATCGAGAAATATATTTAAGTCAAAAACCGCCTTTTTTCATAATTTTTTGTATTTTTGAAATTGAAATTTTCACTGTTTTTTGAAGGTAGTATTGAAAAATAAGTTAAAGACAAAAACCGTCTTTTTACATCATTTTTTGTGGACTTCAGTCCATGTTTTTGAAATGGAATTTTTTCATCGTTTTTTGAAGGAAATATTGAGAAAAAAGTCAAAAACAAAAACCGTATTTTAACGTCATTTTTGTGGACTACAGTCCATGATTTTAAAATGGAATTTTTTTCATCGTTTTTTGAAGGAAATACCGAGAAATAATTTAAAGTCAAAACTCGCCTTTTTTCATTATTTTTTGTGGACTACAGTCCATGTTTTTGAATTTTACCTGACGCAAAAAAAAATTGGCCCTTGATCAGTTCAGAAAAATAAGATTACCTCGACTGGGGTAAAACCCCATCTCAGTTCCCATTGTTGTGCTAATTCTTTGTCGAGTATCAAATCAAGTTCAAATTAATGGGCCAGTCACGCCACTCAAGGAACCCAAGTCAAATTTAATTACTATTTCCCGGATAAAGCGAGTCTAAACAAGTGTAAGGACTCAAGTGCGAAAATCAGGTCAATCTGTTATGACTTCAAGAGCATAAATCCCTCTCAAGACTTCCATCTTCCCACGCCCACGCTTTCGTGTTCTCGTTTCGTTCCATTGGACTTACTCCCACAATTGTTCAAATCCGTTAATTGTTTACTTAAGACCACAATCCTGTCGTCCTGCACCCCACTCGCTCTTGCATGGAGGCAAGCACTGTAAGCACAGTAATACCCAAACCGGTTCACTTTTAATTCAAACTTTTAATCCCAAGCAATCCTTGTCGACGTCCTCGTCGTCGTCATCGTCGTCGTCGTCAACAACTCAAGTGCAAAACATCTCACCAAAAGGATGCTTGTTGTTTGTCCTTTTTTTTTTGTTTTTGTTTTATTTTTTGCGTTTCGTTTTTGCTGCATTCATTAACCAAAATGCTTCCGGCGGCGCGGCACGGCGCAGTAATGGTAACAACAGACTGCCAACGTTTGTTGTTGTAGTTGCAGTTAATTTTAATTTCTTAGGGAAATCCCCACCGACCGGATATTAGCGAAACAAAAACTTCCTTCCAAAGCAAACACACACACACACAGGCTTAGCGGATTCCGCTTCGCCATTTCGCACACAGTTCCGCGCGCAATTATTTGCGATTTAACATTTCTGATAAATAACCAGAGTTTGTGGCGGTATGCCATGTTCCAATCCTTGTGGTTATCTCTCCTCTTTGAATGTGAAACTTTATCATTAAGCGAACTATTTATATCCTTGTTAAGGATATAATTCTACCTTTATTTTTTTTGCTTTTCGCATAGTACTCGAAAGATTGCTTTGCGGTCCTTGTCTTGTTTCCTTTTATGCCATTTTGTCTTTTATTCAAAATCTTGTATTTATCTTGAGATACGACAAGGACGATGTAGCAGACGTCTCCGCTTGGCAATCACTATCACCTGATCTACAGGGAAGCTATGCAGAAAAATATCCTTTTGGAATGGGAATGAAATCCTGCAATAGCTCGTCGTCGTCGTCGTCGTCGTCGTCTTGTTGGTCCTTCTTCTACTTGGTTGTTTATTCTCGTAGAGTTTATTCTTTTTGAATTGCATTCTTCTTTTTCGTTCGGAGACATTAAGTTTGGCAAATCGTAAGAGGGGAGGTAAATCTTAAGCGTCCTGAGCTCGAAGCTGAAGGAGGCTCCTCCGGCCACGGATAAGGAAGAGATTTCAAGTGCAAATAGCTTTTCTTGTCCCATTGTTGCGCGCAGTCGGTTGGCTGCTTGTTTTCATTTGTCTTGAAGGAAGCTTTTGCACATTGTGACAATTAACAATGGCCATTGTGCAAAGTAGTAAACTTGGACTTGTGTTGTGTTTTCAGTTTAATTTCTGCCGAGAAAAATCGACATTCACAATAGTAACTTTTAATTACATTAGTGCAATGCAAGTGGAACTGACGACGACGATGCTGATCTCAGATACTGACAGGGAAGAAGAGTGTGCCGAATGCACCATAAACTTTTGGTTTATTTGTGAATTAAAAACAACAACAACAAGAAAAAAAATTTAAAGTAATTTACTTTGATGAAATGCCAAAGGAAGGCAAAAGTACGAGAAGGAAACAGTTTGACATCTGGGGGTTGTTTGCCGAAGAGGGGAAGCTTTACGCTTGTCTTAGATTCACTGGGACTTAATGGGACTTTAGCTGACTGGCAATGTGTGTTTACCAAGCTTACAAAGTTAAACTGTTGAAGGTCTTAAGATTTAATTAAGAGCATTGGTGTCCCAGATGGCATTTGTAAACTTTTCGCAAATGTTTGTAGGAAGACTCTTACAATGTAATAGAATTAAATATTTGTCATTGCCAATATATTATTGATTAAGGTCGGCTTTTGATTGACTTTCCTTGCAGAGGTCATCGATATCGGGCCGATAAGCGTCTCGTCTGAGGATCAAAAGAAATAGGAACTCTACGAATTCTTGGACGGATCTTGTCCGAAGCATGGAGTACAAGGCTGGAATAGAGTCCATCATCAATAGGAAGCCGCTTCCGACTCATTAACTCTGCGGCAACAAATTATATGATGGCAAGTAACACAAGATCCGGGCAGTGACTTGGCTATCTTCAGATGGTCGCACTAGCAAGCATTTCGATCACGCATTGATTAAGGAAGGACAGTCAAACATTCTGGTTATGCAAAAACTCAGAGGTGCTTGCATCAAAAAAAATCACCGTTGACTATCGGCTAGATTCGGAGTCCGATAGTTCAGAACTAGAAAGCTGCACCCTGCAACAAAAATGAGAATAACCAGAGCCTTAAAAGATTGTGAAGTGAGCCACTGCCATTCATGTACGACTCCATGATTTCCAGAAGTCTATGTGCGGAAATATAACAGCTAATTCCTAAGAACAAGCGGAAATATTGCATAATTCCTTAGAGCAAGTCTAAAGCCTTGGTTGAGACCCAGTTTGTGATTGTTGATAATTGTGGATATATTTAAGCATCATTTTAAGCAGTCGCTTAATTATATGCCACGCCGTTCCAAGCATTGTCAAATGTTGTCTTGCTTTTGTAGCCAAAAGTTTGGATTTCACATCCACTATGTCTGTTTTGAGATCTTCAATTGTTTTAGGTGCCATGGTTCTTTGTTGCTCGCTCTTTAGTGCACATGAATACTCTTATTACGCATGTTGCACAGAGCGAGCGGGAGAATTTTGGGAAGAATGAGAGATTGTGAACGGGTTTGAGAAACTCAGATGTACTTAGTTTCAATTCAGTTCACATTTTCGACATTTGTTTGATAAACTTTGAATGATTAGCTGAACACCGTGCTGTTAGTGGTATGCCATCTACATAAACCACTATTTTCGACACCATGAACTGAGAATTCCAGCAGCCGATACAGCAACCACTACAGACTACTATCGTTTTTTTATCACTTCAGCGATAGCGCTATTAGTTTGATCCCAATGGCAAATGGTGACTGGACCAATTCCGAAAAACTAGATCGCTTTAGAATTCGAACCCAAGACCCGTTAATTGAACCAATTGAAAGGTGGACACTTTTGCTTACTTTCTGACCTATTGTATCACTATTTAAATTTTGAGTATTAAAATGTTTTTATTTCCTGAATGAGCGTGTTGAAAGCCGAATCATGATTTCGGATGTATTGTAGGGACAACAATATCAGCAATGATTTAATTTTACATTTGTGGAACCATCCAATGGCAAAATAAGGCAAATAGCTCATCTCCCAACTAAACTAAGCATTCGTCCTTTCATTGTAAGCTTATCTTTAAGCCTGTATTAAACAGCCCGTGGAATGATGTAATCCCTCGCTCAAGTCTTCTCTTGATAACTTTGGAGTGGCAACCCGGCTTTTCCAACACATTCGCTATAAGATCCGATTTTTCGGGAGTCGCACTTTCATACCTTCCGTTCCCATAATACCTCTCCTTACCGCGGTTTGAGATTACTTTTTTTGATTATGCATAAATGACTAAATATATCGCGAAGACCCTTCTCCTTCTTGTATTAATGTACGATGTCATAACACTTTCTATGTGCCTCTGAATAAGTTTAAATAAAAAGTTGGCCCCGTAGCACAGTGTGAAATTTTTGCATTCTTGCGGAACTTAATTCCAAATCTTACAACTGGCATTCCTTGGTGCCTAATTTAACTGGAAAAGACCCGATTGGTATTATAGCAATACAAGTCTTAAATTTTACTTCCCTATATCGGGCTTTCCAGCAGGGACTTGACAGCTTTGAATTTAATTTATGAACGCACCCTTTCACGAATCATCGAACTGTCACTGCCAATATATTCAGTAAACTCAACATTTTCGTCATGGTAAAGTACATGAACGAGCAACGTCTGCAAATTAAAAAATTTTCTACCGAAATTCGAAGTCGGTGACCGCAACTTGAAGAGCGTTAACTCCAATTTTCGGTCGTAATTCTCGCCATAGTTGACGGACAATTACAAGTTAAGTGCAAAAATTTGAGTGTACATATTTGTTGTGGGTCGAAGTGTGGAAAATATCGCTGCCGTTCATGCGTCCGTAGCAAACGATCCAAATCAGTGAATTCCAAGGCGTTCTCAAGAATTGGACATCGCTCAGACCACATTATCGCGTATTTTGCATAAGGATCTTGGCTTAAACCAATACAAGATCAAGCGGATTCAAGAATAGAACCCGATGGACCATTTGAAGCGACGTACGTTCTACGATTGAGCTCTGGAGAAGATGCGCCAAGATGATGAATTTAATCGCAAAATCATTTTCAGCGACGGAGCTCATTTTTGGCTCTATTGGTTAGTCAATAAGCAAATAATTCATTATAGGTCGGATGAAAATCCACATTTGCTTCATGATTCACCACTCCATCCATGGTGCGGTTTGCATGCCGGCGGCGTTATTGGGCCATATTTTTTCGACGTTATTGTGAATGGCCAGCGTTATCGCGCCATTATTACCGATTATTTTTGGCCTGAATTGAAAGATATAGACTTGGACGACACATGGTTTCAACAGGATGGTTCCACAAGCCACATAGTACACCTTACAATTGATTTACTGAAGAGTAAGTTTGATGAGCGTGCTATCTCAAGAAATGGGCCAGTCGATTGGCCGCCTTTATTTCTGTAAGTGCGATTAAACGCATCTAGATGATTATCCTTGGGGCTACGTTAAGTCATTGACTTATGCCAACAAGCCGACGACGTTGGAAGAGCTCAGAACCAACATTGAATGTGAAAAAGCGGCTGTTTCAGCCGAAATGTGTGGCCGAGTCATAGCAAATTGGGTCCAACGAATCCACCGATGCAAACGTGCCCGCGGTGGAAATCTTTAAGCCGATAGTAAAGTTTTGGAATCGTCTAATGGTTTGCGTTTAATTAAAAAAAAAATTAAGTCCTTTTTGGAAAAGTTTTTACTCAAAAGACAATAAAATAAGGACTGTGATTGTTTAAGGCAATAAAGAAAAGTATTGAACGTTTAAAGATTTCCTTAAAATTTAGATTTTCTTAAAAAAAATTTAATAAACAAAGGTCTAGATATGTATTTATTATTTATTTACATGGAAGGAACTTTAATCATTATCTGAACGCTCATCAACTTCGGAAGGTGAAAAAGTAGCAGTTGGTATTTAAACCTTAGAAATGGTTTCTGGTCGAAGGTTCTGTCCGTGAAAAATTTAATTGAATCGAAAGCAGTGGTAAAAATAACTTGGTTTGCTTTATTTCTGCTGGTTTTTTTTTAATGAAAAACTACCAATTTTGTTTCAGGAGTTGGCGAAAAAAGAGATATCTCTTTAATCAAACTTGCTGCATTTCTTATTTCATTCGCAAGTGCCAACTCTTCAGGCCATTGTTGTCAATAAGATCCTGAACTTTGCAGTTTCAGTCTTCAAATGAATTTGTTTGCCTTGCCTGTTTATATTTTTCCCCCATTACTCTCCTTACGAGATTACTTAAAAAACGTCTCCGATTCTGTTGCAGAACTCAAAAAATTCAGCCTCTACACTTTTTTTTTTCTGGTTTTGAAATAATCACAAAAGCATATAATATAATTGCCTTGTCCAAAATGTTAAAACTCTATTTAAAGTATTCACTTTGCTTTATGTTTTTTAGCCTGAGCGGTTATTGAACAAAAAAGTATGAAATCTATTTAGTTTCGAGGGAGACCTCAACAGTTTCCTACTTAATAAATTGTACAAAAAATCGTAAGAATAGGCTTAAGCAAATGGTTTATTTTGGAAAATATTTAGAGTTGAAAAACATAGTTTTTGTTCATGGAAGAGCAACCTCAATTTTTGAATTGAGTTCCGCCAGATGTTGATCACTGCACAGAGTGAATTGTACAGGACCCTATTGGGACAGAGTTTTTTTGTTCTGAGTGTGTATAAATGTAGTCAAGTCCTAAGACGAAAATACAAATCAATGCAAGTGCCGTATAGCAGGTCACATTCACCCTGTAGTCGAATTGCATGAAACAGCCTTTTTTATCATGGCAAAGGTCTCATTAGTATTGTCTAAAGCACCGTCTATATATTTGATACAAAAAAAAAAGATCTATACAGACCATAAGATATGAGTCTCTGAGTATGCCTCGCCAATGGTCGTCTGTGCTTTGTCTCACGATAGATAACTTCTGCCAATTCTGTAAAAAAAACGTTTGTTTTGTCACAAGTTGCGAAGTATATTACTGACTAAAGTGTCTTAAGCTATTTTCCAATATAAAAATCGGGCAATACTAGTTTGGCTTCCGGCCCGGCATACAGCAACGTGGAAAAACTGATCTGCTTTTGCCTCAAAATACTCGAAAGAACGCGATTTATTGTGCTGCTCGAAGCACCTCCGAGTTATCCCAGATCTGCACCGGATTCCGGTAGATCCCCGCTGTCATGTGGTTTCTGTAACCCAACTCTTGAGCAGATAGGTGTCAAAATTGAACGCGATTTCTTTTTCAACTCTATCAATATGTCCGCAGACTTCATTTGACAATATCGTTCGAAACCAATGTTTCGTTACTCAAATTTTCATGCCAGTTGAAGAAGGCGCCAAAAGAGTGGATCTACAAATCATTGAATTCAATTAATAGAAAGCCAACTGGGACAATTGATGAATACTTTCGGGCCTTTAAAGAAATAGGCGTACGCATTCGACAATTGTCCAATAATATTTTGTGCTGCTAGAAGAGAAACAGACAAAAGAATCCTTAAGGTAGTTGTCTTGTCTAGAGTTTTCAGAAACTCGATTTAATTTCATTTTCTTATATCATGTAGTGTCAATTATCACCTCTTGAAAGTTGGTGACGAAATTCGCTATGTATAAAAAGTTACAGCGGTTTGTGTAGGGACGAGTGGGGGCCCCAGCTGTGAATCCCTACTTCTAAAATTTCGGTTTCCTTTGTTTACGTTTCAACTGGCGGACAGATAATCTCCGACACCACTCGATTGATTTTGATAAAATTTTGTACGATCCTTTATTAAGGTGTTTTGTGTGGTAATTCAACACAAAAAAAATTCACTATATCAAAATTTACAGGACATGAACGGTGCAAAAAAAAGGTAAATTTTTGAATATCTGTACAAAGTCGCCATTTTGTTTTTTTTAATATCGATTTTTATCAAACGGTGATGAATTACCACGTGGCAAACCATTCTCTATTAAATGACGTTTTTTAGTTTTGTTTCCGACTTGCAGATCCAGAGAAAAGCTGTCCGCCATGGAAACATTGTTTTCTGCAGTCTCGACTTTGGCGCCCTCTACAAATTTTTAATAAGATGCTGGAGAAAATTTAAAGGAAACGTTCGTCTTCTATATGCTTGACGTAATGTTCTATTGTTTTATCTAGCATAGAAGCTGAGAAATAAATGTTTGAAAATGAGCTCATTTAACTTTCTCTAGACAAGACGACTACCTTAAAAAGCCCATGGGGTCTTGGGTTTGACCTGCTGACTGGCTGGTAAAGCACGGGTGTACCTTAAATCGTGCAGCTATTCTATAAATTATTTTCACTCTAACTGCAATTTTTTTGACTTTTATGGTGTTGTTTTGTTTTTGCATGTAACATTGATGTCCTTGCCAGATATTGGGTCTTAATTAAAAATTAACAAAAATAAACATTAAGCAGTCAATTGTTATGAACGTCCATCAACGAGTTAATAATTTGTCAACCAGTTGAAAGGATTCGCACGGTGTCTCGCGGCCATTTTCTCCCAACAACACAACTTGCACGCAATGCATTATTATAGCCGCACTAATTATTATGCAATTACCCAACCCAATTGTGTCAGGACTCCCTCGCTCGAGCACTTTGTGTACGTATTAAATTTCTATGAAGCTCTATTAACACCATAGGATTCATGCATTTGTTTGGCGAAATAATGGTCATCCATGTAATTTCGTCACATCAACAATTTAATAAAATACAAAAAAAAAGTCCTGGATTTGATCCTAGCTAGCAAACTGCAACCAAAAAAAAAAAGAACTCAAACAAAACTTGTTTTGGCATTCAAGTGAGTGTTCTCGGGTGGATTTATGTTGGCCATTAATCCAGACAAGTGTGTATATATGGATCTGTATGAGAGGGCATGCTGCTTGTTACATTGATTGTGTCCTTGTGTCCTTTTGCAGATCACAAATATGGGCAGCAGTAGTGTAGAACGAACCAGGGAACAGAAAAACATCCAGCAGCAGTGGCAACATGCATTTGAAAAACTACGGATATGTCAGTATGTATGTGTGCATACAAATGGCGAGCACACAGCCGGAATCCACTTCATTTCCGGTTGTCATACCTCTTCACACACACACACACACATACGCTCACACCGCAGTGAGCATCAAATGAAAAAGTTTAATTTGAAAATTTCGTGGTTTAACACGTATCTTGTCAAATGCACGCTGCCGCTTCTTTTTGTGCAATCTGCAAGCATGTGTAGGTGATACGGATTTCAGTTCACATACGTACCGAGTACATATGTTCACATGCATGTACATGTGTATGTTACGTGTGAACAGTGGTGTGCGGCTTTGAGGCGCGTTAAACCAAGTTTTTCGAAACTGGATGATGGATATTATAATTGTTCGTAACAGTTTACAGAGTCCTTTTTCCAGCAACGAGGAATGGTCAGCCAGGACATTTAAGTACTATACATGTATGTTGTAGGTGGGGGCTGGCTTGGGAGCGGATGGGACATAACTTTTGGTGTAAAGTAGTACTCGAAGAGTTGTCAGGTGTTGCAACGATAATGTGCTGTAAATACGGGCCGACATATTTGTCAAAAGCAGATCTCTCGGTCTCACCGCTTTGAATTATTTTCTAGCAATTAATTCAGATGAAGAAAAGGATTTGTTGAAAATAAATTTGCAGGTTCCGGTAGGAGAATATATTTAATAAATATTTTGTAATTTTGTGGAATGGATTTTTTTTTGTGGGCACCTAAGGGATTATGACTACCCTTATCGTGCATTTGTAGGATGTCTGCAGAAGTATTGTGTTTTAGTTTTTTACTTATTTGCTAAGCTTTATAAGTTCAGCAAGATATGTATGCATATGGTATATATATGTTCCGGGCTAGTTGAGCCGGAATTAAATTATTCGAGAAACCAAGTAAGTTGTACTTGAATCCCTTGTTCCTGGCTAGTCGAGCCAGAATTTTTTTTAATTTAACCCCAAGTGAGTTTTACTTGGGCTGCCCTTAAGTTTTGGGCCCTTTCTCAGTACAAAATTTAAACATTTGAGTTGGAATACATTATAACTTTATTTTACCTTCTTCTACGAATGATTTTTTGAAGTGTCGGAATTCTTTTCGCCGACTTAATCTCGTTGGTTTTAATTGTTTTACTTCTTTTGGTTAACTAATTAAATACTTATTATTTTACATTTATATAGTTTAGTGCGTATAAATTAGTGAATGTGTATAAATTGTGAATAGCTATAGTTGAGTCCCAATTATCGGTCGATGGGAATAAGTGATGTGGGCACGGGTGTGTTGATCTGCATAAATCATTTGCCCTTCCCGATCTCTTATTCAATTTGCCGGTAATTCATTTCGACAAATCTTGTTGATGGCAACCAACAATATATTTTGTTATAACTATTTCCATTATATATCGAGCCCCAATAATAAGGTCATACGATTTCCGCATGTTTTTTTCCAGTTCCACCTGGCAGAGTCGTAATGGAATCCTTAATGGGTTCTGCGATTGCATTTTACGGAGTTTTTTTGGTAAGTTATTTTTTATTAAATGAAAACTTCCACTATTGTAAGACTACTTGAATTCTTTGAAGTCTTTTTGAAAAAATAAATAAATTAAATATTTTTGAAATCATTTATATTTTTTTGGCTGTTTTGAAGTTCTTTGGCATCAAAATTGAAATCAAACAAATAATTATGGCTAAATTTTTGCATTTATTAAACTGACATTGTCTAATAAACGCATTGAAATATTTTTAAAATTCAAATATGAGCATTTTTTGAATACCGACTAGTCAATTTTTGGTCGTCTTTTAAACGCATTTTGACTATGTAAATCTAATCTAAGAATATCCAGACAATTAGTTGAACGTTTATTAATTTTTTGAGTAACATGAACACGCACCAACTGCACGCAAATTCGAATTTATAGTACCAAAGGAAAGAGTAATATATGTATTTGAAAAATGAATTGGTTTGTGAACTATATGACCTGCCCATACTATGAACTTTCCATTTGAAGATAACAAATATTGTTACCGTTTAGTTAGATATGTAAAGATCTCATTTCCGCACGAAGAACATAATGTCTAATATGAATAGTCTCATCTTCATATTTAATAGCGCAACTTTTGCACATATCATTACTTCAGTGTCAATTGGTGCCTGATACGAATTGATGTTTGTTTTTAATTCAATTTATGCATTTTTATTAATTCATCAAATTCATTTACTTACATCCTAGACAAAAAAAATGCTTAAGTCTAGCTTAATTAACTTAAATATTTATAAAATTACTTACTGGCCCTATGCGGGCAATCTAAGCTAAACCTAACAACTGAAAATATGTCTTTCGACTTAATATTATTTTTATATCTAATTAATGAACATTATATGTAAAACTAAGAAAAATATTTATTTTTTTAAAATAAGAACTTAGTGTCTGGACTTGGATTTAACTTAATATTAATTTAAAACTAAACTTAAAACTATTTTAAAACATAAAATTTTAGCCCAACTTAAAATAGCATTAAAACTAACTACTATAATACAATTAAAAAAAACAACTACTTACACTATTGTACATATATGTAAGCCGAGTTGTTTTAATTCAGTTCAGCCTGTTGTGTACTTTAAACAAATTTGAAATTGGAGGCTTAAATGAATTGTCTGCTTTTAAAACCGCCCTTGTCTTACTATCCTTTGTTTTCTCCGCTTGGATATTCCTAAATCTCAATATCTAAAATATTAGACTTAATCTTCACTCACACAAGTGCGGCACTTTCAAATTTTTCTAAAATGCCAGCCAGAATGGTAATCATCAAAAAGACAAGATAACATTTGTTTACTGATAGCTCTTTATCCTTTTTAAGTTGCATATCTTTTCGCCAGAAAAACAACGCATGTTTCCAGTAATCTGATCAACTCAACCCTTACCGAAGGTCCATTTAATGCAATTTTTCACTCTTTTTTCACTGGATTATAAAGAGGAGAATTAATTTGATACATAAAAATAGTTGGCAGATGTTTGGACTCAATGGTTCAAAAATTCGTTCCAGGTGAGCAAATGTTCAGAATTACTAAATTGTTGCAGTTCCGGCTTCGAGAGGATAACATTCAGTCCGGTTTTACTTAACTATTTTTACAGATCTTTCCAAGCCGATTTTATGTGTTTTTCCTTTTCTGTACAGGCCTCAAGCAATCGGTTCTTTATAAGAAACCACAACAGTGGTAAAATAACTCAATATTTGGGTGTTGTGATCTTCATCACCAAGCTTTTATTTTGTACGAGTAATCCCATTTCTAACTTCACATCTGGAAATTCTTGTGTACATATGTTTTAACTTTGTCATTTTGCTATCTCTTGACGCTTTGTTTAAGAGATCAATTGGCCCGTACATGTTGCCTCATGAGCTTCTCCAAAATCATTGAGCTACAGGAGATACCCGTGGTGGCTTAGATATTTTGTTTTTTTTTTTAACGAAAATGCTGGTAGCTTTAGTGCTGCAGACGTCATTCAGAATTATGAAAAAGAAAAACTATAGATTTGTGCGATTCACATTTTTGAAATAATTTTCCAAGCTCTGTCGTGCCAACGTGAATCAGAAAGAGAGAAAGAGGCACATCAAAATATAACATGACCTCAACTTAATACCATGTCCAACATTGAGAGATAAATAGTCTTGAAAAGTTGAAAAGTTGATTGATTTAATGTCGACCAGATCGGTACACATATGATGTGGATTTTCGACGAAAATGAGGACTAACCATATTTAATAACAAAAATCTTTTTACCTTAATAAACATAATGTTGATGAGACTATTGTAGTAAATTTATTAAAATATTAAAATTGAAAAGATATAAAAGTGTTCTACAAATTTGTCCGGAAACTTTTTATCTTGTAAGGAAGTTGAAAGGACATTGAACTTTTTTTAAAAAAAAAACTAATTTGATTTTAATATAAGAAGTGAAATTGTCTATACTGGACTGTCTGGATAGTTTTTTCGTTCTAAAAATTAAACCATCAAATCAAGTTTATTCAAAACTTATTCAGAAGTCACAGGGAGACGAAAAAATGCACAGAAACTATATCATAAATATCACTACTCACATTCTTTTTGGTGTATTGTGTAAATGTCTGAAGCTTTTTTTGTAAATCGGGCAATACCAGAGTAGCTTGGTCTTGCAATTCTAAGAAAACAACTCTAAAGAGAGCCGGTAGTAGCCCTTTATAGCTACAACTTCGGTCTGTCCCAACACTTCTAGGATCAAAACTCATAAGTCGACAAGCACGAGTGTAGGTGACATTTATCTTGCCAGTTCTTTTATGTTTCCGAATATTGAACGATTAGCCAAAGAAGAACATAAGATAAAGACAGACTTTGGAAGGAGGAATTCCATGAACTTCACTTATTTTTATAATTTGGATGCAGAGATGTTGCCTGGTTGACCACTCCAGTAATACCGGCAAATTCCATCGTCTTCAAGGATTCGGCCGCATTGAGTGAATGGATAATAATGCGGCAACTGTGAGTGTCTTCGAATCCAAATCATAAGGTTCATAAAAAACAGGGAAGCCCAAACCTCCGGCCCAAAGAACAAGCAATCGTTGGTGCCAGAAAAATTGATTCAACCAGCTGGTAACTTTGAATAATCAAAGAACAAAATAAATTGACATTAAAAAGATACTTTTTGCCACGTACTCAAATGATTAAAAACCCAATTGAAAAATGTAATGCTTTAAAAAAAAAATCAATAGACCAGCTTTGCCAATCTATGACGAATTAAGTACGCAGATTCTCCTCCATGATTTCCATGATTTCCTGCCTCCACACAAAGGAACACCACATTAACTTCTGTAAATATAATTTATTTATTTACATTCAAAAACAGAACTCAAATAAGGCATTGATGATGCTTCAATGAGTGCACAAATTCAATGGATACAGTTATAATAAAATTACTCGTGATTTTTGAAGCTGTGAATCAATTTCAAAAGTAATTCAATTTCAATTTACTGGAACAAATAAAATCCTTTAAAGTGAATCGAATCTAAAGTGGCTTCAATCAAGCATTCCCATTCTCCTTTGAGTAGATGGCATACACTAAATTCGTACTTTGAGGACCTCGAGGGATATCTCGCTCTCATGTGGTTACCGTCGTCGCCAACGCCAAAATCAACTTCAAGGATACGATAGCAATAAAAAAACGTATGTACCCAAAAATCTTTCATCGACCTTAAAAAGCCACAAAAATCAATATATTTCATCAATGTTGGGGCTTAAGGAACCTGGCAAGGCAACGCGCATTTTTTATTTTTTTTTTAAGTTCAACACTCCGCGCCTCCTTTTCGGAAAACATAACGAAACATGTAACGCGTTTCAACGCCATCATACAAACATGTGTATGTATATCCTCGGGACAACTTCGAGGCGCACGTTATTCTTTCACGGCTTCCTTCCGTCCCGTTGATAGAGACGAAGGCAAATTATTTTTGGAAATTTACTACGCGGCAAACAGTGTGTTCCGATGAAATCCAACATAAACATTCTTAATAAATTTACAAGAACGAGAAAAAAAAACAAGTGTTTCAATGTCCTTTTCAAGGATCTGGTAAGTAGTGAGAAGTAATTGGTCTCCAGGAGTCTTCACTCTGCGGTTTTGTTTATATTTGCGTTGAAAATTTTAATCAGAACTGTCCAAGCGGTGAAAATTGTAATTTGATGAGTTTGCTGCTCGTGGAATTGAGTGTGTTTTATCTTTAAAGGATGTTTGATGATAGGAGTCAAGATTGCACACGTTTTGAATGTATTTCAGCCAACAAGGAATACTGGGCCGATAAATAAATATTAATTTCAGGTTGAAAATTTAACCGCTAAGATGAAATTTGGGGACGGAGTTCGGAAACAAACTTTTCCATGGAAACTTGTGCAATTTTAATCCCGATTTTAGTGCGGAATCGTTGGCATTCCGACAAAATGAAACATAGACTGACCCGGAAGCGCATCCAGTAACGTGGCCATTAACGCGTGAGCTGTGTTCGTGATCCCAGTTCGATAAAACAACTTTCGGCTTTAAAAACTCGTTGATCGTGGTTTTCTATCGTTCACCAGTCACAGTAGCCCTACGGCGATGTAGCAAAAATAATAGCGCACCATGCCGTGGCTTTGAGTGGATAATATGAGGTTAGCAACTAAGTAATTACGGATTTCACTCATAGATGGCTTTAGCTGAATTTTGAGGTTTGCCGACGTAATCGAAATGTCAAACACATTTTGTTATTTGATAGTTGGTACTTCAACTGTCAATCAGTTGATCGGTTGTGTAGTTTTTGTTTGTCGTCATATTTTGCTTTATTATTTCCGGAAAGAAAAACAACGCGTCGCAAGCTCACAAAAATTTATGTGCTGTTTATGGTGACGAAGCTTCAAAAGAACTTGAGACGAAACTGGTGAAAACTGAATAAAACGACTTCTAACGGCCTTCACGTTGAATCGAAAACTGTTGTGAAGTATTTGGGTGTTCATTTAGGTAAGTTCGTAAACTTTCATGATCTTATTAACACACAACTCAAGAAAACATTTTTTATTCAAAATATTTGAGATCCGACGTGAAGGTTGCATGTTACCAAGCATTCATTCGTCCAATTCTGACTTATGCGAGTGCAGTATGATGGAACATAAGCCCATCCCATATTGAGAAATATCGTCTTTGTGAAAGGAAATGTATTTGAGCCTGCATGCGAATGTACAGGAGCGCACATTCTGACTTTCAGCATTACGTCTCTAACAAGAGACTATTGGATGCTCCCGGAGTGTCTAGGATTGACAACCTTATCCTAGACCTTGTGAGGAAACATTTCGTGCGGTCAGCAGACGTTATTGCGAACGAACTCATTTCGGGGTTGTTTTATTCAAACCTGGGGTATTTAAGAAACTGTATGGTGAATGGTAATGTACCACCAGAATTATTCTTGTATTAAGATGCATACGGCTACATTTCAGACCTTTCAAACGTGCCTTTAATCTACCATTTCGCTAGAAGGGCAACAGACAAGCGACTTCTCTATGAACCTACTCACTTGAGGGATAGAAATGCTAACTTGAGATACTGCGAAGATGTACCGGAAAGGAATAAAAATAATGCTGCGAGGTCTAATAGAAAAAAATACTGGTGGCTCGAATGGATCGAGGCTAATGCTTAGGTTAAGGTATACTAAGTTAGGTTAAGTATATTTTATTGTAGTTTTAGGTTTATCTTAAGAATGACTAAAGTGAAATAGTAATGAGGTTTGGCACCACCAATTTCCCTCAAATACAAACCAAGAAACAGAAAAAAAAAATATTTAGTCTTAATATTAAGTACGTTTAGTTCCTGTATATTTTAAGCAATAATCAATAATAAATAACATAAGTATTGAGATCCCTTCTTACATTTAGGGCATTTACATATAAGAAGTCGATATAAGTGTAGTTTTAAGTTCATTTTTATACAAAAAAGAAATTGTTAATATAATTGTGGTACAAATAAAGAAAAAAAACACAAAAAAAAAAGGAGCTTCAATAGAACGGCAGTGTCAAAATTGGTTTGCCATATTTCGTTCTGGTGATTTTTCACTCAAAGATGAAAAACGCACTGGTCATCCAGTTGAAGTTGGTGACGACCAAATCAAAGCAATAATCGATTCGGATCGTCACAGTACAGCACGTGACATTGCAGAGAAGCTTCATGTATCACATACAAAACTCGATGTATGGGTTCCTCATGAACTGAAAAAAAAAACCTTTAACAGAACGCATTAACATCTGTGATTTGTTAAAGAAACGTAATGAAAACGATCCATTTTTAAAACGATTGATAACTGGTGATGAAAAATCGGAAAAAATCGTGGAGCAAGCCAGGTGAACCAGCTCGAACAACATCAAAAGCTGATATTCATCAAAAGAAAGTTATGTTATCAGTTTGGTGGGATTAGAAATTTGACCACCCAACCGAACGATCAATTCAGATGTCAACGTTGAACAACTAACAAAATTGAATAATGCAGTTGAAAAAAAGCGGCCCGAATTGACAAATCGAAAAGGTGTTGTATTCCATCATGACAATGCCAGGCCGCGCACATCTTTGGTCAATCGGCAAAAATTATTGGAGCTTGGTTGGGATGTTTTGTCACGTTCACCATATATTCCTGACCTTGCACCATCTTGCCCTAAAGGCAATTTGATAGCATGTCCTGTCAGCCTTGGCCGGCTTATATATGTTTAAGGTAGTTTAAGTAGTTACAATAGTATTGTAAGGTATTTATAGTGTTAATTTAAGAAAGTTTTAGATTTAAGATTAGTTTGTAGCTTAGATTTTATTTTAGTTATTAGACATTAGGTATAATTTAACAACACATAAAAAAGTCATGATATTAAGTTTTTTGATACAAAAATCTATATGTTTCTTAATTTTCAAATAATTACTTAAATTGAAACATAAAAAAGTAGTATTTAGTCGAAAGACATTATTTTTAATTTGTTAGGATTAGCTTAGAGCGGCCGAAGAGGGCCAGTAAGTTAGTGTACACATAATTAAATTAATTAAGCTAGATTTAAGCGTTTTTGTCTAGCAGGTAAGGAAATAATGAATTGAAATAATAAAAATGCGTTTAAAAAAAAAAAAACCTTGCACCATCTGAGTACTTTTTATTTCGATCTTTGCAAAACTGATAAAAACCAGAAGTTTTATGAACGTGGAATTATGATGCTGCTTGAAACATAGCAAAAGGTCATTGCTCAAAATGGGCAATACATTACAGGATATAGTTATTTCGTTCCATGAAAACATTGTAAAAAAATCCGCAATTACTTAGTTGCCAACCTGATACAATACCCCATATATTTTCAATTGGGTTTAAGTCCGGATAGTATGTGGTAGCCTGAGTACACGTCCCATAGGATAATCTATTTTTCTTTAATTTTCCTTTCTGAAATGAAATGCATCGTGAAGACAGGAATTCGGCGTGGCATGATCGGTAAACATTTTGCTGTTGGGGTATGTTGCGTGGGACTTTTTTGCCGAGGCGTGGACGAGCGATCGAGAGACGGAAAGGAGAGTCTTTCTTCAACCGCAGCAGAGTCGAGATCGTCGTCCGCAGTCTTTTCTTTTTTTCCAGTCTATAATAGTTGAGCTTTAATTGTTTTAATATTGTTAAACTTCTTTTGGCTAAAGTTAATAAATTTTGTGTTTTTGTTATAACTTCTCGAAGATAAAAGGAATGAACTTTTATTAATTTGTAAAAATATATAAATAAATAAGAAAAAATAAATAAATGTTTAAATAGATTAATAATGTCTTATAGAAATCGTAGTAATAATTAAATAATAATAATTTGTAACAAGTAATGTGTTGCATTACATCAGAAATAGAATCAAGAAACTAAGACTTTTATGATTATCCGAGTACGTACATTTGCTCAAGAAGTTTTGCCTGAGCTTCAAAATACTTACGTTCGGAGATCAATTCAACGTTCAGTTGTAAATGAAGATGAAGAGAAGTAGAATGATATCTTGGCAAGTTGAGCATCATTTCCAAGATTTGTTCTACTTGATTTGCAGTCTTGAAATATTAAAAGTTGCACAAATTGCACAACAATCCCTTCAGTAGAATGGATTGAAATATGTCTTACCTAGTAACGACTTTCGATTTATGAGAGGGTTGAACAGTTTTGGTGGCAATGTTACTCTTTTGAATAATTTTGGCGACATAGTGTTTAAAAATAAGCCTCTTGTCGAAATATTTTCCAACGTTTGATATCAAATCCGGCTATTTGACTTATTTTCATTATTATTAACTTAAATGTTTATTTATTTATATGGTATACATAAATGTTTATAAGAATTGTCCTTATTTTATTGCTTATTTATTTATTTATTTATATATTTACATATTTATTAATTTTTTATTTATTTATTCAACTTGTATTTATTTATATGTTTATTTATTAACATTGTGTTTAATTATTTGTATATTCAAATGTATTTGTAAAGTCGGTCTGATTGTGTTAGAACTGCTACCTTTTCTTCTCTCTAATCAAAACCACTAGAAGAAGGTTTTTGCTAGTAGCTTTTCCTTCCATTCTCTATTCTTGAACTGTGATATACTTATTCAAAATCTAAACTTTTTTCAGTTGTAAGGTAGCGTTATACCAAATTAATGTGCAATAATTTATGAAATAAGACTGTATATTTACTGCTACTATAAATAAAGAAATAAAGTTTCCAAGGCATTTGACGCTGTAGGCCCATTGTATGTTGACTACGTTCAAATTTAAAGTACTGCTTCGAAAGAAAGAACACTTTCTTGTACTGCAAAAAAAAGATAGTATTTTTACAGTGTCCACATGCTAAAATAATTATTTAAGAGTCTGCAAATTCATCTCAATTTGGAGACTAAATTGATGCGAATAAAATACCGCTTTATCATCAGCGTATATTTCACTATCACAGTTTGGAAGATTCGAAAATTCGAATGTCGGAAACTTTTCAAATGTTGTTCACCAAGTAATCCAAACTCTCTCAATCTGTTGACCCTTTCATACTGAGAACTGCCACCTGGAGTTAGAGACATTTCCAAAATGGATTAACTTTAAATACAATTCCGTCTTCTGCAGCCGAAAAGCATAACTTGATTTGGCCTTCAATAAATTATGAGCTCCTTACCTGATTTAAAGAGAAGGAGGTAAGAGAAAAAAAATCATAAGATTATCATAATTTAATTCACCTCAATGTCCTGCCTCTGTCCTCTTGCTGCATAAATATTTCTGTTTGCTTATACAGCAACAGATTTAAGTAAACTCCATTTAAGTCCCCCCTCGAGGCGCTTATTCAAACAGTAATAGAATGAGCCAATGCACTTAGCTTGACGTTTACTTCATGACTCCATTCTTTACACCAATTCCCTTTCAATTTGCCAAACTTTTCGCATCTATTAGAAAAACCCGAAACGAGAAGATACAATTACATTACCCAAACCAGACGTAAACATTTTGCAACATTAACTGCATCTGTAATGTTTTGAAAATATTCTTTAAAATTTAAAGCGCCATTGGGAAACTTATCTTTTAGTACTCACCCTCTCCTCCTGCGTATCCTTGAGCGCTAAGGATGTGGATGGGTGGTTGGGTGATGAAGGAGTTTCATCCGCGTAATCAAATGGAACCAGCAGCATGAAAGAAAAATCACGCTAACTTTGCATATAATGCTTTTGAGGTAGTGGGCTGGCATGCCAGTAGCTTCATTCGTCCTTTTTTTTTCGCTTTGTCGTTCCTTCGTTTTTACCTGGAGCATAAATCGCTCATCTTACTTTGAATTTTGCTCCTTTGACACATTAAGGAAAATGAGCTTTACATGGCAAACATTGTTTTTCCGATTTATCTTAGTTTGTGTTTCGCTTTCTGGGACCCATTGGGTTTCTGGTTGCCAAAGGAGCGCCGCCGCTCCTTGATGGGAATCATCGGGACGATATGGAGTCGTAACAAATAACATCTACGTTCATGAGTGTTTGGCAACATAAGGCAGGAAATTCTTTGTGAACTGAATGTAGTCATGTGTGCGGGCGATTGTGAAGGAATGCTTCGGTTCAAATTGTGAATCTTTAGAGCAAGGATTTAAGACTTGCAGGCCAAATCGTTAGTCCATCAGAAACAGTTGCAGTGTATTTTCCAAGGGGACATGAGTACCTTTATAATTAAGCAAAATTACGTGGATGGAAAGGAGCAGAGAGATAGTAGAGACAAAGACTTGAACTTCTGAAAATTGTAATGAGTAGGAAGTACCGGGCGAGGGCGAGCGTTCCTCAATCGTTGTGGTTTAAAATCGATTGCCTTTTCTTGACTGTACTGAACTGATAAGCATTATTAGCGCGGCGAACCGAAGTGTTAAACTGATAAAGAAGAGGAATGCAGTAGGTTTATTTACTAGAGTACTGCTTATGATAAAAAAGTGGCCAAGTACGAGTCAGAAACACACATGAAGGGTTCCGTGCCACCGTTCAATGAACTACATATTTTTTTAACTTCCCATCAGGAAGTTCTTGTTTTAATTTTCTCTTTCTCATTCTGGGCGTAAAATAAAATTGCGATTTTCTGATTTTTCCCTTTTTACCTACTTCTTGCCGTATCTTTTTTTATTTTTCATTATTTTCAAATTGATTCCTCCATGCATTCATGATAAAATTGAATTGACAGAAAGACCGACGGACAACAAAGCGATCCTACAAAGTTTTGTTTTGCCTTTTGAGTTGTGGAACCTTAAAAGCGATCAAATATGAAAAGGCAGAAAGTCGGTGCAATATGACAACCAAATTAGATGGGGTAAAACATTTCTTGCAAAGCTTCAGGAAACCTCGCCCTCAGCTAATCCTGAATTGCATTGAAACGAAAACAGCGAACAAATGATGACGTTTCGAGTTGTGGGTGACATAAGAATTTATGTTAATTGTGAAATTCATGTCCGGCTCACATTGAACAGACGATATTTTCGTTTTTCGAATTGAATTTTCGATCTTCGAATGTGTTTGTGAAGGATCTGACTGCTGATTGACGTTTCAAATGCATTTGCTGTGCAATTTTTTTTCGGATATCATCGTGAGTAGAATTAAAATCGATTTCAACAATTCTCGAATGCTGTTTTTTTTTCACTTAAAATTTTCCTCAGCGAATTGGTGATCACCGTCAATATTAACATTTCTATACGTTTGTGAACGGTCGGTTTAATTGGATTGGATACGTTGTGAGATTCGAATTGCTCCACACTCAATTATGCCTCCAAAGCGACAAGCAATTGGCCGATCTACACCTTAAGCATGGAAGAAAAGAGCATTACGAGCCTCAGAATCAGACGAACAATGAGGCTGAAAAATCTTCGCGTACATGCCACTGAGACCCGTTCATTTGAATCATCTGAACACCGAGAAGTAAGGTTAGAAACTGATCGAAGACGTATGACTCAACGGGAAAGATGGCTGCAAAATGTCCGAATAATCACCGCTCGATCAAGACGACTACTGTACGTTGATTTAAACCTTGGAGCATTCCATTATGACAGTAAGTCTTCATCCAAGTGTGTGTCTTCATTGAAAAAATGGATAAAATTTGTATGTTTTGTAGCGCCCTCAAATTTAAGAACGGAACGCCAGGAATGCGCTGCGCCAATGGAAAAGTTATACTGTCAGAATTACATCCACCGCAAATACAATTCATGTTTCCAAATGACATCGATCGGTGCAACGAGCATCGTGCGCGAAAATTACATGCCAACATTCAGAGTCCAACGGCAAATTTATCATCGTGCCGGATCGCTTCTTCCATTCGCAGATCACAAGTTTCAGTTTACTACATGGCAAACAGTGATGAACAAATGGGACAGTCGGAGACAAAACGGAGCCCTGGTAGATTGCAAACCTGATACTGTCCAATAAAAATTAAATTGAACGACCCAAAAATAGTTTCAGAGTCTATTGAAAACTGCAATTACCTAATGCAGTTTTTTTTTTTTTTCGAAAAAAGAGCCTGACGCCAGATCCTGTCAATTGACTTTGAAAACTCATGTGGAACAATCTTACTATGACATTGATCCAGATTGATTTTTCCGAAAGAGATTTGCCTTTGGATCCATTCACGGCGAATTTTTATTGTAATTCAATCTTCATTCCTGAAGTAGCAAAGTCCTGGAATCCCAAGATTTAATTTAATTAAGCCCTTTATCGGCGAAAAAAAATCTCATATGCATTGAAAATTTTTCTACGCAAGGACTTTTGAAGCGTGCCGTCAAACTAATTTTTGGTCTTTGTGGGACATAAATTCTACGCGATAAACAAGCTCTGGACGTCTCTGGATGATTGACTTATTCCTGCTGTCCTCATACATACTCGAAAGGTTACCAAACCATCAAATTTAATCGTCTGGTCATTTAAGACTTAGACTATAGTCAAACCCATTTTTACAGATAATATGCGAGGCTAGAATAGTGGAATTATACACTACTGCCTTAGACATACAAATTAGAAAATAAGCAAGGCTCAGCCTCCCATCTTTAAAACAAAGGAGAATTGTTGTAGTGTTCTAAGTCTTCCACATGCATCTAAGTGAAATTCCGTGCTAACTGACTATTTTGTGGCTCCAAACATATACTGGATAGGGTTTCTTAAGCAGGTACATATGCCTCGATTGTTGTTTTTATTCCAGTCGTCGGCCATGCTTTCGTCCTCCTAAGCCAGACAGATGATCTGATGATCTGGCTTAATACATCTCCGCCATTATTTAAAGAGTTCAGCAATGCCTTGACGGGAAAGGTTGGTAAATTTAAATGATCTCGGCTTCATTTTGAATTAAAATGCGGCATTGTGACCATATTGTGATGAGGTTTCTGTTAGACCGTACTGCTACTAGAAAGTGGTGACAGTCGACGTAAGCACCCGTGAACGATCACACATCAAGAATTTTAAACGAATTACTTGTGTCAATAGAAGGGGGTTGCAGTTAGAACGTCTAACAAGTTCGGGTTTGTGAAGTAATTTTGTAATAGTTATAATCTTACAATCTTACTAGTGTTAAGACTGTGAATCGAAAGCCCTCATCAGTTGTCATTTTATTGAGGCTCTCCACTTCCGCCCACTCCAGCAAAGACGTTTTCTATTCCAATTTCCATAGACTTCGTCCAAGAGTTCATAGAATTCCTTTTTCATAAGGACTTCAGCTTCATCGATTAAAGGATTTCCCCTCGATATGGATCACAGCTAGCCATGAGCCATGACTGACATCCGCCTTAATGTTGGTAATGAGCGCTTTACCCTATTCGAACACTCGCATGCTCTAAGGGGAGGTGAACGTGGTTGCCCCCTCAATAAGTCAAAACCAGAATGCGATGATGAAATTTCTACCATTTTGTCTGCACAACATATGTACGAGTATAATAAGGTCCTCGTTATCTAGCCCCCTTGCTTATTGGCAGCGAATCTGGTTACAACAGAATTTTATTTTATTGAAATCACCGCCGATATTTTTGAAGATTTTTGAAACTCAATCTTTTTTCCAAAAAGAAACTTCAAGAGTTATCTGGTTAAAGGATATTCCTGTCTTTGGAAGCCAAGTATATTGATTCGATACTTAGTCAGAAAAGGAACCAAAATTTGGATAGATAGATGTTTTTATTATCGTTTAAAGTGAACATGACTTTCGTTACACGGTTCATCCAGAGATTTGCTTTGTATTTATAAATATATTTTTTACAAGGATACAGGTAGGTAGGTAAAAGTGGTGGTTCAGTGAGAACCTAATTAGCACTAAGTGCCGTTTTAATACCACAGCTCTGTAACCTTATTTATGATGTTATTTTTGTGTATTTGAGATATCTCTAAATCCAGTCCGAAGTATTTATGAAGGACATTAGTTCCTTAATATCCTTAGCAGAAATCTCATTAATTGAGTTGAAGAAGGGTCTACCAAGCGCCCGTTGTCTGGCTCTAGCAAGAGCCGGACAGTCGCAAAAGAAGTGTGTTAGGGTCTCCCTCTCAGCTGTGTTTTTGCAGCTGCGACAATGTGAGTTGTGTGGGATACCTAACTTAATGGCATGATCTCCAATCGGCCAGTGTCCTGTGCAGACCGCCACTAATCTAGCAATATCATGACGGGCTCGCCGAAGGAGATCTTTTGTTTTTGATTGTTTGTATTCCGGCCATATTTTCCTTGATGTTGCACAGTTCGTAAGTCTGACCCATCTTAGATTTGCTACTTCAAGGAAGTATGAGGATATATTAGTCTTAACTGCTTGTAGTGAGATGAAAACCTCACCTGCAAGCGAACGCCTTCTCATTGCCTGGGATGGCACTGTGGCCGGGAACCCATATAAGGGAAATGAGCTTACCTTCTAACGACGCTATTTCAGCTCGGCATTTCTGTACTTATTTTGAATGTGAAGTAAAGGAGGCAATAGCTTTGATGGCTGCTTGACTATCAATGCATATGGCAACCTTCTGGCTTGGCAGGATTTTTGGATGTAATTTGATTTGACGACATGCTTCCCGGATTGCAAATAGTTCGGCTTGGAAAACACTGGAATTGCCGGGCAGTCTATAGGCTTTACAGATGTTCAGAGGTTCTGAGAACACACACGCACCGACTCCGCCGCCCATCTTAAAGCCGTCAGTGTAGATTGTCTACCTTTACCCCATCTCTGTCTAGTTTTGATAGAATGTTGTTCATGACAATAAGCCAGAGAAGAGGAGAGATGCCACCGCCCTGTGATGTACCTCTGCTAGCGAATTTGATTATAAGACTACTACCTAGCGTTGCTTGAATGCACCGAGTGCTTAGCATGGTAACAATCCATTGACAGAGAAAGTTTTCGATTCCAAGTTCGGTTAAGAATTCAAGTATCGCTTCCGTATGAACGTTATTGAAAGCCCCTTCTATGTCTTAGAAGGTAGCTTGTGTGTACTCTTTATATTTAAGCGATTTCTCAATTGTTCGCACTACTTCATGGAGAGCCGATTCTGTGGATCTCCCTTTCAGGTATGCGTGTTGAGATTTGGATAGGGATGTATCTACTATTGAGACCCGTATGTGGTTGTCCAGGATTCGTTCGAGAACCTTCAAAATGAATGATGTCAGACTAATTGGCCTGAAATCTTTTGCGTTTTCATGCCCTCGTCTAACCATACAAGGATACAAATATAATGGAAAAAAGCAACAGGATTTAAAGTAAAAGTATGCAAATGTGTATTGAATGATTTTTACAATTTCAAGTATTGTCAAAAATTAATAAAAAAAGGGTATATTTATATAAATAAGAAAAATATATTGGTGGTATTTATTAAATAAAATATGTACATAATTTATGAATATAAACTAGTTTATATAATAAATTAGAAAATATATAAATAAATATAAAGAAATAAATAAGAAGGTAAATAAATAAATAACCATTTAGTTGAAATAAAAATAGAAAAACTTTAAACTTTATAAATTAATAAATAGTTAAATAGATGAATCACAGTAATAATTAAGGACATTAATCAGAGGGTTAACGGAATATGCAATATATGAATATTTAAGAAGTTTTCTTTATGTTTGAAAATACGAAATCCAGAGGAACGAATGAGAAAGGCACAATGAGCCTGCTACACTTATAAGAGACCTTTTTGGACACAACGAAAATTGCTACCGATACATCCTCTAAAAATTTCAAAGTTAACTTGTAAAAGGACAGCCAGAATAGGGAGATTAATTTTGCAAGCCTGCTGATGTAAACACTTTAAAAAATGCCAAGGCCACATGCAGTAGCCAGAATAAGGTCGATGTGAGACCCTGAAGTGATCACTGCTATGTTGACATGTTTAAAGTATCCAGCTAACAATTATTCTTTCAAAAAACATCCCAAAAAAATTTTAAAAGGACCTAAGATGCTTCATCGAAATTATAGCCTAAAAGTATAAACAAAGAAAGTCTCACTACCTGCAAGTTCAATCACACAGATGCAAATTTTATCCAAGAAACACTGCCAACAAATCACTGCCAGACTTAAGGATTTCGAGACCAAAAGGCAGGATTTCCATAAACAATCCTCTCACAGCAACATCTTGTGGTATATAGGACTTGCATTAGAATGTCCATCTTCGTACTGTGTATATCCCTCGGTGACATTTACATAAATCATTCAAATTACTCATTGATAGAAACCACAATCATCTGGTTATCCCCCTGTTAGATGGCGACACCGCGAAGCACTAAAACAAAATCCCGCCAACTCAGACTGACAGATACATTTTCCATTACCACCCATCAACATTCCGCAGCGCATTATCCTTGATTTTTTATCTACTTTTTATTGCGTCCCATTTGAATTCCAGTAATTTCTATCTTGTCAGTAAAAACGGAGAGCGAATTCGCAAAACCAAACCACCAGATCCTGTCGCAGGATTTAGTAAAGCAAGTAAAGGAAAGCAAAAAAAAAAGCACATAGACAATGGAAAAGAGAAAAGCCACTCTGCACAGGACTGCATTCAAGAACTCGAAAAATAAAAATGTTATCCTTGCTCCAACCGAGTCGGCAGTCAACTCGTACGTAAAACTAATTCCAGCCAATTGTTAAAACAAGGATTCACCCTCATTGTGTGACGCTCCTTTTGATCCTCAAATTGAGAAATCCAATATTCAATCTCTATTTTTGTTTATTCTATCTCTGTTTTGATTTGTTTACGAGTACCGTAGCATCATTTGAATGGGCCAGATTGAGTTCAAGTGACTCTCAAAGGATTAGATAAAAAGCCTCTCCGAGTGGCTGAATGTTTGATGCATTAATCGGGGTCACAGATTGACTGCTAGAGATACAAAAACCAATGCATTCGAATTGATTTAAAAAATAATGGTAACAAGTTTTTGGAACTTTTTTTTATCGGTTTAGAGAATTGTTCACATTCATCTGAATGAAGACAGATGGAGGTCCTTATTTTACGACAATCTGCGCACTCAATATATTCGAGGTCTATTGAGTATGGATGATTCTGGAACATGAATTGAATGTTTGTTCATTATTTTCGAGGACATGCCATTTACATCATCTAAAGCTATTTTCTAAATGATGGCATGAAAGGCAGCCTGATAGCGATGCAATTTTGGAATGCAATGAAATTGAATCCTTGTTGGTATGTAATTCGTAAGGAGTAAGGACTTTGAATGTCCATCTGACAGTCTGTTTGCTTAAGTCTGCTTATGTAGCTTTGTCTACTCAAGCATAATATAAATATTTACTAGCATAATTTCAACTTAAATTCAAGTGCGATTCCAGTTCTAACACAAAAATATGAAGAAAGCCATATATTTTCAAAAACGTTCCTCCGTCATGCAAGCCGCGTCGAGGAATGGTTTTATGAGATATAATGGAGTCGCTGGAAAAAAAACTTCTTAGACCTTAAACGAGTGTTAGTCAAAAACGTTAAACAACATCTTCCACCTTGTTGACGGGAAGTATTTGTGCTCCTGAGAATGAAGTCGAATTCTGTAATTGTAACTTTAGAGTTAATCAAAGCGGTATTTAATTAGCTCTTTATTTAAGGGCGCCATTTACTGCCAAGAAATTAACAAAAAAAAATTAAATCAATCAAATCAAATCATATTTCTGTCGCAAAAATTTCGTGCCAAAAGCCCATGATTTTCTAACCCGTTTTTTCCTCGGACCTGATTTTGACTTCAAATGACCTGCAAACGAAACTTTGATGAATGCTTTTTTTTTAAGAAGAAAAATGCGTAAACTTTTTTCAAAAAATGCGTAAACGTTTTATAAATTTTTTTCGAAGGAACGAAACAATAATAAAAAAAATCAATGAAAAGTTTGCCAAAAAGCCCATAAATATTTTGATACGTGGGAAAACCTGCAACAGGTAAATTTTTAAAAAAATATAATTTTTGCCTAAGCATAAAATATAATTTTTCTTGTTTAAGACATCCAAAGTCTCCACTTTGGTTTTCTTTGCCAATGTTATTTGATGCTTACTGCTGGCGAAATTCACATGAACCAAGAGACCACGCTTTCATGTTTACGAAAAAAAGCTTTGACCTTCTGACGCACAGCGAGCCCACATATTAGGTTGGCAACTAAGTGATTATGGATTTCTTTTTCGAAAATAAATGACAATTTTTTCATGAAACGAAATAACTTTATTCTGTAATGTATTGCCCATTTTGAGCAATGACTTTTTGGCATCTTTCAGGCAGCATCATAATTCCACGTTCATAAAACTTCTGGTTTTTATCAGTAAAAAACTGAACCATGTACGATTTGACATCACCATAATTATTGAAATTTCTACCATTCAAGGAGTTTTGCAAAGATCGAAATAAAAAGTAATCCGATGACGCAAGGTCAGGACTCTATGATGGATGTGGCAAATCATCCCAACCAAGCTCCAATAATTTTTGCCGATTGACCAAAGATGTGTGTAGATTGGCATTGTCATGATGGAATACAACACCATTTCGATTTGTCAATTCGGGCCGCTTTTCTTCAACTGTATCGTTCAATTTTGTTAGTTGTTCATGTGGACATCTGAATTCATCGTTCGGTTAACATTCTTTGACGTTGTTTGAGCTGGTTCACCTGGCTTGCTCCACGATCTTTTCCGAGTGCCATTGTTGTAAAGAACCCATTTTTCATTACCAGTTATCAATCGTTTTAAGAAGTGGATCATTTTCTTTACGTTTCTTTAACAAATCGCGGAATTTTATGGGTTGTGTTAAATGATATTCTTTCAGTTCATGAGGAACCCATATTCCGAGTTCCCGTACATAGCAAAGTTGTTTTAAGCGATTTTCAATGCATGTATGTGATACATGAAGCTTCTCTGCAATCTCACGTGTTGTATTGTGACTGTGATTATCGCTTTGATTTGGTCGCCATCAACTTCAACTGGACGACCAGAGGGTTTATCATCTTTGAGTGAAAAATCACCAGAACGAAATTTGGCAAACCAATTTTGTCACTGCCGTTCTTTTAAAGCTCCGCCACCTTAAACAGCACATAACTTTTTGTGAGCTTGCGATGCGTTTTTTTCCTTTCCAAAAAAAGCTTAATATCACGTAAACTACAACTACACCACCGATCAAAGAATTACTTTTACTGATTGACAGTTGAAGTAACGACTATCAAATAACAAAATGTGTTTGACATTTCGAGTACGTCTGCAACAAAAAATTCAACTTAAGCCATCTATGAGTGAAATCCGTAATTACTTAGTTGCCAACCAATTGCAGGTCTCATACAAACTTCCATCCCCCTCGTTTAAGGGGTTGTGGTACGAGAGTTACAAGTTATATAATTTTTTTGTTGTTAGTGTAATTTGACCAGTTAATATACAAAATTTCAGATTTTTAGGACATAAGGAAAAACCCAGGAATTTTGATGATCATCGTTCAGTCACTGCCGAAATCAGGGTTTTTAAGATATCAAAAAAATCTAAAGAATATGTTATATGTTTAATAAATCCGCTATTCACAACATATAGCGATTTTGTTGTTCTGGCATAATCCACACTCATGTCATATGGATTTTAAAAAACGACGAAGCGCTCCGCTTGGCTCGTCTTGGCGTGGGCACTACTGTGCCCCAAGATTTCTATTTTTCTATTTTTCTACTTTCACGTGTTTAGTCTAATGAACTCCTTACTTGAAGGGCAAAAATCAATCTTTTGCCATCTCTTGGTAAGAGAGCCAGGAGAGTTGGTTGGTTAGTTTGTGAGCTAAAATAGTAGCTCTTCACTTAGGCCTCTGGTTGGGCCCGTTGTGTTCCTGTTTTCCTTTTGGTTAAAGTGTGGTAGTTGTAGTGGAAACAAGGTGAGTGATGTCAGAGTTTTTTCTATGGATTGTCTGGATTTTAATGGTTGGGAAATCTTTTTGTATGATTTGCGGAATACATGATCTCATCGATCCCAATTTCTTTGTGGTGTCCAAAACCCGATATCAGTGCTGACTCCAGTATATTGTATCGCAGTCTCGCTGTTGCTGGGCAGTGGAATAGGAAGTGATCTATCATTGATCACCCTCTTCCTCTTCGTAGCATGTTGAGGTTACTGCTAGTTCGAGTCTATGTAAGTGGAGTTTAATGTTAATGTGCCTTGTTACCAGTCCCACCATTAGCTTTAGATTCCGTTTCCTGGAGTTCAGAGGTCGTTTCGCTACCTTGTTTGTCGGTTTTCCGATTATCCATTTTCTGCTCTGCTCTGTAAGGTTGCCCACATGGTTTTTAAACTCCCGGGTTGTCCATTCGTTAAAAGCTGTCACCGGGCCTTTTTCCATAACATGGGTTTGAGGGCTATTTCCTACTCCTTTCCTAGCCAGTTCGATAGCTTTTTCGTTTCTCGACCTTCGTGTCCCGGCACCCAAGTAAGACTGACGTCGTTCACTGTTGCTAGTTTGTTGAGTTTGTGTTTGTACACTGATAGAGGGTCTGTAAAAGCTTTCATAGCTGCAGTACTATCGGAACAGATGAGTTTTTGCTTCTCCCGCATGTTGAGTTTGGTAAGCTTTTCTACTCCAGTTAGTTTTGCGATAACTTCTGCTTGAAACACCGTGACAAATGGTTCAAGACGATTTGAGATTTCTATCGGTGGGTTCGCACAGAAGATCCCTGTCCTGATTCAGACGATATGTAAGAACCGTTCGTATAAATTGTTAAAGCACCGGGCTCTCTTGTCATGTTTTCATTCGTCAAAGAAGTTCTGGTTAGAAAAATTGTCTTAAAATTGTTTTTGAAGTTGAGAGTTTTCTCCTGTAGATCACTTTGACGATTAAGTAGTGGTATCAATGTTATAATGTTCACAATTTTTCTATGTCCGGTGTTTTTCCGCCCGTCAAAGTGAACCTTTGCCTTGAGTCCTGATTGTCTTTTCACTTTCAGTTGTACTGGTGTTATATTTTGAATTGCTTTGATGGCAGTGTTCGGCATGAAGTTTCAGTACCCAGGACTTCCCAAAAGCCCTCCTGCATATCCATCAGGTTTTTCCTCCAGTTGAGTTTCTTCTCGATTATCAACCCTAAGTACGTCACACTGTCTTTGATTTCAAGTTAAGTACCTCCAATCTCAGGGATGTGAAAGTCACTTATTTTGGGCTTATTTGTAAAAAGGGACCAAAACCCGTTTTGCTAGGATTAACATTTTGTCCAGGAGAGTAGTTTCAAAAGTGGCCATAAGGCGATGACGAGAAAGCTCTATGTTCAAAATATGATTCAGCTTGTAAAATTCCCATGTGGATCCTTAAAAACGATTGCACTTCTTTCTCCACAGAAAAGCAATCAACAAATTTTTGTTAAAGGTTACAAACAAGTTCTCATCAACATGAAGCAGATAATCCCTCCGTAATTATTACTTTCCATCTAAATCAAGCAAATTGAGATCTTTAACAAAAAACTCAACAAAAAACGAACAAGAAAACATTTGGAAATTCCTTGCACGTATTCCGTGGAACAACGCGGAATATGCAGATGTTGAGGGATCCTTGTCAAAAAAAAGGATATGTGTCTGCCTGAAGGTGTGACTATACGAAATTTCCATTAACTTCAGTGGAATTCCTTCCAACTTTCCTAAGAGAAGAGCACGCAAGAGTGACGGACGAGAACAAAACCTCGCCACACTGAGAGATGGCTACAACGCGAAAAGAAACCCGACCATCAGCTGAAACAACGGCCAAGGAATAGCAATGACTGTGAATGAAGAAAAAAAACAAAATTGAAACAGGAGAGAAATGATGTCAAGGATCCTAAGCTATAACAAATTAAAACAACTTTACAAGCCTGATAGACATGGAAGGTGGTAAACACTGAATATGTAAGTGCTGCGCTAGACCACCGTATAACCGGCTAACATACCACACCAGGATGCTCCATGCTGAAGCAATATAGCTCAAGCGGGAGCATAGTTTAAATATGCGTGAAAGTTTTTGAATGAAGAAAAATGAAGTTGTCCTCCAAAGGATATGAAAAATGCAGAACAATTTTTCCAGCTTTTCGCCACCACAAAAGTCAACGACTACGATGCGGGCGTCGACGGTTCATTTCTTCTCCCGATTCTCCAGCTGGATGCATGCGGAATGGGCGCGTCGTTTATTAGTATTTCACGCCAAAGACGACACGACGACGACGACGGCAGCCCTTCTCGCATATTCTATTTCAATCTTTCGCCACCCACTCCTAATGCAGTTCCGGTACCAATTTTTTTCTTTGTTTTTCAATTTTTTTCCACTCACTCCATCGTCCTTGTCGCCATTTTTCTTCCGTTCTCGGAATAATGAAGTTTGAAGATTCGATAGGAAACTTATCCTCACCCAATGTACTACTTACTCTGCTGGCTGGCTGGTTCCGGAGATAGACTCTATCTTTTACCCGTTGACTGTTAGACAGCTACTAATACTTACGCCACGCCACGTAATGAGATGCAATGATGTTCGCGTGGTTGACTCCTTTTGCTTGTCCTTTCTCATCCAATTACTGTTTGATGGATGCTCTGCAACGCATTGCTGTGCATCAGCTAAGGTGAGCATGTTTAATAATAGAAAACGCTGTGAAGTAAGGCTCACCCCCAAAAGCAGCCAGCGCCAGGTGAAAGGGTGAATCCTTGTTTCTCGTCCTCATTGATCAGGATAAGGCCAGCGTACAGCTTTCATCTTCTATTATCAGAAATTATGAGGACTGAGCCGGAGTTGAAGGAGGACTGCAGGCTAAGAGGAGCTGGTGCCAAAGTTTATTAAAAATATTTTGATGGATTTTGTGGTCACGTAGAAAGTGAATTAGATGTGGAACGCGTCGAGGAAACATAAAGCATCCTGGCCGACGCTATGAGCAGATGTTGCTGTTGAGTTATTCTCAGCTTGCCCCAGCTGTTTGGTATTGGATGATGATTGAGTGGGAATTGAGGGTGTGGGTGGTTGAAATGGCTTGTGTTCGAGCTCAACATGGACAAACGTGTTTTTGCGGTTCCATGGGTGATGGAAACTGCCATGGTAGCTGTCTGTCCTTCTGAAGTAATTACTTGGAAGACTTAATAATAATGATTCTAGAGTTTAGGGAAATGTTTATGAGGGGAAAGAGCGATGGTACCAGTTTTAAACAAGTGGAAGGCTATGAAAAGCTTCGACATACTTATGAATTCATTTATATCTATGTCCACTTTTCGGAGGCAAAAACTTGCTGAACCTAGAAGACTGGAATATATACAAAACCAGATTTAACTGCCGAAAAGTAACTTTTGTGAGTCAATTGATTGTGGAACGAAGTTTCGAAGCAGATGGAAAAGCCAGGAAAAATGAAGATTGAATGTGGCCATGAAACTATGAACCGCTTCCATAGCTGCATTGACTTCAATTCTGACACGTTTATCAACAGCGTAAATGGATATCATAAGCAAGGCAGTAAAGAGAAATAGACAATGAATGGAAAGGACGAAGCGGAGAATTCCTTCCAAATCATGTCTGCAAGTATTCGATATTTCGATATATTAGATTACAATTTTGACTTCCCATCTGGAAATTTTTGTAATCGGCCTGATTTTCAGATTTCCAGATTCGATTCCCAGAATTCGGATTCTGTGTGTGTGTGTGAACGTACTTTGGTGTGAATTTTTTCGTCTCACATAACTCGAGAACAAATCAAGCTATTAGATCCAAATTAGTTTTATTCGAAGCATAAAATGATCATCTGAAAAGGTTTTGGTTAAATTCGATGAGGTGGTTTAAATTTTATAACAAAGGCAACTCTCAAAAAGAGACAATTTTTGCTTATATTTAACTTGTTTATTTCCATCATAATTTTAACAACTTTCTTAACGAGAAACAAGCTAAATGCGAAAATAATTAATTTACATTTTGGTAAAAGCGCAAAATAAACTATTGAAGATGATGCTTAATCTTCCCTGGCATCATTCAACCTCTGATCTCCACAAAAAAGGAAATGTTGAATTGATTTACTCTAGAATCCAAAAACTTAAAGATAAATTCATGAACCGCTGTGCATTCGCCGATAATAGTTTGGATAATCAATTATCTGTTCAAAATCACTTATTAAATTTATATTTATTAATATAAAGTTCAACTGTGATTATAGTTAATTTAATCATTTATTAATTAATTGATTTATTTATTTATTTATTTATTGACTTATTATTATTATTATTTATTTATTTATCTATTAACTTAATATATTTATTTATTTATGTATTTATTTATACACTTACTTATTCATTTATTCGTCTACTTGTTTTTTCTGTGCACTTTCTGGTTTGTTTACGTTTTTATTTATTATTTGTTGTTTAATATATCTGATTATATTTATATATATAAACTTTTGTATATTAACATTTTTTTATTTGCATACCCATGAAACTTTAATTAACTATGTATTTATTTTCTTTTTCCCATTTTGAATGTATTAAATTGAAGGTTTTTGTGGTAAGTTTCCTTCCGAAGAGTTCTTTTTATTTGACTAATATTGTTATATAGAATCTAAATTGTTCTTCAGTAGAAAGATATAGAAACTTAAATATCAAATCTCTGTATGTAAAATGTGCGGTAACATACCAATTTGTAATTTTTTTACCAAATAAAATAACAATAACAATAACATTTTCGTAAATGGCCAACTAGAAATTAACTCACATTACATATAATTTTAGAATAATTACTAAGACTTAATTACAAGAACATATTTTTTGAGATATTTTACAATTTATTATTTTCGGTGTGCGAAGGAACGGTGAACGCTTCAAAACTCCTCATTACAATATATTTAAACAAACTAAAACCCTTTTTACGGTTGTCAAAGTTCAATAATTGATATATGTTAAATTTTATCAATCAATTGAAAATTTGGTATTATGATTGTCAATTGATTAATATTAACTTCCATGGTGAACACTGAAGTAAATTCTATTGTGTATAGTATATGTATTTGCATTTGACGTTTGACGTTGAGTTTAAAAAATATTTTTAGTTGACGTTGGTTTTTTGTTCACAAACTCAAATCTTTGTACAGATATGCAAGCTTTTTTGTTCAAAAAGTACTTTCTTTTGCTATTAATACTAATGTGCTTATATAGGATGAAGATACTATATATCCCTTTCTCTTATAGTACAAGTCTAAGGTGTTTATTCGAGCCAATAATTTTAATGTGTGTTCCATCTTCAGCACCTTCAATATTTGGGATTCTACTTTTTTCAAAAAAGTATATTTTTGTCCGACGTTCTTCCTCCAGTGAATATTGAAATTAAATCTATTTCGAACAAAGGCACCTTTCTAAGACACCTAGTACTTCTTCAAGAACGACCGACACTGTTGGCTTGGCCATGCCAATGTTGCAATCGTTTCCCACACTTAATTGATAGCTTCCTCGTGCTAGGAATTTTAATTTATCTACATTCGTTTTTTTTTTTTTTGGTTTATTGCATTTGTAAGTATTACTTAGTAGAAACTATGTATTGCACGAAGTACAGAGATATGTTATAACGCTACCTTACAACTGAATTATTTTTATACACGGGTTTTTAGATACATAAGAAAAATTTAACTTGAGAACAATGTTGAAAGAAAACTGCAATCAAAAACCTTCATGAAGCTAGCCTTAATATACTCTAGGAAGAGAGCGAGGAGAGGTTTGCATAGATATCAGAACATCTTTACAGATCTTGCATATATTTAACAACTTTATATAGTATTTTGTGTACATTAAATTAAAAAATCACCTTAAGAAGCATTAAGGTAGAGGCAAGAAAATTAAATAAATAAATAATAATAATAATAATTCAATAAATAATAATAATAAATAAATTAAATAATAAATGAATAAATAAATAATTGAATAAATAATAAATAAATAGATAGACAAATAAATTATAATTGTATAAATAAATAACTATATAAATAAATAAATAAGTTAACAAATAAATAATAATAAATAATCAAATGAAAATAACCAACAAAAATGAAATTAAAACAAAAACAGAGAATTAAAAATAAATAAATATTTAATATAAATAAGTTCTTTTAAGAAAAATAAATAAGTTAGTAACAATAAATAAATTGCAATTTAAACAGCTAATTCTGATATGAAGTCATTGTCGGATATACCACAAGTCCGATTGTATTTCTCGAATAGTTTAAGTATTCTTTTAGGCACTTTGTCGACATTTGCTAACCGATGTAGTTCAGTCGTAGAAAAATACCAAGGTAAATTGTAAATCATCTTTAAAATTTTATTTTGTATGGTTTGCAATCTACGAATATTGCTATAGGCGCAGGTTCCCCATACTGGTGAACCGTAAAATATGATTGCTTGAAAAATCATCTTAAATATTATCAGTTAATTTTCTTGACTCATTTTCGACCTTCGATTAATAAATGGGTAGAGTATTTTGATTGTGACGTTTAGCTTTTTAATGATTTCGTTAATATGCGGAGAAAAGGTAAGGGTTTTGTCAAGGTGTACCCCAAGATACTTGGCACAAGACTTCCAATCAATTCTGGTACCAGTTATTTGTAGCGTATTGCTTGGTAAGAGACAGGCCCTTCTTTTTCGAGTGAAAAAGACAGGCTGGGTCTTTGAAGCATTTATTTTGAATCTACATGCTTTTTGGGATGGATTGTACCCGTTTTATTGATTTCAGTTGGTGGTCAATATCGTTTAATATATTAACGAATGCTTCTTTCGAAATTCGGAAGTTTTTAAAAAATCTGAAACCAACCACATTAAGTGCATTAAGCGGGGGAAAAATTTTCTTCGTATGGGGTTCTCTATTCTATTTTCTTTTTCATTATTACTTTCTTCAAAAAAACAATTCGATCGGGGACATTTCGTTTCGTTTCGTTTTCAAAATGATTGTTCTTTTTTTTTTAATTAATTAGCGCTTTAAAAATTTTATTAGTACCGAACTCGTGACTGACAGAAAATACGATACTTATCAAAAATTTTGCCAACCGGAATACCAAAATTACAATAGACCTAAAATCTGTATAAAATTCACAGCAAATCAAAAAATTCGATGTTTTGTCAATAATTTCCATTTATCGTGTTGATATTTGACAACCGTAATAAGGGTGTAAGATAAATAAGAAACGACTTAACTTAAATTAGCCTAAGTGTTAGCTTCAACTCAATCTAGACATCAGTATTTATTTAAATTCGGCCATTGTTGTCATAATTTACATCTTTATCAGGTACACTCATGCAGTATTTCCAAATATAGGTGCCATCCCTTGAGTTTTTAGGCACATGGAGGATTCGTTTATCTGTTGCACTTCAGGCAGCATGATATATGATAGGGACCTTACTCGAGTTTGAAAGACAGCCATATACATCCAGATAAAGAAATGGTTCAGGTGGTATAATGATTCATCGCAAGGTCTAGGATGACATTGTCAATTCTAGACACACCGGAAGTATCCAATAGTCTTTTGTTAGAGACGTTATGCCGTGTATGCTTGTAGGCATTTCCACTCAAAAATTCTATACTTCTTTATATAAAATGAGCACACGTTCCACCACACTGGACTCGCATAAGTCAAAATTGGACTCACAAAAGCTTAGTAGCAAATTACCTTCACAACTGATCTCAAATAGTTGGAAAAAAAAATTTCTTCAGCGACATAAATGCTGCCCTTACTTTTTTTAATTGGATTTTTAAGTAAACTCCTAAATACCTCACAACAGTTTTTGATTCGATTCGAAGGCCATTTGAAAATTGTATAACCAAATTTCTCCAATTGCATCGCAAGTCTGAATTGCCCTGTCCCACTGTGGTGCGGAACCGAATTGTTTCCCATTTAGAGTTGTTTATTTTTAGTTTCCAGTCCTGACAAATTTTTTAGAGGGTATCAAACTTCAATTGGAATTCGTTTTTAATTTCGCAAATTTTTGAAACAATGTCACTTGTTCAATGAAAATCAAATCAGTATTCTTATGAAAAACTGTCAAAATTAATTTTACTTATAATTTTTACCTTCATAAGAAGTTACAAATATGCATGAGTATATACACTGCCGTTCATAAGTTTCCGGACAATTTCGTATACAATTCTATTCTTTTCAACTTTAATATCAACATTTTTTGCAATAATTTCATCATCAATCTATTTTTTTTCCTTTTTCAATATTCCGAATGATGTCTTCAGCACTGAAGCATGAAATTATCCTAATACAATTGTGGAGCCACTAACTTTTTTATTCAAAAACTTCATTTATCTAAGCCACAATGAATGCCTGTTGTAGATTAACAATTTCGTTTTCGTTTTACAAGTTTTGTTGATGCACCGTCCTCCTGAAAAAAAAAAACAAAAAAGTAGCCAAATTAGAGTTGACTCTTATATGAAGGGTTTGGAGTCTCTTAAGAGTATGCAATACTTTATTTCTTTAATTAAATATTTCTCATAGCATCGCACATAAATATGTGCGAGTGAGCCAGACAAAATAAAGCTCGATATCGGTTTACTCGTGACCGAAATAAGAAAAGGAACTTCTAGATAGGACACTAAACATTTTGAATCAATGAGGATAAGGACGATATTAAAATATTTTTTCTGCTAATTCAAGCAAGAAATTCATCTCAAAGCGAGTCCAAATTCGGTCGGAGTTCGTTCATGAATGTCAAAATATAGTGGTGTTAATGTGAATTTACTGTTCCAACGCGTATCATTTTTGTATTCAAGAAATTGGTTTAAAGAAGGCATCGAAATATATAAAAAAAAAATTGTATCTAAACTTTGAATATCCTTGTGTGCTTTAAATGTGTAATCTTATTATTAATGCTTAGTTTTCCAACACCCTGTTTTAAGTGATTTATTGAAATTCTGGGACAATCATAACTCAAACACACACATTTGATTTAGTTAAATTTTTCTTTAGAAAATGACATGTAATTATTTTTATGAGAATGCCGCTACAAAAGCAAAACAAGTAAACATCTATACAGTTAACACCACCATATATAAAAATTCGTTCCACAAGTTGTAAAACGTATTTTTTTCATTCTTCTAATTGGAATTCGAGCTTTTGGATTGTGTTGGATGAACAAAATGATTGCATACTTTGGAAAGTTGTTGAGTTACTTCATGAAATTCATTGTCCGCTGTTAGTTGTTAATTTGAGTTGCGATTATATGAAACATCTTCTTTGCATGGTGACCTCCATTTATTTTCAACTTTATATCAATTTTATCATTTTTTGTTGTAGCAGCAGAAGCAGTACACCTTCTGTGAAAATTGCAAGTGTCTTCCTATAAACGCTTAGGAGATACATTTCTATGGCAGACGGACGGATCATTTATTGACCGTTTTTTTTCTCAGAAACGAGTTGAGGTATCAAGTTGAAAAGTTTCTCAAATACTTGTGACTGTTGTCCTTTATAGCCTCTTAATCGATACAGTCGAAAGATACGTCTGTTTGTGCCGAATATTTTATTGGTTGCAAGGTAATCAAAAATCTTAGGGTACTTTCCGTTGACATAGCATCATAAAATTTGGCAAGAAGCAATGTCTTACAACACAACTTAAAAATTAAAAAAACATAAAGTTTTAATTAAAGTTTTAGTAAATATCGGGCGCTGCAAAAGTTTTTTTTTTAAATAAAACAAAAACGGTTTTGGATATCAATGAAATTCTTTAATTCTGTGAAAGTACGTTCGATGCCATTATGTATGGAACTCGATTTCTTTTCCATGGGCATGCTTGCAGAAGTCCAGACGCTGAACCCAATTTTCGACGGTTTTCAAGCATAAATCGGCTGATACTGCTGCAATTTCACATTCGATATTCGTACGAAGTTCATCAATCGTCGCTGGCTTGTTGGCATAGACCATAGACTTGACGTAGCCCCAAAGGAAATAGTCTAACGGCGTCAAATCGCACGACCGAGGCGGCCAAGCGACTGGACCATTTCGTGAGATAACACGTTCTCCAAACTTGGTTTCCAATAAATTGATTGTGACATTCGCTGTGTGGCTTGTGGCATCATCCTGGTGGAACCACATATCCTCCAAGTCCATATCATCCAATTGGGGCTAAAAATATTCGGTTATCACTGAACGGTAGCAATCCCCATTCACAGTAACGTGCTGGTATTCATCATCACGGAAGAAGTACGGACCAATGATGCCGCCAGCCCATAAACCACACCAAACCGTAATTTTTTCGCGATGCAATGATGACTCATGAAGTGCGTCTGGATTCTTGCCTGACCAATACCGCATATTTTTTTTATTGACGGAGCCATTGAGCCAGAAATGAGCCTCATCGCTGAAGATGATTTTTCCATGAAAATATGAATCATTTTCAAGTTGTTGCTCAGCCCAATTCACGAATATAAGGCGCTTCTGGTGGTCAAGCGGCTTCAGTTTTTGCGTCAATTTGATCTTGTAAGGATGTAGGCCAAGATCTTTGCGCAAAATTCGCCACAACGACGTAACAGAGATGCCCCACGCTTGAGAACGACGTGTGAGAGACACATTTGGGCTTTCTGCAACTGAAGCCTCAGCGGCAGCAATATTCTCGACACTGGCACGGGAACATTTTGTACTGTGCCCGTGGATTCAAATTTTTCCACTAGACGCTCAAATGTTGATCTGCTAGGACGATTATGACGACCATAAAATGGTCATAGCGCTCTTAACGTTGAGGCCACTGACTCCGAATTTCGGTAGTAAATTTTTATAATTTCGACTCGTTGTTGGCTCGTATATCTTTACATCATAAAATGGCAAACTTTACTGAAGAGAAATATCAAAAGAGCGGTAAGAAATATGGCGTCGTTTGCTGTCCCTGTCGCTCTGCTTTTGTGGCGTCCTTGTTGAAAAACCCTTTACATGAGTATTTTTAAATAAGTGGAGGTGCTCCATTATGGCAGCTAGTTTTGTCATCACTGAGTCGCACTAAATAGCTTTTAATGTCATCAGGCGTTTCTGACATTTGGTCTTTGCGAACTCAAGCAACTTACCTTTTTGAACTTTAGTGACATGCGAGTTATCAATTTTTTCGGCTACCCAAAATGACAATATGGCTTTATATGACTTCAAATCGAATAAATTAAGATACATGAATGATGTTCCTCCAACAATACTTTGATTCAGCATAAACGTTTTTACTAAAACGTTGCAGCTTTTGCCTGCCCTTCCCCCACTCTGCTTTGTCAAATGGAAGGTACAATAAAGAAGTTCTACGAACGAGAAAAAGATTGATGAAGAAAGAGCAAAAATTGAATTTTTATTCTCAAAGGACTTAAGCAACTTCATCAGTGCTTCTTCAGCACTCACTACAACAACCCTCCTCCGATTCCCAGCAAGGATATTAAAAGATAAATAAGTTAAACATGCTGTTGAACAAATCCCAACACACCAAAGCGTACAAACAACAATGTGAAAGGCATAAAAAGGCTTAAATTGTTTTCGGTTTGCTGCCGCCGCCGCCGCACGAGTCGAATACATATGCATCGGGGTATCCTTGTTAGCCCGATAGTGGCTTGTTTAAAAAAGGACAAACACAAACAATAAAAAACATGCAAAACCACAGCTTCGCCAGACTGTTCGCTTTTGATACTAAGGACAAAAGTTGAACGCACATCCGCACAATACGAATGCAAAGAATAACAGAGCCCATTGCCAAGGATGAGCTGGAGATAATGGGAAATGTCACCGACACAGCATCGAAACCAGCCAGCATCACAAAATGTGATTATGATGGACTAGCCTGAGACCTCATCCTCTCCTGTCACTTGAGGTGTTGCAAAGAACTCTCTTTCTCACATATCAAGGCACAGACGCTTGTACTCTCTGGGGAACAGCAGGACGACAACCGGACGTCCGTCGCTCCTTCATATCTAAGCTTTAAGGCCATAATTCCCAAATGGGAATTACAACCCCGCCCCCAACGTGAGATCCTTAATGTAATTCAAAACATAAAATTAGCTTTACAAAGTATCTGGCCGACGAGAAATGACAGTGAAGAAAAAGAAGGACGAAGGACGAAGAAACTACACAAATGATGACCATATACTCCGTGGTCCTTCATGGTTAAGTGGAATTAATTCTACGCGAATAGTAAGAGCGCAGAAAGGACCATCTCTCCACTAACCACATTTCTGATTCTTGTTCCAACAATGCCAGAATGCGAGCGCCAAAGTAAAAAGGATACTCGTGGTATCATTTTGTATGTGCGGCATGATTACTTTCATCACTCATACACACGTATACGAAGCAGGGAATAATTTCAAGGAATTTCCTTTGGCAACATTAAAGGCAGAAATAGAGAGATTTAGAATGTCCTTTGACGGGATTTTCCACTGGAATGAACAGGTTTATGGTATCTTTCTTCAGAGTAATATATGTACGCTTACCGGTGTCGTGCCCGAGGATATGTTGCCATCGCTGCACTGTGACGATAAAGACATGCGTTCCATTTGTGACTTTAATTCGGTTAAGGCATTTAAAACAAGGATTTCTATCGAGTCCTCAAACACAAAAATAAATTATGCAAAATTATTTTATTAAAAGCCAATAAAATTCCTTTGGCATCTAATCGAGAAGGAGGAAGCCAATGGCAAATGGAGAAGTCTTCATCCATTTTTTCTAATTCAAATACAAAAGTGCAGGCGGTGGAAAAGCACTCGAAGCGCTTTCTATCATTTTATTAGTTCCTTATTGAGCTGAAGCCAGCAAGGACGCAATGACGCATAAAGTAGAACTCTTAAGGCAAAGCCTTGCTTACATTATAGCAATTTGAATATCGATTTTGAATTTTGTTAAATTGAAAAAAAAACACAAATCACTCATGAAAAAATGTTAATCATCGAGATCATCGATTTGGAGGGACATTTTAAAGGAGCGAATGGAACCAAGAAAATGATGATAATCGAATATTTCTGACTTACTTAGGTGCTCATCATCCTTAACGACTACGCTACTTTCAGGCGATTAGACCAAGCTGCCTCCTGATAGCTTGATCTTCAAATCGAAAGTTTGGTCTCTTCTGAACTTGGTGGCTGTGACTCAAGATACTCTTAGCTGAAGCATTAATGCCTGTTCGCTTTAAGGATCCACATCTTCGAACTTCCTTCTCGTCCATTCGCCCTCCTCGTACGATGGAGACTTTTTCTTTCGAAGGTTCCTTAAATTTGTTAAGTGCCTTGCTCATCGCCCAACATTTTAATTTACAGTTATAGAAGAACTGGGAAGGCCAGTATATTGTACAGCATACGTTTTGTCCTTCTAGCAAGGCGTTTGGATCTTAGCTGTCTGTGGGAAAGGAAGTGGCATCGAATTTGATTTTTGGTTTCGATGTATGTCTTCAGCAAATCGACTCTTTTGATCACTTCTTCTCACTTCGCCATGAAAGATTCAGCGACCGCACGTTGGCCCGCTATTTTTGACAACTCTTGTATCATTTTTTTACAGAAGTTATTGCAGGTGTTATTGCAGTTCGGTATCGATTGCTCGATGAATAGAGTCAATGAATATGATATCGACCTAACTCCACTTCGAATCTGAGTAACGCAGAAATCGACACTGCTATTGAAAAAATAGAAAGCTCGATTGCCGCGACTATTTCGGAACAATCGGAGTCAAAAACCTTTAAATGAAAATACCAGAACCTCCCTGACCATATAATTCAAATGTATGAATACAAGCAAAAGCTTCGTAAAATTCTGCAAAGAATCTTCCACCGTACGTTTAACACTCGCAACAGTGAGTACCAATCCGTACAATCACAAATCAACTGCTTGAATTCCCTGATACAGCAAAATACTCAAGATTTTGTGAACACCGAGTTTAGGAAAAGACTCAGTAAAATCAAACCAGGCCCTGATACTTTCAAAAAAATCAATAAACTGGTTGGCAAAGATCCCCAATTGTGGACCAACTTCAACATGGTGATCACTTTTTATAATCTAAAGGAGAAAAAGCTAACGCCTTTGCAAACCAATTTGCCAATAGCTTCCGTCCAAATCTTCCATCCCACCTTCCACAATTTCTGCACGAAGTTAACGCGGAAGTATCGTCTCTAGCCGTTGATAATGTGCCACATATAACCCAATTTACGGAAACAAATTCCTCAGTCTCGCCGATATCCCCAGATGAGTTCACTAATCCATCCGATCTCTCTTTCGAGATTCGCAGCGGACACGCCAAGAAATCCTCAGGACCCGATAAAATTTCCAACTTTATTATAAAAAAACTACCTGCCACTGCTATCATATTTCTTACAATTATATTGAATAATTGCGTGAATAACAGCTATTTCCCTAACAAGTGGAAAATAGCTGAAATCTTTCCCATCCCCAAAAAGCCAAGCGCAAACTGCATATCCCAATTCAGGCCGATCTCACTCCTTCCAAATTTCAGCAAACTTCTGGAAATGATGATACTAAGGAAATTCGAATCGGTCTGTGAAACGATTGGTGTAATCCAACAAAATCAATTTGGGTTCAAACTAACCCACTCCACTTTTCACCCGTTGTTGAAACTTCACAACAGACACAAAGAAGGGCCTTAACAAAAAGGAGATCACAGTTGCCTGCCTTCTTGATATAGAAAAGGCGTTCGATTCAGTGTGGATCAATGGTTTGGTATACAAACTAATGAGACTGAATTTTCCCCATACTACTATTAAAATCATACACAGTTTCCTTACGGGTCGTAGATTCTACGTTCGTGTAGGAACATCTACTTCACCGGTCTTTGAAACTCATGCAGGAGTAGCGCAAGGTACAAAGCTTGGTCCGCCCCTATTCAATTTCCATACCCATGACGCCATTTCCAATCCAGAACGCCCTCTGTAGCTCTCCGCAATGTTGAGGAACATATCCTGAAACTCTGGGACTACTATCGAAAATGGGGAATTAAAATAAATACGACCAAAACTGAACTTATCTGCTTCAGGACTGCCTCATACAATGGTTCAGCCACCAAGTGCAAAAACCTTGCCTTGACCATGCCAGATGACTCGATCATTCGACCAAAACAAAAAGTCAAATACCTACGAATTCACTTCGAAGAAAGATTCAGGTTCAATTCCCATGCGACAGCCACTCTAAAAAAGGCCAACCATGCGCTATCCCTAATTCTCCCACTGATGAGAATAAGGAACGGTTTGGATACAAGAACCAAACTCTTGCTATACAAGCAACTAATCCGTCCCATCGTGACATATTGTTTCCCAATATGGTTCACGATATGTCCAAGCCAAATGAAGAAAATTCAAATCTTCGAGCGAAAAGCACTTCGTTACCGCACAGGTCTGCACCGAAATCCAGAAACCCGTCACTTCTATAGTAATGAAATACCATACAGCACGGCAAACATGCCACCCATAGAAAAGTATCTATGCGTAATGTCCTCAAAGATGCTACGCAAAATCCCTTCCCACTCCAACAATATTATCAATATAATTACAGGTAGCCCATGTATTGAAAATCGCTATATCAATGTCCCTTCAATGATGGACCCGGGGTATAGAATAGCAAATGAAGAAGGATTCATAGACGACTTTGACAAGAGTAAGCAGAATCACCCTAACTATCACCGGGGATGACACTAAGAAACTAGAAGCATTCTCGCCATCATCAACAGCATAATAATCATCATCATCATCATCATAGACCGTCGGCGCTGCTCACGCACGGCGTTTAATTAAGACAGTATATACGTATATACAGACAAAACAAATTTAATTTCTAGAAAAAATGTAATTATTTTAAGCCTTTAGGCCAACGCAGAGCCCTGTGCGCTCGCAGAAATGTATTAAAACTAGTAATAAGTCAAAAATTATTGAAAAATTGTACATCAAAAATATATCTGAGTAATAAAGATTAAATTGTAAAAAAAAAATATGATATCGATTTTAAGGTTATTTAGGATAGTTAGGCTAATTAGCTAAGTAGCCAGGATAGGTTAAAGGAAGATTAGGATTAGGTCAGTTTTATGCATTTTGTTAGTAAGTATAGCAAAGGGATAGTCTAGGATAGCTAGGGTAAGTCGGTCCCCGGTTCTTTTACTTCGATCCCCATTCAGCAGGTAACCCTTAACGCCCCTTTTTTCCGCTTTTGCTCTATAATCTTTCTCTTCACTCTCCTTAACTCTCTCCCTCTTTTTAATTGGCACGACAATTCTTTGCTGTTGAGCATGAGATGTATGGAAAGGAGCACAAGAACTACCCCGTCCGACGAGCACAGCCGACCAACCACAAGCGTGCCGCCGTCCTCTAGACCTATATCAGAGATGCCTCCGTGGCCTTACGTAGCTCACAACAAATGGCAAATGGATTTTTTTCCACTCTCTCAATTCGCGGTATTTTATTCACGGTTGTATACATGTTTAGTTTTCTGGAAGAATGCTACATTACTTCGCTGTCAGTGTTTTGCCTTCACAGCAGAGTCAGAATGGCCATTCACTTAGTGAGACTACTATCTCAAGCTAGTTCCCCTGGAGTCATAGCGCCTTAAATTTGATCCCAAAGGCAAATGGTGACTGAATCAGATTCGAAAACCCAGGATTGCAACATGGGACCTATCTATTTTAATGAGGGGTTCAGCCTCTTAAATAATTGATGTGACATCTGAGTTACTTTGGGACAGTCACCTGCGTCCATCCACATCTGGAATATGCTTCCAATACAAGTACGAATGACATCCACGGCTGGTTTGGCATTCCTTTCCTGAATTGTCCATGTATTGTTCGCATAGCTTTGGTATTTAATGGCGCCGTAGAGCAAGTCCAACGTTGTCAAATCTCAGCCGCGTGATGACTAAGCAACTTCACAAAAACCAAAAATAGCGCGTCCAAGTTCAAATTCTGAATTTCTGACCATAAAACATTGGTTTTTGTACCTTTATAGCTGTGATTTTTCTTCTACTGGTATCGTGAAAGAAAAGTTGACCCATTGTATCGCTACTTTAAAAAATTGGTTTGGGTGCGAGTAGACCTGCCCATACCATGAACTTCCCATCTCATGATAAAAAAAAAACATTAAGGTGCTATTAAATTTGCTCCCAACATCAACTTTAAGATACTCACTTTTTTAGCTCCCCGTAAGTTTATATTTGTTTTCGCATCTTTGAATCATATAAAATACGATTTGCGTCTAAAGTGTAGATTAAAGGTATACTTATTATATACTATACATGTTAACACAGTAGGAAATACTTATAAATCTGTGAAAGATTCGCGGTATAAAGAATACGTTGGTCAAATTGAAATAAAACATATAAGACTAATATATTAAAAATATAAATATAAAGATTAAATCTGAATTAAAACAAATTCATGATGAAATATTTGGTATGAGATTATAATAATTGAGTTGAATCATTAGCAAATTTATCAAGTTCAGTTAAATTCTATAAAATTAAAATCACATTTATTACTTGAAATGGGGATAAGTAGGGGAATGGTAAGCTGCTATGAAGGTAAAGTTGAGTATTCAACATTCATTTTAAATTCAACATTTCGGTAATTACTTACTTACGAAAGTATTCTTTTAAGTGATCAGGACAACAATTTGGAAATAATCGTTTTTGATTTAGTAACATTTATCTAATGTTGTGCACAAGATTGAAAAGTTTGTGAGCTCGTTGTAAGAAGTTTCGTCTTGGTTGTTAGAAACTAATATGGGTTGTAAAAGCGTTATGGAGAAAGCTTTACATTGAAGATGATTCTAATAGAGCGACACTTCAGTTCTTCGAAAGAGGGCTTAGCTTTAAAAGCCAGAGGTATTCTTCGTTTGATCTCAGCGCTGATGTTATTATCTGTATTTCTAGCGGAGCCAAGATAGATAAAGCCCCAACTACCTCAAAGTTATAGCTGTTTATGGTAACGTTCTGATCCGAGTTTGGTCTTTCTTCATGACAGCATATGCCTCTTTTTGCCTTCTGGCGTTGACAAGGTTCTTTTGCACTATTGTCCTAAGAATGATTTTGAAGACATCGCATGATAGTGCATCATCTTGTCTAAAATTTTGTTTGACATCATCATCAAATCAACCTTGAAATTGATGAAAATGTAGTGCGTACTGACTTGGCGCTTCTGGGTTTTTTCCAAGATCTGCCGTTATGTTAATATTTGGTTTATGGTGGACTTTTCTGGTAGAAAACCACATTAATACGGACCTATCAGGATGTTGACGAACTGCTTCAGATGTTCACATCATACGGCGAAAAGGATGTTAAAGGCAATTTTGAGGAGATTGATACCTCTGTTATTGGCTTCCTTCCTTCAGGATTGGACAACTGACCATGTATTGCAGATGAGTTGGTGCATAATCCCAACTATGTCTTCGCCGCCGCTTTTTGAAGTTCTATCTTGTTATCTGTACTTCGTCTAGATCAGGTAGATGGCATTGTTAGTTCTTCCATGTCCTCAGCATTGACTGCAATTCTACTATGATATTTCCATTTCGAATTTTGCAGGCTTCGGTTTGGGGTGTGTAACCTTGAGATAATTGTTTTTGCTGGCTGGCTGTCCATGGCTTGCATTAAACGACTCAATGAAAGCATTTTCGACTGTAATATAGGACCAACGACCAAAAATCTTAGCCACTCATCCCTCTAAGAGTATCCAACTCAACGTGAAGATAAGATATTTTAAATTTAGAGTTGCGAAAATCGATTTCATAACAACAACTTTTACATTGGAAGTTGAATATGTATTTGCTTTTGGCAGTTGTTTTTCAACTTCTTCAATAAAGTGTTATAAATTAGACAGCCAGAATTATCAAAAATTATATAGCTTAGTTTCAAAAGTATTACATTTTGTAAGAACTCTGTTTATAGGTATTCATATTTTAAAAGTTCGAGGACCAACTACTTATCTCAACTTCATGTATTTTTGGAATTATTTTTAATCAATCAAATTTGTTTAATTGCTTTTCTTGGGAAGATATAAACCACTGCTCGGAATATTAAGGATTAGCTTTATATCCTTTTTGAAAATGTTCAAAAGTACATAGTTTCAATCCAGAGATTTCCACCACCTCTTTCTTCCGAGCTGGTAACTGCTCAGCAAAGGATCTTTTTCTGTCTGGTAAATATATGGCTTAAAGAGGATCACATTCAGTCCAGTTTTCTTTGCAGATTTGGATAGGATTTTCCACGCCGATTCCGAGAAATTTTTTTTATCTCTGTGTCATTTTCTGGAAAGAGCTCTAGGATTGGGTTCATGATTTAAAACCACAACAGTGGAAAACAAACTAAATCGGATGGTATGGTCTTCCTTGCAATTTACGAGTAATGCAGTTTTATTTTTGTGTTTTAACTTTGTCATTTAGGTTTCTCTCGATGCTTTTGCTTTAAATTCAATTGCCTCATGTAATTTTCGCCATGAGCTTCTTTTTGCTAATATATTATAACGATAAAAAAGCGTCAAGCTACAGCCGAGCAGGTTTTGAACAAAAAAACTGGTCGCTCCATAATTTTCTAAGGATCTTTTCATGTGTCAGTGTTGCAGACGTCAATCTGAGTCTTAAAAAATGGGAAAGACTTACAGGATTCAAAATTCTGAAACACTTTTCAAAGAACTTCCTTGGAAATTTGGATCAGGAAATAGAGAAAGGGGCACATCAATGTATGAAATGGCCTCAATTAAATACTGTTTTAACCTTTTTGGTAGTCTCTTTAGTTAGTAACTTACTAAGTTTAGTCAATTAGCTAAATAAACATAATATTGATGAAACTTTTGGCATAAAAATTGAACAAAAAAAAAATTTATATGAATTTGTCCGGAAACTTATGAACGGCAGTGTATATATTTATGCATATTTTTTTATCTGATAAGGTAGCTATAAACTTTTAATTAATTTTGAACCTTTTTTATTGGAAAACTAAATTGATTTTAATTGAAGAAGTCAAATAGTCCCTTTTTTTGACAGTTTTTTCGTCATAAAATTCAAACCACCCTGTGAAATTTAACCAAAAGCTTTTCAGGTGATCTTTATGCACACACGCTTCGAATGAAACCAATTTGGCTTCGATGGCTTGATTTGTTCTCGAGTTAGGCTGTACGAAAGAATCCGCACAAACGTACGTACACACACACACACAGACATCTTTCTAAAAATCATGGAATCCGACTACTGGGACCGCCAAACGTGGAGAAATGTAAAAATTTTGAATTTCGAAAATCGGACCGATTACAAGAACTTCCTGATGGGAAGTTAAAAAACAGAGAAAAGAAGCACACGTTCAAAGATGCATTGACTTAGTCATGATTAGAAAAATAAATTGGTAGTTCTGGCAGGTCAGACCATAGCATTACCATTTGTGAGTGCGACTCCGAACGGCCTCAGAAGCTTTTTCTTGACAATTTTATACTCATTAGTGTTGATTTTTGAAGTGTAAATGCGCCTTAACTGAAATGATGATTTTTTGAGCAAAGACATCGCCAATTTAAAGTGAAATTAAAGCAATAGACGATACAACGAAGCGGGTGGTCATTTCGCCTCAATTCCTCAGTAAATTTTAAATTTGAACCAAATAATCCATCTTCCATCTTCATGGGAAATGTGACTGATATTTGATAGCTAAGATTTTTGCCTTTTTGAGCTTCTTTAGTTTACGCTTACACCTCCAAGCTGGTGAACATGTTCGGTTATCGGTAGCAAAACTGTCACACTAACTAAATTCATAAACGTTCGTATACTAGCTACAGTTGGAATACGATTTCGACTGAAATGTTTCTTGTTCCAAGCTATAAAGGCGGACATCAAAGGCACAAAAAAATGTCAATGTAAGTGTGGAAAGACTCTCGTTTTGGCCTCTCCAACGAGAGATAATTACGTGTTCTCATCAGTTTCGGAATATCTCACTGCAAGTCGTTAATCAGTGCCACAAATCAATGTTTCATTTACTTTCAAATCAACGACTGTGTATCCTCCATTACAGTCTTGTTTACCTCGTTTGATATCATCCTTGCCCCCAGTAACAAACAGCATAAGGGCCAACGACATATTTCCCAAATGGAATTGCTTAACCAATCTCGCGTCGAATCACCGAGAATGGAGCAAATCACATTCAACTGCATGTGCACCCAGTTATTTGAATTACCATCGCAAATAAATAAATCTCCGCTTACGTATCTACCCAAGATCCCGCTTAGCCTAAAGGAGACCCCGTTTACCATCGACTGCATTCAACCCAATCCGCAGTATCCCTACGCGCTCTTAATGCGCGCAGTGCGCCCAGAAATTACCTCCATTTGAATATTCATGGAATAAATTTTCTGCAAAAGTGCAAAAAATAATTTTAATTCCATTCTGAATAATTCTTCTGATGAATTCACAATGAGTCGACGTAACGAAAACAAAAAAAAGAGCAAAAAAAAAAGAAATACAACAACAGCACCAATGTGATAACTGGCGCCCAACGTGCGTCCCCTACAACGACGACGACAGTGAAAACATGCAATGTCGAGCAGAGAATAAGTGTCCGATGTAATATTTTCGGTTTCCATTGCAACAAGAGGGTTCGTTTGATAATTTTTTTACTGTTTTTTTTGGACTTCATTTAGCGGTGGTGGCTGGAAAATCTTTCAGGAGCATACTCCTTTCATCTGGTAAGACTCAGTTCGGTACGTATAGAGAAGTGGCGGCAGAGTAAAAATCCCTGACGGGAGATAATTGGATGAGTGGAGTTATCGTCGCCGTTCGTAATGAATGGGAGGGCCAAATAGAGCCCAAGCGCGCCGCGCCTTAACAACCAGATGAAGGCTTACATTGTAATTCTGTTCGCTTATACTGTATCTGCATGGTTAATTGCATTATTCGAATGAGTGAAGGCTTAAAACAGAATAAATTGCGATTCTATTCTATTTCGTTGCTTGTGTGCATAGGTTTGGGCTAGATGCTACCGCCATCTGGTGATAATGGTTACGGATTTGGGCTGCCTGTTTGCTGTTTGTCGTGTGCCAAAGTGTTGTGTGTGTACTCAGTGGAAATTTATCAAATTAAAATGTTGTTGGCGTCACGGTTTTTTTTTATGCCACTGTACAAGAGAGAGGTAAAACGATTTATAAAGAAGCTTTTGATAAATTTGGATTTACATATTTGTATTTACTAATTGAAAGAGTTCCAAGGAATTAGATACGTAATTAGAGAGACTTTGTATATGCCAGGATGACCTCAGGGGTGTGCTTACATACTGAGAGGAAACAAAATGTGGGCGGCCTTTTTTCGAGAATTTACCAAGAATTTTTTTACATCGTAGGTGAGTGGAGTGTTTACATATTTTTAGAGCGTTCTAATTCTCTTTTCACTACGGCATTCGGCTGAGTTTGGGGCAAATCTTAAACATTATTCCGTTTTTTTTTTTCAAAAATAGCATGAGGCGAGGAAAGGCTGAGCCCTGCCCTAGGAGTTAATTTCCCTTATACCATACATGAAAAACTGGCGAATAGTATAATTCTGAAAAGTTACATCGTTGATTTTTAAGGTTCCTTACCTCACAGGGAAGAGCGGAATTTTATAGGATCACTAAGCCGTCCGTCTGTCTGTCAATACCATTTTTCTCAGGAACGCGTCGAGGTATCAAGCCTTTATGCGGTCAAACAATACGACTGTTTGTATTGTATATTTTGACAATCGGAAGGGGAATCTCAAATTTTCCTTGCATCATGAAACTTGGCAAGAAGCAAAGTTTTTTTAAAGTAAGATTAAAATATTTAGTACACATTGTAAAATCTGGAACTTTCAAGGGTTTTGACCTCTAGTTTTTCTGTGGTCCACAAAATTCGACAATTATGCCTTTTTCATTTGGAAATAAATTGAAAATTGAATTTTTAAAATTTAAATTTTATTTACTCAAAGCGGGGAAACCACCTGATAAACCAGACAGTTACAGGCCCATTAGTTTACTCAGTAGCTTGAGCAAAATTTTATGAAAAAGTGATTAAGGAAAAACTATTAAGTTATACTATAGCAGAATATAATATATTTCCCAATGAACAATTTGGTTTCAGAAACCACAATGCGAAGTTGACATCTTTGCTGATGATACTACTGTGTCCAAAAAATAAGGTGACATATGAATTTAAACTGCGCGCGTCGAAGGATTTGGAAATTTTTCTTTCTTTTTAGGTTGGTAGTACTGTCAGTGACATCTATGTGAAATTTCATGTCAAAATATATTCATAGTGTTTGAGATACGCGTCGTTTTGTGAGCTGCTAAAAGTGAGTTTTTCGTTTTTTGCGATGTCGAAATTTATTGAGCAAAGAATTTGCATTAAATTTTGTTTGCGGAATCAATTTTCTGCTGCGGATACGTTGAGGATGGTGCAGAAAGCCTTTGATGATGAGGCTATGTCTAAAAAAATGTTTACAAGTGGTATAGTGATTTCCAAGCCGGCCGTGAACGTGTCGAAGACGAAGAGCGTTCTGGGCGACCACCAACCTCAACCGATGAAGCTCACGTCTAACAAATCAAAGATTTGGTGTTGAAAAACCATCGATTAACGATTAGAGACCTTGCTGATGAAGTTGGCTTATCGAAATGCTCAGTCAATACCATTTTGAAGGATGCTTTGGGCCTCAAGCGCGTCAAATCTCGACTGGTACCGAAAACATTGAATTTTTTGGAAAAAAAGGCGTCGCGTTGAAGTGTGTGAAACAATGCTTTCCGACTACCAGGATGTCATGAAATGCATTATAACTGGCGATGAGACTTGGATCTATGCTTACGACCCCGAAACAACCGATCAATCGAGCGAATATCGTGCCAAAGGAGAGCCGAGACCAAAAAAACCGCGCCAAAGTCGCTCAAAATCAAGGTCATGGTGACTGTTTTCTTCGATTATCATGGTGTTGTGCTTTACGAATTCCTTCCAACCGGCCAAAATGTCAACAAGGAATATTATTTGAACATTATGCGTCGTTTGCGTAACGCTATCCGCCTAAAAAGGCCGGAATTGTGGAAAGACAATTCTTGGTTTTTACACCACGATAATGCACCATCCCATACCGCACTCGTAATTCGTGATCATTACGCCAAAAACTCAACCCATATCGTTCCGCAACCACCGTATTCACCTGATCTGGCGCCGTGCGACTTCTGGCTGTTCAACAAGCTCAAAAAACCGCTCCGGGGACACCGTTTTGATACGATAGAGGAGATTCAAGCCGCAGCGAAGACGGAACTGAAGGCCATCCCGGAAAGTGACTACAACCAGTGTTTCAAAGATTGGAAAATCCGTTGGCATAAGTGCATTGCATCGGGAGGGGATTACTTTGAAGGGGATGAAATTGATTTGGAAGAATAAATAAAGAATTTTCAAAATAAATAAAATGTCACCTTATTTTTTGGACACAGTAGTACTTCAATATTTTCATCACATAAATTCGCTCTCGATATTGAGAGGAATTTAAACCATGCGATGGAAATATTAAGAGCTTATTTTTACGAGTGGAAAAAAAAGTTGATTGGTGACAAAACATAAGCAATATTTTTCAGCCGCAGTTAAATCAATCTTGTAGATAAATCCAGGCTGCTGGAAAAAGTATTGAGTTGGAGAGCTCGGTGAGATATTTAGATATCGATCTTGACATCAGATTATCGTTCAAGGAACATATTTGTAGATCGCTTAAAGAACTGAATATGGTCGTTAATTTATAATATCCATTTGTCAATTGAAAGTCAAAGATAAGAATTGGTAATAAGTAAAAAATTCAGAAAGTGTTTTTCAAGTTATTCTTCAATGCAAAATCTCACATAAAATGCCTGCAAGTGTCCCAAAACAAAATTCTCAGTAGACCTTCATGAAAGAGCGAATATTGAAATGATTTCAGAACGAATACAGAAGCTTAATAACAAATTTAACTTAGGCTGTACTTATGCCGATAGTCACTTAGTTAACGAACTATACAATTGATATCCCATGTTTTTATGAAATTATTATTAACTTGAATTTTATTTTTCTATCTATTTATATTTAGTCACATTGTTATTTTGTCTATTTAACCAATTGTGCACCATATTACTTAACTAATTCATTTATTAATTTACTTATATATTTATATATTTATCTATTTTCTTATTTATACACTTATTTATTTATTAATTTATTTGTTTATTTATTTATGTATTCATTTATTAATTTATACATTTATTTATTTATTTATTAATTCATTCATATTTTTTTTCTTTTTAATTTACTGAATTCGTTATGTACATATTTATTTTCTTACATTCTTGTTTCCTTCATAGAGTAATTAAGACACTGTATCTAAAGGTTTACTTTTTAGCTGTTATCATTTTGGCAACACTGGATTAAACAGCTGACGCACGTTTGGTGTTTTGTTTCACTGTCAAACATCTTCAGTTTGGTCAATAATTTAACCATGAATCGTCTTACAAACGAACAACGCTTGCAAATTATTGAATTTTAAGAAAGTTCATCGCGCTTCTTCCATTTTATGGTCAGTTTAATCGACCCACTGAAGCGGCTATTCGGGCTATTGTGACTAAATTTCGCACCAAATTTACATTGTTGGACATCAAACCACCAACACGCTTGCGGAGAGTGCGAACTGAAGAAAATATCGCAGCTGTATCGGCCAGTGTTAAGGATGACCATCAATTATCGATTCGTCGCCGTTCGCAGCAATTGGGCCTCTGTTACTCAACAACGTGGAAAATTTTGCGAAAAGATTAAGGTGTGATGCCTTTCAAAATACAGCTGGTGCAAGAATTGAAGCCGAACGATCTACCGCAACGTAAAATTTTTGGTGAATGGGCTCTTGGAAAGTTGGCCGACGATCCAAGAAGATTCGGGACCGGTCAATTGATCGCCTAGATCGTGCGATTTAACGCCTTGAGACTATTTTTTGTGGAGCCATGTTGAAGCTCATGTCTATACAGACAAGCCCGGTTCAATTGACGCATTGGAAGACAATATTGAAGCATTTATTCGTGAGATACCGGCCGAAATGTTGGAAAGTGTATGCCAAAATTGGACTAAGCGGATGGACCATTAGAGGGGCAGTCAAGGTCAACATTTGCATGAAATAATCTTCAAACATTAAATTATATGGACCGTACTATCGATTCAAATAAAGATTTCATGCATTTTTCTGAATTTTATGTGTTTTTTTTTTAAACTTTCCAAAAGCTTTTAAATTATCACCCTTTATTTGCATAAATATATATCTATTTGCTGTTTTTTTTTTTGTTCTCTCTATAAATTTTTTTTTATCGAATTTTCCTTTAAAACGCTGTATTATTGTAAAGTATAACTCATTTCGATTGTGATATCTAATCCTATTTCAGAAGTAATAAAATGTGCGGCAACACCATAATTTGTAAATTTAATCTTGAAATAAATAAATCTATCTATCTATCTACTTGAAAAATAATAGAAGCGTACACAAGAAGAGGTTATCCCAAGGAATGGGAAGAGACAAATTTGGGCTCTTCCAAGTCGGAGAAATTTCACATGGCCGACAAAGAACTATCGACGGAAGAGCATACTACAATTTTTACTCAAAACCTAAACTGCAAAATAAATAAAAAATACTATAAATCAGTCGAAAATACTTGACAAAGCTGTTGAATTAAATATTTTCGTTTCATATACAAAAGAAATTGCTCTGCAAGACTTTGGGTTTCGAGGCACCCCCTGATCAAGGGATAAGTGAGTCTTAAAATATGAACACAGGTTGACTATGATGCCATCACCAAACGACCCTTTGCTTGTCTCCATGGGATCGGTATTTTACACCTCTATTTTTAACTATTTTCGAAAATTTAAAAATTTCGCTAAATTTATGACCAACCTTTTTCGGAGCCTTGTAAAGGGTTTTTCAACAGGGACGCTACAAAAGTAGAGTGACAGTAACAGAAAACGACGCCATATCTCTTGCCGCTCTTTTGACATTTCTCTTCAGCAAGGTTTGCCATTTCTACGATAAAAAGATATACGAGCCAACGAGTCGAGTTTGGAGTCACTGGCCTCAACGTTAAGAGCGCTACGTCCAATTATGGTCGTCCTAGCAGATCAACATTTGAGCGTCTAGTGGAAAAGTTTGAATCCACAGGCACAGTACAAAATGTTGCCTTGCCAGTGAAACAGAGAAGTGCCCGTAGTGTCGAGAATGTTGCTGCCACTGAGGCTTTAGTTGCAGAAAGCCCAAATGTGTCTCTCACACGTCGTTCTCGAGCGTTGGGCATCTCTGTTACGTCGTTGTGGCGAATTTTGCGCAAAGATCTTGGCCTACATCCTTACAAGATTAAATTGACGCAAGAACCGAAGCCGCTTGACCACCAGAAGTGGCGTATATTCGTGAATTGGGCTGAGCAACAACTTGAAAATGATTCGGATTTTCATCGAAAAATCATCTTCAGCGATGAGGCACATTTCTGGCTGAATGGCTCCGTCAATAAACAAAATATGCGGTATTGCTCAGGCGGCAATCCACACGTACTCCATGAGTCATCAATGCATCCCAAAAAATTACGGTTTGGTGTGGCTTATGGGCCGGCGGCATCATTGGGCCGTACTTCTTCCGTGATGATCAAGACCAGCACGCTACTGTGAATGGGGATCGCTACCGTTCAATGATAACCGAATATTTTTGGCCTCAATTGGATGATATGGACTTGGAGGACATGTGATTCCAACAGGACGGCACCACAAGCCACACAGCGAGTGTCGCAATCAATTTATTGGAAACCAAGTTTGGAGAACGTATTATCTCACGAAATGGTCCAGTCGCTTGGCCGCCTCGGTCCTGCGATTTGACGCTGTTAGACTATTTCCTGTGGGGCTACGTTAAGTCTATGGTCTACACCAACAAGCCAGCGACGATTGATGAACTTCGTACGAATATCTAGCGTGAAATTGCAGCAGTATCAGCCGATTTATGCTTGAAAACCGTCGAAAATTGGGTTCCGCGTCTGGGCTTCTGCAAGCGTGTCCGTCCATGCAAAAGAAATCGAGTTCCATACATAATGGCATCGAACGTACTATTTCCCAGGATTAAAGAATTTCATTGATATCCAAAACCGTTTTTGTTTTATTTAAAAAACACTTTTGTAGCGCTCTTATTGAAAAAACCCGATATATAATTAGTGGCGGAATTACGTCAATCCGATTGTTGTTTTCTATCGCTCTCAAGCAATTATGACGACCGATATAATGTGCCCTTCACATTGTGAGCAGAAAGATAAGACAAACAACTGTGTAATTGAGTAGCGGTTTGAAACTCAGATGCATTTTATTTTCAATTCCTATCGACTTATTTGTATTCGCTTAATTCGCAGTATTTTATTCGCCCTAAGTTTGTGCTTTCGGAGATAGCCTAGTTTTTTTTTTTTTGTTGATTATTTCTTCTGCCTACTCTTTAGTGAATAGCATTGGCATACTGTTGACTTACCCACAGGTTTATGAGGTTCAACGCCGACGAATATGTTGTGTGAAAATTGGTCATCTAACCATTGATCATCAAACTCCCAATTGGCATGTGCTCCACGAATTGGATGATCTTTTATTAGCTAAAAGCAGTCAAACTTTCAAGCAAATCAACCAAAACTACTTTAGTTTACTGCAGTAGATCAAGTTAATTTTTCACAGTATTTTTTGTAGCGAGTGTTGGTTGGCTTCAAAAGTTCAGCGTGCAATTAAGATAATTCTGTTTATCTGTTCAAGGCCTTGAATTGAAGCTTTTCGAGAAAACACTTTAAATCGAGATGCCATATGAAAAGTTTTATTCAAAAGGACATACGAGTAACAGAATGAATTGCATCCAATTGTTTTATGTATGCGCATCAGTATCCCTTTTAATTACACCTTTATTATGACAATGAGTGAGGTCATGTGTTTACATATGAAATGTCAAAAATTCATTAAAGTACACCTGCCAGCAAGGTTGTTTTTGTTATAAAAGTGATATTAATGTCTCGTTGTTGAGCTGATGTTGTTCTGTATTAATGATGCCATGTTGTAATTCGTTGTAAAATATTATTTTTAGTCCAATATCCTGTCTGTATTTCGCTTAAGGATGCATTTAAAATGCACATCTCATTTGGGTTCCATGCATTTGCAACTAAAGCGGATGGATTGTTATTGTTTGCAATTACACGGATTTGAGGCAACTTAAAGTTTAAAGTATTGCTGGATAACGAAGTAATATTAAATTGATCTTTCTTTGTAGACCAATTTAAGGTTTGGCCTTAACAGAGAATTGAACAAAAAAAAATTGGTCTGGTTGCGAGCACCATGAATTTCTTATTTAATGAAAAAAAAAAGTAATATCATAAACATAAATTAATATTTATTTTTGGTTAAATTAGGGCATCTATTTCATTATCACTCTTTTGGTCTTCTTATCCTGAGAGATACTTAAAAACCATTAAATTTTCCACATGCAGCCTGAAATTGTTGCTGACCTTTATGGAATGTTTAGTCTGTTTGCGTGGTCTCCTATCGGCCAATGCCCTGTGAATTTTTGCGATGTCAGTACGGTTCCGACTAAGAAGATCATCAGTCCGTGTTAAATTATATAGCGGCCATGTTTTTCTAGATTTTGGCCAAGTGTTGCGTTTAGAGCACCTAAAGTCAGCAAATTTTCCGCAAATGCATATCGATTTTAGCTTTGACTAGTTCTAAGGGTATATGCACCTCCGTGGCTGGCGAGCTGTCGAGTGAGGAACCTTGCATGGCTAGTTCATCAGCTCTTTCAGTACCTAGAGTATGCCTGTGCCTGGGAACCCAAATAATGGGTACCTTGAATCTTTCTGCTATACTTGCAAGCTGTCTTGAACGGCAGTCTTGAACTTTTTAGGATATGGTGGTCAATACTACAGCTTTAAGGGGCTGCTTGGTTTTCTACGAGGATGGCTATTCTTTGTATCGCGCCTGTGTGTTCGATTGATCTGATTAGATGACACGCCTGAAAGATTCTGGCGTCATTCTGCAGTCTCAAGGCTAAACAGAAAAGATATCTACCCCGACTCCGCAATTCATCTTTGAGCCGTCTGTGTGGATTCTCACATCTGAGATGAAGTTAATGTTTCCACTATCCCAGTCCTTATTGTCGGAAGAACGACGTCAACGTGTTCTTTAAAATCATCATAAGTTGGTGTATAGTCTGTCTGATTTGGTGCTAATTTCTTCGGTATTAATCTAGGACAAAGCTTAGATTCTCTGAGTCTAAGTGCACTATTTGTAGTTATGTTACTATATGAAGGCGGAAGTCTATAGGCAACAGAAGGAGCATGACTGTCATAGCATCCAAAGGAGTTGTCCTAAGAATGAGTGTAGTCTCTATGCATGCCATTCTTTGTACGTTTGCAGTATTGTACATCCGTACATCCACTGAACCATTTTGGGTCTTAGGCCCCACTGCATGCTTTCTTTCTTTCTTGACTAGTTGATTACGGTCGATCTTCCAGCTGAGCTAAGGATCTAGATAGACTTCTAGGTCTATCTGGATGATACAGACAGTTGCTGACCGTTTAAGAGGAGGATGTTTAAGGTTGGAATTAAATTTTGCCAGGGTTAATACTTGGGCCACAACTTGTAGCCCAAGTGTCAAATTTTTTCAAAGCAAGTTCAATGATTTTTCATTTCCAGGCACAAGCATCACCGAGTCATCCGCGTATGCTACTACTTTAATCCTCTCCCTACCTAGCTGTAAGAGAATTTTATTCATGACAATGAACCAGGGAAGAGGTCGGATAACGCCTCCCTGGGGTGTCGATTCAAACTTGATTTAAAGGGGGTATTCTAGTCTAGAGGCATGAATTTCATGTTATTTTTGAAGTGTCATAAAAAAAAGGCAATTAATATTTTAACTAAACATTGTTTTACTAGTTATTTATTAACATAACAAGAATACAGAAAAAAAAACAAAAAATTAAAAAAAAATTAAAATTTCAAAATTGGCGCGTTACCATACCCACGATTTCAACCCTCCTAGCAATCTGAAACCAAAAAAAAGGTTATTGATCTAGAATAATGTCGCAATGTGTTTTTTTCACAAAATGGCGACTGCCTGAAAAAAAAAACAATTTTTGTACCACTTTTTATGACTGTAAAAAATTTGGAGTTCCAGACATAGGCAAGTCTATAAAGAAGACTCTCTAAAAATTTCAGGTAAATTGGTTCAGTAGAACCTGAGAAATCGTGGGTATTGTTTTGAAAAAGACAGTTTCGAGAAAAACGCGTTTAAAGTTTCGCGTAAAGTTTTTCGCAGTCTAAGTCATGAAATGATATTGTAGACTTACATTTATGCAACCTGACATTCCTGCTTCATACATCGGACCTTCCTCGACTTCGAAAAAACTATTTTCCGCGTTTCTATCTTCATATGGAGCAGTTCTGGCATCCTTTGATGCGTTGGATGCTCGTATCTCGGAGCTGTCAATCCGGACGTTGGCTCGTTTCACAGCAAATGAATGAGCTTCCGGGCCAATTTTCATTCCCAAAACCTCCATCATTTTTAAAATAGGAATGAAGCCTTCATTAAAAATATTTTCTCAATATTTTTATTTCACTCACAACATATGTACGTCCACGTGGTTTGAAGGTTAGAATTCAACTGTTAGCAGCTGGACTAAATATAAAAGATACAAGGCACCTTGGGTTCTCGTATTACAATATATACAAAGGACAAAGGGCTTTACTGAGAAATATGGATTCAGGTAGACGGAGAATCCCTTATGTCTTTTGTTCGATAAGTCCCGGCCGAACCAGTTTGGAGGACGGGTCAGCAAAATACCGATATCTCCGAAAATAATTTGAATTTTGGAAAATCCTCTTGAAACTTTGAACATATAAGAAAAATAAGATTTTTTTAAATAAATTTAAATTAAATTTTTAAAATTTAAATTAAATTAAATTCCTGATTTCGTCGAAACGGACTAGGTCTGCAACACCTACAGACGAGAAGCATCCTTAGATCATGGTCCTTAGTCTTTATTCGAACCGACACTTCAAGTGAAAGTCCTTGCAATTGAAAAGCAACAGCATATCTAGACAACTATTTTTTTCGAAAGCAATCACACATAAAATCACACGCTGTCTTACAACTATGACTAAACTGATTTTTAGTTTCTGTACAAGTCAATATTCCATCAAATGAATCAAATGTTCAAATGACAAGACCAAGATCACTCTTTAGGAAACAAGCAGATCAATTTTTCTAAATGATCCTAAAATAGAAAAATGTTTGTGTTGGCAGGCCTAGTTACACCCTGACCAATTTTTTTTCCCTGTATTGTTCAATGAAAAAAATTGCGGGACATTTAGATGAGGCAAAGAATCAATGTTAATCCTTGAATAAGCTTCCTTTCACCTGTAAACGAAAGTGCTTCAGTTGTGACAACTATCATCATAATTACTACTCATATTTTGAGAGTCTTGAAAGGCTTTCCCTAAATTGATAGTGATGCCGGATGTATTATATTTGGATCAATAATTTTCACTGCAAGAGCTCGCAATTAATTCCCAAAACAAGGTGAAGGGGGTCCTTAGACTTAGGCAAACATCTAGACTGTTTTGCATTTCCCATGTCGAGCAATTAAACAAACCGCTGAGCTATTCAAGTTCTCTCTAATTTCAACGTTAACCAAACACCTAGCAGTGCTATCCTTATTCTCCGCCGCCCGTCACCAGTCGAACTTCCAGTGCTCCTCTTGAAATTAATTCAATTCAATTTAGTTAAAAGCTACAATTGGCGACATTAATCAACACTTTGAGGGCAATTTTCCTTTAATTAACATAGATGCCGATGTAAGTTGTTCCACTTAGACTGAGATGGGTTCAGGCACAGCGATCGCAGCAATTTGGAAATGGCATCTCGAAAGTGCTTGCGGTCGCCATAACCGAGCCTTCGTCTTTCAGGCAACTGAGATTCCTCGTGCACAAGACGTGGAAGGACAAAATTTAAATTGATTGGCCAATGCTCTTCCAGCTGAAAACCTAAGAAATTAACTCAAACGTTGATAAAGTAGCCCCTTTCCTCTAAATTACATGTTTTGGATTCGATGGGGAGGTTTCCCCACCCCCATTAGTTTTTGGAAAATGTATTTACTCTTATCTTAATACGCTGAGGAGTAACCCAACGCCAATAAACCGCGAAACACTTTACAACTATGTACGAGTATTTGGATTGACAAATGGAACCGTGGGACGCATATGGGATGTAAACAGTTCGGATCCTTTATGACAGATGAGTACCTGCTCGATTTGATTGAGTCCTTCGGTGATGGTGATTGGAAGGTGAGTTAAATGCAGCTATTTGCCAAAATGGTACTTGATGTGAGGTGCGATGAGAAATCAAGTTGAATCATTTGATTTTGTGCCCCTTCTCTGTAGCCAATGAAAGTCGAAGAATTTTAATTTTTGTTTTTGTTGGAGACATCATTTTTGTTAAGTTAATTTTCAGATTTACTTCAGACCTGAAACAAACCATACCACAGATAAAAAGCCTTTTGAAAAGAGTATAAACGAGCTGAAGCCCTGAGGGACTAGACGTTGCTTTTGAAGGAGGTTTCAAAATCGCATATTCTTTGACAATTAATTTTTGAAAAAAATGTTTGGCTTCGTCCAAGGGAGGCCATCTTTTCAGTCTGTTGTTATTTGTTGTAGCTTCCATACACATTCTGGTAGACCAAAGAATTTCAGTTCGACACTCACCATGTCTTCATAAGCTTATCAACTGCATATTATGATCAAGAAGTCGTTCCACAACAAACCGTACAAAAAAATCGCTTTAAAAAGACTTTCTAAAATATCATAAGACCAAAAATATCGTACAGAAAAGTCGGTATAAACTTTTTTGAAGAAACGAGGAGTTAAAAATGTTCAATTAGTTTACTTTTAAATAATTTTATTTTAATTTCACTTTACTTTTTTTAGAAATTAAATGAAAATTATATTTATTAAGACAGAAAACGAAGACGATTTCTAATCTTCGCCTTCTGACAACACTTGCAACCGTTTGTGAGCTAGCGTGAAATCAATATTGTCACTGAGATTGCTTCTTCATCAATTGATTCAACGTTATTTTCGATTGCTGAAAGTTCTACTGATTTGCAGTTGTTTTCGATTCTTTCTGTAATTTTTTGTATACTTCCTGATACTCAAAAGAATTATTCAGTTCACGATGGAATTTTATTTCACACTAAAAATTCGTGTCATTAATAAAATGTGTTTTCTTCTCGAACTTTTTTAGCAGTGAGTGGAGAAGGAATGTTATCTTCTACTTCGACTGGATCAAATACCATTCCAATAATTCACTCAAGGGCTCTCTACAAGCAAGTCATTGATATCAATTTCGTTAAGGGTACCAAAACCTTAGCCAACAATTTCCAGTGCCAATGCAATAATTTCACTAGAAACTGTCAATTTTTGATTAGTTGCAATGACTCATTTTCAGGAAAATGCTAAGCAGCTTCTTCATGTGCTGATGCAACCTCGCCGCTAATCTTCACTTCGTAAAAATTATTTCTTTTTAGAAAACGAGTCAGACTTCCTTTGCTCTCTGAAAATGTTGTATCAAAATGACTGATAGAATGGTAGATGGTTCCAAGTGCTTAAGCTTCTCGTTAAAGCAGAGAGCTAGCTTCACAATTTGTGTGTGTGTTTTAAATATGTAATTTTTCGTGGTTGGACCTACAGTTTATTTTCGATTCCGAACGGCCCCAGAAGCTTTTTCTTGACAGTTTGTACTCATCGGAGTCAATCACTCTCGAGAGGTGGAACAGTGAAACAATTTATTTGAACCCAGCTTTATACGTTCATTAGCCGATGCACCTACCACTGAGCCACGGCAACCCCAAAACCTCGAACTTAAATTTTTACCGGACATAACAATTTTTCTTATTAAGACTTCATTCTGTTGAATGGCTCTTGTTATCGTTCAACCGAAGCCAAAATTCTTACCAACATCAGTAGAACTTTCTCCTTTTTTTTCCATCGCAAAAATTTCATTTTTTATTTTAAAACTTATAAAAATATTTCATCTCCTTCAATCAAAACTAATTTTCTTCACACAACGAAAGGAGTTGAGCTACAACTGATAATTTATTTTTACAATACTATTGAGTATACCTTAGTTTTATTAAGTAAAAAATCCGCACAAGACTCGTTTGAAAAACCGCATAGGAAAATCGCATTCAAAGAGAAACGAGTATACATCCCAGTTGAAACCGCTTTCGGTCCGATTTTGCGAAAAAAGAAAATCGTTTAAGGTAGGTATCTAGTCTAGAATTTTCATTTTCCTACGTCTTATATCTTATAGTGTCAACGATCACCTCTCGAAAATTGTTGACGAAATTCGCTATAGATAAAAAGTTACAGCGGTTTTTGTAGGGACGAGTGGGAGCGCGCGGTTGGCAGCTGGAGCCCAGAGCGCAAGCTGTTAATCCATACTCGGACAACTCTGGTTTCCTTTGTCTAGCATACCTCCAATGGTCCTTTTATACTCAGTCGGTAAAATTTCGGCCCTCTGCAAGTTTTCAGTATGATTTTGACAGTGTACCGAAGCAATCCAGTTCGAAAATGGGTCCATACAGAAAAGTTCAAAAGCGTTATCCTCGAAATCATTTTTTTTTCAACTGACATGAAAAAAAATTCGCAATATCAAAATTTACAGGACATGAACGGTAAAAAAAGGACAATTTTTGAACAATATTTTTCTAAAGTCGCCATTTGTTTTTAGTATCGATTTGTGTCAAAAGGTGGTAAATTACCACGTGGCAAACCTTCCTCTATAAAATGACGTTCTTCGTTTCTCTTTCAGACTCGGAGATCCGGAGATTAACTGTCCGCCATGGAGACATTTTTTTTTCTGCAGCCTCGACTTTGGCTCCCTCTTCAATTTTTTTTTATAAAATGCTGGAGAAAATAAAAAAAAAATGTTTGAAAATGAGCTCATTTATCTCGCTCTAGACTAGACACCTACCTTAAAGTCTGTAACACATCAAAACGTTCTAAAAAATGCATTCGCTTTTAAATAACGGCCATGCCTATTGTATACTATGCAATAGTTAATTCTAAGCGAAAAACTTTAGAGAATTCAATAAACCAGGATGTGCTCGCAGTCCTAAAAATCAAAGCATGGAAAAAAGCTAATGTCGTAAGGTAACAACAAACTGTTTAAGTGGCTGGACGGAGGTTAAGAACTCTGTTTTGTAATTCTATCTTGGATGCATTTCAGGCAAAACAAATAGCATGTCATATTAGCCTGGCCAGCTTACATAAATTTAAGGTATATTAGTTTAAGTTTTTTTCTATTGTAATAATATAATTGTATTGTTAGGTAGTTCTTATGTGAATTTAAGATAAAATTGGTTTTTAAGGTTTTAGATCAGTTTCCAGTTTAGCGTTTAGGTCTAGGTTTTTTTTTAATTTAATCAAGATTTCTTCTTAATTTGTATCATTTTTAATAATAATTAGAATTTAAGTAAAGTAAAAAAGTTTTTAGTCAAAACACATTTTTTAAATCGTTTGGTAAGTCATTTAAGACATATTTAAGCAAATTAAGTCGGATTTAAGCATTTTTGTATTGTACTTAAGGAAAATGAGTGATTTAACAAAAAAAAATCAAAGCACGGAGTCCAGGTTCGAAGGTCGGAAACTCCAAATACTCCCTTTAATCAATCTAACCATACGAAATATTTCTAAATTAGTTCTTAAATGTTTAGATCCTTGGACACTCATGTGAACTTGTCGTAGCTCACGGCTGCAATCTATCTTTTTGGGTAATTTCGTTTTCGTCAGTTTAGTTTAAATTTCTGTATGATAAAGGGTCCGCCAAATAACTTATGAAAATGCTATAAAAAAACTGCTGAATATTTTCTCAAATTTCTTTTTTTAATGGAAAATAATTTCATTCAAATGGCTGGCTCGGCTGGTCATGCAGTAGCCTACACGATCGGTCCAATTTTTAAGCACATTATCGATTGTGTGCAGCTATATTGCACCAATGGCTTCACGAATATTGTCCTTTAAAGCGTCAATTGTCTCTGGCTTGTCGGCGTAACACTTATCTTTGAGGGCACCCAACAAATAATAGTCCAACGGTGTCAAATCGCAGCTCCGAGGTGGCCAAACGACATCAGTTCTGCGGCTGATAATGCGATCTTCAAAAACAGAGCGCAAGACATCGAGTGTAGCTTCGGCTGTGTGGCAAGTAGCGCCGTCCTGTTGAAACCAAATGTTGCCTCCTCATCAATTTTTGTGAACAAAAATTCGTTCAACATGGCCCGACAACGATCGCCATTGACTGTAACGGCCACTCCTTGCTCATTTTCGAAGAAAAATGGCCTAATTATGCCTCTGGACCAAAATCCGCAGCAAACAATGACTCGTTTTGGGTGCATCGGCTTTTCAATGTATTCGTGCGGGTTTTCTGTGCCCCAAATGCGACAATTTTGCTTGTTTACATACACTAACTTTTCATCTGAAAAGTTAATTTGTTTGGCAAAATCGGCATCTTCTGTATAGTAAGTCGATCGCAGGCCCACTTAGCGAAGCGTAAACGCATTGGATGGTCAGTTGGCTTCAACTCCTGATCCAATTGGACTTTGTATGGCGTCATACCAAGGTCTTTGTGCAAAATTCGTGACGGTGACGACGGTGAATTGATGTTGATGGCGCTTCACGCACACTTTCTGCCACAGCAGCAATATTCTCGGGTATACGCACTGCTAGTTTTTTTTTTTTTGTATATTGGTTAGTTTATCATTTAATATTATGATTCGATAGGACATCGCGGTTTTGTAAGGCTTGGATAGTTTGTTTACATTTCCTTCGCAGTTTATTAGGTCTCGTACTTATTGATCTCGCATATAATTGTTGTTGAAGATCTCCCGCCATGTTTCAAAAAGAAAAGGACAATTTCCTACGAAATTCATGAAATCCTCGTGTTCGCTGAGGATGCACAGATATAGGCAGAATCAAATCGATCTGAAGTTCAGTCCTATCAGTCCTCTTCTCAATTTAAAAATGTTAGAAATGAGTCTGAGTTCTTTTTCGATGCGGAAGTAATTTAGTTCAGACAAGTTGTGGTTGAGTCCGCTTTATATTGCTCTATGAGCAGAAGATGACGTTTCGTTTATATAATCCGCCCTACACTGTTCACCCTTCTTCGTGATGTATTCAAAAATCCCAACCCAACTGCAAACTCCACTTCCATCCAAAAATCTGAAGGTTGTTTGGCAACTGTTTGTGAGATCCTCCAACTTTGTGTACCAACATTTTTGTTGGCGAATCGTTTGAAGTGCAACGATTTTCGGAAGCCTCTCGTCTGGCAGATATAGAGCCTTGAGGAGTAAGGGTTTTAATGAAGAGAGGGGATAGTCCTGTCTAAATAGGAATCTTGTGGTTGTGAATTGTTTCCGGAAGACGGCAACACCTTTTTATAAAAAAAATTCTGAAGTTTTTCCACTGATTCGTAGTCTTAAGCTTGGCTCAAGCTTGCATACAACATTAAAGATTCGGTGACTGAGGCAAAAACCTTGTTCAGAACGCTATGATTTATTAATATGTTTGAAAAACATTTGTTCCTCGTCGCATTTTTTGCGCACTTAGCCTTCATAAGCTTATCTTTAGATGGGCTTCCATGATTAGAGAGCTCGTTATAATCACACCCAGATATTTGTAGGATTTAACTACTTGACCATTGAGATTCCATTTTCATCTCGCGCATTTCACCCGAAACCTTTTCGAAAAATCATCACCTTTGAATTTTCAAAGTTCACTCTCTGATTTCACAATTTACAGTACTTTTCAAAACGATTAGTCATGGCTTTGATGATTACTCCGGATAACTCTACTCTATACGTCTACTACGTTTATAAATAAAGCGAATAAGTTTGGGCTTAGTGGGCATTCTTGTTCGCCGCCCATTTTAAAATGGAACCACTTTGAAATTTCTGTTCCGTTCCAAACCGGCAAAAAAAATCTCCACAGTAGATTTTTACCAGGACTCTTTCAAAACTTAGCTGACATTCCAACACAACACAATTTGAAAAACAGAGCCTCACAATCGTGTCGAATGCGGATTTACAATCGGCGGACAACTTATTTTTTTCTTCTATAAAGTTGCTCGCTATACTTTTCTAGAAAGAGATGTTGTCGATGGTCGCGTAGCTGCTTCTTAACTCTGCTTGATTTCCTCAAGGAGTCGACATTAATTTTTGGGCTAATTTTAAGTTTTTTTTTTCTATTTAGTTGGTTGACTGTTTTCCAAGTATCCTCAGAATTCCTACAACGGCTCAATTTTAGTGCTTTTTTTTTCTCTGCATAGACATTTCAAATAAGGAGTTTTCTTTTACATACGTTCTTTTCAAATAAGTAGTAATGTACCTTCGGAACACATGGAGACAACTAAACTATTCGGAACACGAGTAAATTCCACTTCATCAGTCTGGCTCTGAGTGCTGGACCTTGTCCAAGCCATAAAGATTTTTTTTCGAAAACAAAAAATATATTGAAATAATCAAATCAATCGGAAATTCATCAACGCGAATGAAAAATATTCCAAATCAACAAAACCACTCAACGGGTCATTGCCCTGTTGTTGCTGCAGACATCTCGAGAGCTCCAAAGCCAAAGGAGCCAAAGTCCTCATCATTGCGGAAGTAGATCCATGACGGATCAATAAAACAAACAAGCATCCCATAGACTTCCGGAGGCATCTTCAAATGAAAATCAATTTTAATATTTCTCTGTACAACTTTTTGTTTATTATTTTCTCACAAAATCAAAGAGAGATAAGTAGAGAGACAGAGACGAGGAGGAGACGAAAGTCAACAAATTTCTTAATAAAATTCCCATCAATCCTCCACTTCGATTCAGCGGTTCATTCATTTATCACCCGCAAAACTTTAAATCCATCCCGTCGTCTGTAAATCCCATTCTCTGCGCCATAAATTCTCCGAAAAGCCAGAAAGCCCGCACACGTACAAAGACTAAAAGGGGCACAACAATTTTTACCCTGTAACGGAACAAATAGTTCAAATTAAATCAAAAAGCCGGATTAATTCCATAGACCGCAGCAGCGCCAATGCGATTTCTTTTGCGTGTACTTCGTAAGACAAACAAACTGGAAGCTGTATTTCGACCTCGACCTCGACTCTTCGCAGCCATCCTCATCATCATCATCGTCGACGCTGTCGTCGTCCTTTTTCTGAGCTAGAATGATGAGGCTACAGCCAAAGGAATGAGGCATAAATCGACAGACAGACAAATAATCGAAAGTCAAGAACCGCACTTGACTTGATCTCCCATTAAATGAATTCAGTTCTTCAAATTAAATCCACCGCTAGAGGGCGGGCGGGCGGTCAACTTCTTTCAAATACAACGAAACAAGAAAAAAAAAATTAAGCCCCATCCACAATTCCCAAGGAAGCAAAATAGAAAAATAGGAAAATATCAAAATCTCAAAATATAAAGAAACCATAAAGCGATACGGTGAAGCGTAGAAAAGGACGAAGAATATCCTTCTGAGAGAAAAACTCTCCAAAAGAATTTCAAATTAGCTTAAAGGGTTGTTTGGAAATTTTCAAAATTAATTATTCGGAATGACGGATGGGCGGACAGACGGACAGACGGACGGATGAACGAGCGGCGGCTGGGTTAAATGAATTGAAGCAAATCGCGAAGCGGCTGCCGCGTCGCCGATGCTCGATAGTTAATGGAGATTAAGGCTAAGGGTAGTTCGAAATTAATTTGAAATTATTATTAGCCCTAAGGTTAGCCCGCGCGCTCTTAGTCCGTTTTTGTTTTTTTTTCGTCCACCTCCTGAATTCTGTGTTCGTACTTTCTTACTTGCCGACGACGAAGATGGATGTCGGAACTGTTTTATGTTTCTTGGTGTTTTTTTTTTCTGTTCTGTGTTTTGCATTATCCTGTTCAGAGATTAACAGAGCCTTCAAGCCGCTAGGATGTTAATGGTGCGGGGTCAGTTTTCAATTAAATCGGAGAGGAAGGGCGAACGTTTAATCGGATTATCAATGTCATTTGGTTGTCTTGGTTCGGCTGGGATGGGACCGTGCATTTTGGAGGAGGTGATTGTTTGTTTATTTTGCTTCTTTTTTTTTTTAATTGCGTGACGCAAGGATAATTACATGAAAAATTGCCAACAAAAGATTAAATGGTTTCCGTCAGTAGCGGAAGTTATTTAGAGATTCGCTCAGATTATTTCAATCATTTTGACGCGTGGCCACTTGAAAGGAAATATCGTTTTTTTTTTTAGGTTAGGTCCTAAGGAGAATAACGAAGGTAGAAAGGACGACTTTTCAGAAAAATATGGATATGGATGAAAACTTTTGGGGTTTATAAAGGGTCCGCCATCTAACGTTTTATTTTTCAACTAGTTTCGTGTCTCATGTCTGATTTGACAGATAATTAGTTTTATCCTTCCGCTGAACGAATATGGTTGTGTTTCCTCTTGAACAACGCTGGGAAATATTGCGACATTACTTTGAAAATCATGGCAATGTTGCAAAATGTGTGCGAAAATTGCGTACGGATTTTGGAAGAAGAGGAGAAGCTCCGTATGTTCATTATCTTGTGAAAAAAGTGAAAGAAACTGGCATCCTCATCGATAAACCAAAGCGTGAAAAGCCAAAAACAGTGCGTATACCCGAGAATATAGCTGCTGTGGCAGAAAGTGTGCGTGAAGCCCCATCAATATCAATTCACCGTCGTTCTCAACAATTGAACATTTCGGAGACATCATCGAGACGAATTTTGCATAAAGACCTTGGTATGACGCCATACGAAGTCCAATTGGTTCAGGAGTTGAAGGCAACTCATCATCCAATGCGTTTTCGCTTCCCTAAGTGGGCCTGCGATCGACTTACAGAAGATGCCGATTTTGCCAAAAAAATCATCTTTTCAGATGAAGCTGATTTTGATCTTGGCGGGTATGTAAACAAGCAAAATTGTCGCATTTGGGACACAGAAAACCCGCACGCATACATTGAAAAACCGATGCACCCAAAACGAGTCACTGTTTGGTGCGGATTTTGGTCCAAAGGCATAATTGGGCCATTTTTCTTCGAAAATGAGCAAGGAGTGGCGGTTACAGTCAATGGCGATCGTTATCGGGCCATGTTGAACGAATTTTTGTTCACAAAAATTGAAGAGGAGGATATTGGCAACATTTGGTTTCAACAGGACGGCGCTACGTGCCACACAGCCGAAGCTACACTCGATGTTTTGCGCCCTGTTTTTGAAGATCGAATTATCAGCCGCAGAACTGATGTCGTTTGGCCACCTCGGAGCTGCGATTTGACACCGTTGGACTATTATTTGTGGGGTGCCCTCAAAGAAAAGTGTTACGCCGACAAGCCAGAGACAATTGACGCTTTAAAAGACAATATTCGTGAAGCCATTGGTGAAATACAGCTGCACACAATCGATAATGTGCTTAAAAATTGGACCGATCGTGTAGGCCGATCGTGTAGGCGTGCATGCATGGCCAGCCGAGGCAGCCATTTGAATGAAATTATTTTTCATTCTTAACCGGAAGGATTGTACTTTCAAATAAAAAAAGAAATTTGAAAAATATTCAGCAGTTTTTTTTTTATAGCATTTTCAAAAAAAAAGTTATTTGGCGGACCCTTTACAAATTCAAACTGTTGGTAAGCTGAACTAAAAGCTGTTTATTTTTGTGGTCTTGTTTTTCTTGTATTCAGATCCACTCCTGTCGTTTTTCAGAGCTCAACTACGTTTCATGGCTTGGTGGGGGAGCAGTATGATCAAAGAGAACTCCAATGGCAAAGCAATAGGGTAAAAGAGAGCCTAAAAGTAGTAGTATGAAATACAGCAACACCAGAATTTGATTAGCCTAATTTCTACAAAAAAAAGACATTCCAAATTTAAAAAAAAATAATCTGGTATACTACAAATTGATGCAAATAAAGCTGTCGAATCTTAATGTTGCTGTCAATAATCCTGCAAATTAATTTAAAAGCCAACAGTCGAAAACTCCACACAATGCTTATGTTTCCTAAGAAAACTTAACTGGAATTATGAAAAGCTGACCACCTAGGGAAGCACTGTGTTCAAAAAATAATGATGTGATGATGAGGCTATGTCTAAAAAAAATGTTTACAAGTGGTATAGTGATTTCCAAGCCGGCCGTGAACGTGTCGAAGACGAAGAGCGTTCTGGGCGACCATCGACCTCAACCGATGAAGCTCACGTCCAACAAATCAAAGATTTGGTGTTGAAAAACCATCGATTAACGATAAGAGACCTTGCTGATGAAGTTGGCTTATCGAAAGGTTCAGTCAATACCATTTTGAAGGATGCTTTGGGCCTCAAGCGCGTCAAATCTCGATTGGTACCGAAAACCTTGAATTTTTTGGAAAAAAGGCGTCCCGTTGAAGTGTGTGAAACAATGCTTTCCGACTACCAGGATGTCATGAAACGCATTATATCTGGCGATGAGACTTGGATCTATGCTTACGACCCCGAAACAACCGATCAATCGAGCGAATATCGTGCCAAAGGTGAGCCGAGATCAAAAAAACCGCGCCAAAGTCGCTCAAAAATCAAGGTCATGTTGACTGTTTTCTTTGATTATCATGGTGTTGTGCTTTACTAATTCCTTCCAACCGGCCAAACAGTCAACAAGGAATATTATTTGAACATTATGCGTCGTTTGCGTAACGCTATCCGCCTAAAAAGGCCGGAATTGTGGAAAGACAATTCTTGGTTTTTACACCACGATAATGCACCATCCCACACCGCACTCGTAATTCGTGATCATTACGCCAAAAACTCAACCCATATCGTTCCGCAACCACCGTATTCACCTGATCTGGCGCCGTGCGTCTTCTGGCTGTTCAACAAGCTCAAAAGACCGCTCCGGGGACACCGTTTTGATACGATAGAGGAGATTCAAGCCGCAGCGAAGACGGAACTGAAGGCCATTCCGGAAAGTGACTACAACCAGTGTTTCAAAGATTGGAAAATCCGTTGGCATAAGTGCATTGCATCGGGAGGGGATTACTTTGAAGGGGATGAAATTGATTTGGAAGAATAAATAAAGAATTTTCAAAATAAATACAATGCCACCTTATTTTTTGGACACAGTAGTAGATAGAGTCAAAAACATACGTTAAGCACTAACCAAACACTGGACTACGATTTCTTACATTCCTCTTAAATGCATGCCTTAAGACCAAATAGCTATAGGCCTATAAGTCTGCTTAGTTACCTTAGTAAAGTTTTCCAAGTAGTCTTAAAATAGGCTTCTATCCGCAAGAACAAAACGGATTCAAAAGTGGACTTTATTCAGACTTTGTCAACATTTTAAGAAAAAACGAGCGTTAGGAAAATCAACTGTTTTGGTGCTCTTGGACATTCAAAAGGCGATTGACTCTGTATGGCGCAATGGTCTTGTTTATAAGATGATTAATTTAGGAGGTCTACTATATTTGGTGCATATTTTCAAAGTGTTTGTTTATAATGTTATTCAATTCAATTCAATTCTTTATTTATTCAACATGTTATAAAAGTATTTACAAAAGAATCTGCGAAGCCTTTTAAATAGGCTTTTCTGCAGAAGGTTGTTTCTTATCGATATTACATTTTACAGTTTATTCTTGGAAGCTGTTAAAACTTATAAAAAACTAAATATAATTTATTTTTTCTTTTGAGTTCTAATTTTTTTAGTATTTTTTTTTTATTATTTTTATTTATTATTTTTTTTTTGAGTTTGAGATATTCTTTTATACGCTTTCTTCTTAGGCCCTCTGAAGAAATATTGTGCAATTCCCTGGGAAGATTATTGAAGACGTCAGGTATTATGACAGATAGTTGTTGCCTGCCATAGGAGTTTTTAAATCTCGGGGTTTGCAGAAAACCTTGGGCTCTTCGTCTTGGGTTTACTTCATGTTCGATGGGTCGTTTATATTTCTGGTCGTAGTAGTATTCTTCGATAATAACGTATTCGAAAAGATGTTTCATATTTAAAAGATTAAGTTCTGAGTACATCGATTCCGTATTTTGTTTCCAGTTTGATCCAAATTTCGCCTTTATTAAAATCTTCAAAATCTGATTTTGTAATTTTTGAACATCCATCAAATAGCTATGAGTTGTATTGCCCCAGTATGCCATATCTTAAGATAGATTCTACCAAGGAAAAGTAGACTTGTTTTAAGACACTAAAGGTAGTTAGGTTACTGAGATGATGTAGAGCATAGACAGCTTTCCTTAGTCGTTTGCATAGTAGTGCTATTTGTAGATCCCATTTGAAAAAACAGTCCACTTCTACTCCTAGGTATTTATAGCTTCCTACGTTTTCTATAATGTCTGTGCAATGATCATTCGGATCGAGAGTTTCCTTTAGTGCATTGATGTGTAAGCATTGTGTTTGGTGCATCTTTATTTGAATTTTGCTTTTTAATACATGGGTGGGTCTGATGTGCATTAACTTTGTTTTTTTTTTGAGTTTATGATCAATCCGTAATCATGGCACCAGCGGACTATTAGGTCAAACTCCGATTGCAAAGTACTTACTGCTGTTGTCAAATCTTTGTGGCTTTCAACGCTTTTTTGCAAAACTGTCAATAGGTCGTTTACATATATAATGAATAATAACGGCCCTAAAATTGATCCTTGAGGTACTCTGTATTCTGATTCTTCTTGGTGACTGAAGCTATGTGATATTTTTACCTGAAGTCCTCTATTTTGAAGATAGCTTTTGAACCATGACAGAACATTATCCCGTATCCCAATTTTCTCTAACATCTCTAGAATTTTAGTGTGTGATAGAGTATCGAACGCTTTTTTGAAGTCGAAGAAAAGAACTAGGCTATTATAGTTTTTATTAAGGTTCGCATTTATTAAGTTGACAAATTCCGCCAGAAGTTTATTCGTGTTTTTATTTTCAGTAAAGCCGAACTGGTTAGCATCTCAGTGTTTATACATCATTATGCTGGCATTCTCCAAGGTCCTGTTTTGTACAATGTCTAAACGTCTGATTTTCCAAATCCTCAAAACTAAGGTAGTGTTTGCTGCTGACACAGCAATTATCTCCTCGCGTCAATTTAGTCCCAATATTTAGACAAATTTACAGAATGTCGAAAATAAAATTGAACGCTAGAAAAATGCAAGCTATCATTTTTACCAGGAAAAGAAAGATTGTTTCATTCCAATTAGCGCCATGAACTTAAGCGCAGTCGACATAAGATGGGATGATAGCGTAAGACATCTTGAAATCTATCTCGACAAGAAGCTTACTTTTAAGCACCATTTAGCTAAAGTCATTCAAAAGAGTTATATTGCCACCAAGATGCTCTGCCCTCTCATTGTTTATTATTTGTAAAATTAAATTAACATAAAAATTATCTTCCTATCGATTCTATTTTACGGATGCCAGGCATGCGGAAGTTGTGCAAATTGTCATAGTTTAAGGCTAGAAATCAAGTAGAACAAAATTTCAAAAATGATGTTTGTCAAGGTATCATTCTACTCAGAAAGGAAAACTTCTTGAGCAAATGTGCATTTTCCGAAAACCCTATGATAAGTGCCCTAGATTCTTGACCCTAATTTTGTTTTATTATTTATTAAGCAATTATTACTGTGATCTGTTTTTAAATACTGTGAGAATCTATTTAACTATCTATAAGTTTATTAAATTAAAAGTTTGTCTTAATATCATTCTAACCTATTTTTTCTATCGACAAAATTTAACTATTTTACTAAAATCGAAAAAAAAAACCGGAGCGGTCGGAAAGTGCTACGAAACGACAAAAGAAAATTGGTGAGAAGTAGCTCAATATTTCCTCGCAGTCTGTAGAACTCAACAGACTCGTCAAACATCCTGGATGTATGAAAGTTCAGAGGTCCAAATATCGACTCTGATCACTTTGCAAAATAAAAAAGAATATTCCAGCAAGGATGTGCACTTTCAAATACTTTATTAAAGCTAATTTTTGAATAGATATTGCGATGGGTAGGTGCAATGAAAGGTTACGCGGACAGTTAAGATAATAGTTCGCCAGCTATTTTGAATTAATTTTGATATCGGCACATATTCGCTCGGCTCGAAAAGACTACTGGCACAAAAGTGACGCAAGATTCACCGGAAGGCATTTTATTGAAAGAGTTGAAGATGTTAAATTTTTAAAGTACAAAATCATTACAAAATCAGATACTTACCGCGAATCAGGTCTCAAATTTAGGGGTCGATATTCGTCGAGAGTCTAGAAGCCGATTTCCATGTAAATAGATATGCTTCATCACTGGTACTTATCACTCACGAAAAGCCATTTAGACCATGAAAAAAGATTGGATGGTGCGTCATTTTCGCCAAATTTATCATCGGGCGTAAATTTTCTTAAATCTTCTTGAGTTTGTTCTACATGGTCACTAAAAGACGCTGTCGTCAACTAACAACTGGAGACTTCGGGTAGCTGAACAGATAGAAGTCAACTTCTCATAAAAGTTTCCGTAGCTTTTAAGAGACTGAAAAATAGAGAATTGATGTCAAAAATATGTGTTGAATTTGATGGTGTTAGTGCTCTTGTGGACGTCGGGGATACCAAGCTTTCAAACTCAAAATTAACGAAAAGAAAAAACAATTGATGAGTAGTTTCATTTCCTGCGATGACCGACACAGAAGAGCGATACAGACTCATGATTAGTGAGTTTTAATGGTCGTGATTTGAAGTATTGGAACTTGAGGACATTTCGTTCCAACAGAACCGCGCAAAAGCACACTCATCTTGCGCTCTAATTGCCATTTTTAGGAATGACCACTTTTTAAGTCAGGTGTCTATTGGAATAAACCTTTAACTACGAAAGCTGTCAAAGTGAATATCAGTTAAGCGTTAAAAGCTTATCGCCAGAAGCTCTCACCAAACCGATTCACAGTGTTTTGAAAAGAGCCTTAATGGTCTTTGTCAATGGACTTTCAGTTTTACGCAAAATTTGATTTCGCCACCTTAAATGAGGAATAGAGTATATTTTTGTCTGGGAATATTCAAAAAATTAATAAAAAGAGCCCGTTCATGACTTCTGCCCGCATTCAGGTCGCGGCTCTGGCCGGAGTTGTGCTCTTAGTTTGTTGGTAATCTTGCTCTGTACGTTTTACGCAACGCAGAATTTATAACTTAAGAACTCCAATTTCTGGATGCTTATAAAATTTAATACAAAATAGATATTACTATTATTAAATATTATGAAACATAGTTCCTCCGTCTGTCTGTCTGAGCGCGATGAACTCAAAAGCTACCAAACGAATTTTCATTAGGTTTTCACCGATGGATGGAATGTTTCATGAGGAAGGTTAAGGTGTATAATTCATAAGTGATTTGTATAAATTGGAGGAAATATGACTATGATTGTATCCCAAGGCTTTAAAAAACTTGCCTATAAAAGCCATTATTTGGCGTGAGTGAATTTTTTAAAAAGTTACGGGTTAACAATATTGCCGCGGTTTAAACTAATTATTCTTTGCTTAGTCTAATAGTGACTTACACACTTTATCAACTCACGATAGTTTTGATTTTCTTCCTTGAATCCAAAATAGTTTTTTTTTCAACTAAATGGGCTTCCATGTTATTTAAAGTGATGGGTAATTTTTTTTCTTGGTATATACGACTCGGACTAGTTAAGTGTTGAGTCGTGAATCTGCCCTACTTGATGTGTTGCAGTTTAGAGGCAGTTATGTGAATATAGCATGATCGTATCATCCGCGAATGCTACTATCTTCGCGTCCCTGGTAGAGGGTTTAGAGATAACCTACTTAGAAGATACTCTAATAGTTCTTAAGTTCGAGCTGTCATCGTTGTTCTGCATGTAGAAGTGTCGATCATTCAGATAGATTTCTAGTAATCCAGTAGTATTGATGAAGTGTCCTTTGTGCCATATACTGTCAAAGGCGTTTGCAACGTCGAGATAAAGAGCGACACAAAATTTGTTATTGTCTATGTCATCTAGGATTTTATTTGTCGCACGATTTGTTTTTGACGGAAACCATCCAGTATGAGGTGCTTCTGTGATAACGTTTTTTTTTATTCCATATACCATAATACTGATTTTTATAGGACAGACACTGGCATATTGTCTTTTGAGCTATTTTCCTTATAACTATTTAAATTATTGTACTAGTTTAAAAGAAGAAGAAGTAAAGATTTGAAGTCAATAAATTTGTTTGGTTGCAAAAAGAATACTTCTTCTCGTGTTTCGAGATTGAGGAGCACCAGTTCACAGCTTTGTTTTTGTAATTGGCTCGCTCTTCAAGAGGATATGAATACTCTAATAATGCGTGTAGCACAGAGCGAGCGGAAGACTTAGGAGAAGAATGAAAGATTGTGTTTTTGGTTTCAACTAACTTCCGTAGGTGGAGCCCAAAATGGGACGGAGAATTTTGATATCGACCTATTAGCTTTGATATAATTCGCAGGATTTTATTCGACATTAGTTCGATATATGAACTTTGAAAGTTTGAAAGATTTAGCTAAACACCCCGCTGTCAGTGTTATGCCATCCACACACAATCTACACAAAGTACTATTTTACACAAACACAAATTAGAAATTAAGCCGATACAACAACCACTGCAATAACGTGACCCATTAGTCAGACTACTATCGCTGGTCGACCAACCTAGTATAGTGCCATTAACTTGATTCCAATGGCAAATGGTGACTGGACCAGATTCGAAAAACTAGACCACTCTACGAATCAAACCTGAAACATATCAATTGCATCAATCGAAAGACAGGCGCTCGACCAACTTCGTCACCCATCTGTAAGCTAAATAACAGCTCACTTTATCAATAAACTTTTACATGGACTTAGCTTCAAACCGCTCTTGTTTGATTCATTAAACATTGTAGAAGTTTTAGATTTCCAAAAAGGACTTTTCCAAGATTCCGAACAAACTTTGAAGATACCAGAGCAGTTTCCGCCCATGAAAATTGCAATACATATTTTTTATTTCTTTTAAAATAAACACACCCAAACCATTGACTCTAATATTTGGTTAACTTAATTTCAATTCATTTAATTGCTTCGCAGAAATTTAAATTTGTAAATTTTTCAGGCCCAAAGTAAATGGAGCTCGCAATTGCTGTGCAAATTGGGTAAAACGATTTCGGCATCAATTGTCCCGGTAAAATGGGCACCAAGCAACCTCACATACATGTGTATATGTATACGTCCTTGTATGTCCATACCAATACCAAGTCTGTTGCTTGTCAGGACTATTTGTGCTCGTAAATTGATTTCAATGGACCAACATGGAAAAGATTTTATTAAAATGCGTTCCGGTTCGCCAGCGCTCAATGAGAAGCACCTACTCCTGTTTTGTGTGTGCACACAGGATGTACGGGTATGCGCGAGTGTTTTATAAAATATATTTTCCACCGTTAATAAATCAATTAATTTAATTGAATAGCTTCGCTCTGTACTGCAAAGACCCATTCGCAGCGGGCCCACACCTCAATTTAATAATTTTCAAAAACGGTCTCCGCGTCTAGCGTTGCCTATACTCGGATTTTTTGTTTTTTTTATAAAATGACGATCAATTTATTCAACTGAGGTCCTCTCTGAATTGGTTCATTTCAGATGAACTATTGGGCTTTGGACGCGACCAAGGGTGTGGTGACATGGTGCTCATGCTGGTCAGGTAAATAAATATGTATAAATGTGTAGGCTGGGAAATTCAGCAAATTGGCGTCGATTCTGGTAATGGAAATCTATTATATTGATTTAAGCAAATATTTTAAGTGTTTGCATTTGAATGCTCCCCAAAAAAAAAGGACTTCGTCCTATTTTCCTTAAATTTGGGAAAATATAGAAAAAACAAAATGAATGTAGAGATAAATTGAAAAGCGAGGCTGGTGTAATTCGTGAAATTTGCGTGAGTTGCAGGATTCAGCTATCCCAATGACATTAGAGCGTTTAAACAGGATAAGGCTGTAAAATGTAATGATTGTTGCCACTGGGGCAATTGAAGATGATTGAATGCCCATCGTAGCAACCGTTGAATGGTTAATTGATGAGCGCAACAAACCAACCCGTCCAAATGGCGGGTGTAGATTGGGTTGATATCAAGGCAGTGACAAACAAACCTTGCGATGAGAGGACTTAATACCTACGATCTCAACGACCCCTTTAAAGGACAGCGGTATGAGAGTATGCCCAGCCCAGTATCAGAAGCTATTTCTGTGGTGTACTAAAGGGTTTTTTAACAGGAACAGGCTACAAAAGTAGAGCGACAGCGCCAGCAAACGACGCCATATTTCTTGCCGCTCTTTTGACATTTTTCTTCAGTAAGGTGTGCCGTTTCTTGATGGAAAGATATACGAGCCAACAACGAGTCGACATTATTAAAATTTACTACCGAAATTCGGAGTCAGTGGCCCCAACGTTAAGAGCGCTACGTCCAATTTATGGTCGTCATAATCGTCCTAGCAGGTCAACAATTGAGCGTCTAGTGGAAAAATTTGAAATGCCCGTAGTATCGAGAATATTGAAGCCCATATGTGTCTCTCACACGTCGTTCTCCAGCGTTGAGCATCTCTGTGACATCGTTGTGACGAATTATGCGAAAAGATTTTGGCCTTCATCCTTATAAGATTAAATTGACGTAAGAACTGAAGTCGCTTGACCACCAGAAGCGTCGTTTATCCGTGAATTGGGCTGAGCAACAACTTGAAAATGGTTCGGATTTTCATCGAAAAATCATCTTCAGCGATAAGGCTCATTTCTGGCTGAATGGCTCCGTCAATAAACAAAATATGCGGTATTGCTCAGGCGGCAATCCACACGTACTCCATGAGTCATCAATGCATCCCAAAAAACTACGGTTTGGTGTGGCTTATGGGCCGGCGGCATCATTGGGCCGTACTTCTTCCGTGAGGATCAAGACCAGCACGTTACTGTGAATGGGGATCGCTACCGTTCAATGATAACCGAATATTTTTGGCCACAATTGGATGATATGGACTTGGAGGACAAGTGGTTCCAACAAGACGGCACCACAAGCCATACAGCGAACGTCACAATCAATTTATTGGAAACCAAGTTTGGAGAACGTGTTATCTCACGAAATGGTCCAGTCGCTTGGCCGCCTCGGTCGTGTGATTTGACGCCGTCAGACTTTTTCCTGTGGGGCTACGTCAAGTCTATGGTCTATGCCAGACAGCGACGATTGATGAACTTCGTACGAATATCGAACGTGAAATTGCAGCAGTATCGGCCGATTTATGCTTGAAAACCGTCGAAAATTGGGTTCAGCGTCTGGACTTCTGCAAGCATGCCCGTGGTGGCTATGCAAAAGAAATTGAGTTCCATACATAATGGTATCGAACGTAGTTTCACAGGATTAAAGAACTTCATTGATATCCAAAACCGTTATTGTTTTATTAGTAGCATTCTTATTGAAAAACCCTTTATAAGCATAACGTGACGTCTATAACAGTTGTCATGAAAGGATGCACATTTGTCATGGGAAAGACGGTCTTCTATGAACTTTTGATGGAAACTAAGAACGAACACTCAGGCGTGCTTATCTGATCACCTTCTGATGGACTTTGAGCCAGACCATTCAATGCTTAAAAGCTGCAGCAGGCATCAAAAGGGAAATTCAACAAAAGACAGAGTCTGCGAAGAGCATCTGATTGGGTAAATGAACCATTACATCCCACAAAATTTAAAAATATGTCGTTTTGAGTCGGCCTCGCTATAATTCAAAAAGTAGCCGAAACAGCTTAAGGCTGCCATCCAAGGAATGTGTGCTGTGATGAAGAATGAGTCCAGATGAAGTGAGCATCACGTGCAGCCCAAACGAACGCAAAAATAAAAAAATAAAGTAATCAAATTAACTCAAAACGATTTTCATTATTAAGAAAGTTCATTTGTATCACGTTTCGTTTGAAAATATTGACATTTGCTTGTATTACAATAATAGGACTACCGGTTGAAAATGTCGTTATTGCAGACAACTTCATATCTATTACTCTGAGGTGAATTTTGACCATGACAGCTGTCACATCAGAAACTGCATGTCATTGTCTAATTATTTCAGTCATAAGGTCATAAGTGAAAACACACAAGTTTTTGTAAAGCCGTAAAATGTCTACATTCCATGCCATCAAAACAATATTTGCGGGAAGTTTTAATATGCTTCTTTCATTTAAAGAAAAAAGCAACCGAAGCGCATCAATTGCTTACCGAAGCTTACCCGGGCTATACTATAGACGTTAGAATGTGTCAGCGGTGGTTAAAGCTGTTCAAAGATGGTGATTTCGATACCGAAGGCAAAGAACAACCCGGCCAGGTGAAAGGGTTTAAAGACCATGAATTGGAGGCATCGCTGGATTAAGATCCGTCACAAAAGCAAAAAGAACTTGCAAAATCACTTGGCGTCGCTAAGCAAACCATTTCCGGTCGTTTGAAAGCAATGGGAATGATCCGAAAGGTAGGACATTGGGTGCCGTACGAATTGAAGCCACGAGACGTCGAACGCCGATTTTGCATGTCCGAAATGCTGCTTGAACGCAACAAAAAGAAGATTTTTTTGCATCGAATCGTCAATGGGGATGAAAAATGGGTACATTACGAAAATCCAAAACGTCGGGCAACGTATGGATACACCGGACATGCCTCAACATCGACGGCCGTTCAGAATACTCATGGCCTCAAGGTTATGCTGTGCATTTGGTGGGACCAGATGGGTGTTGTGTATTATGAGCTGCTAAAACCGAATTAAACAATCACAGGCGAGGTCTACCGACGACGATTGATGCGTTCGAGCCGAGTACTGAAGGAAAAAGTTATTTTGCAACATGACAATGCTCGGCCACATGTTGCAAATGTCGTCAAAACTTACCTCGCTCAAATGGGATATCCTATCCCACCCGCCGTATAGTCCAGACCTTGCGCCATCCGATTACTATCTCTTCCGATCGATGCAACATGGCCTGGCTGACCAGCACTTCCGTCATTTCGATGATGTCAAAAAATGGATCGATTCGTGGATTGCGGCCAAACCGGTCGAATTTTTTAGAATTGCCAGAAAAATGGGAAAAATGTGTGGCTAGCGATGGGCAATACTTTGAATATTGAATTTATATCTTTTTTTCCTCAATAAAGCATTGATTGACATTTTCAAACGGTATAATTAAATAAGTCTTTCCAATTTATTATTTTTATAAACTAAATATTTTGTTGGCAAATTGTGCATGATTTTCAAACGATCTATGTTTTTGTGAATTTTTAAGAATCGAACAAAGCCTCAAAATTTCTCAATATTATCAGTATGATTTTAGTTTTATTGTCATTGTAACTTTTTAAGCTCAGTGCATATTTTTTCTTTATTTTTGCGATAACACAAATTTGGAAAATCATTAAATAATGGCAAAATAGAATTATTTTCTGAAATAATTTTTTCAGGACCTAGAAGTGCAACATTTTTTTTTAATTTTTCATTGTTAAAATCGAACCTCTTTTTGATTTGAGAACACATAGAACTGTGTAAATATTATTTATTTTTTTTTCATCAATGGATAAACGTACTTCTTTTATAAAAGATTCTGCATTAGCGCCAATATAAATATCATTTTACATTAAACTATTTCAATTCTCCTACACGTCAATTTCGAATATATTTTTTGAAATAACCAAAATATCCCTTTTCATTAAAAAAGAAGGAATTAATTTTAAATTTTCTTCAAACGTGCCATCAATTTTATGAAGGCGGAAACTTTCTGATTGAAGTTTTAAGTTCATAGTTGAAATAATGTTAAGTATATGTGAAATAAAATAAAAATGTATTTTCTTACATGGATATTTGATTTATACCATCCTCGGAAGCTGACGATATAAAAAAGAGCTGAAAAGCCGACCATTGACTTAAATTCTATCAACCACTTGTTTAAGTGGCAGCCAACTTGTACCGGATATTCTCAAAATTTTGTGATTTTCAATTCCAATTCAAAAAATCTTTTTGGGCCATGTGCTAAGACACATTATATATCAGGGGCGAGCAGTTCAACTTCTAAGGTGAACCAGGAGCGGTCCAGCCTGAAAATAATGGAAGCCAGCTTAGCCCAAGGATCCAAAGTTGGCCCGAAGCTGTTCAACATTATGACATGTGACCTACCACCACTGGACAATACTACCAAATGCTGTTTGTATGCCGATGACTTGCTGACATACGCCAGCTCGATGTCACCAACGATCGCTGCAAGGAGAGTAGAGACACATATCCGCCGTCTCTACGAGTACTACAAGAAGTGGGGTATTCAAATAAAACACAGTAAAGGTGAGCTGTTCTGCATCGGGAGGCCGATAGCAACAGCCAGACAAGCAACAAGACGATCAGCCGCCAGCTGTCGTGGCATCAAAATTGGATTCCAGAATGGCACCATAATAAAGACGTCCCTGAATGCCCGCTATCTTGGAATACTATTCCATGAGCGGATGAAATTCAATGGACACGTCAAGTCCATTTTGAAGAAAGCCAATTTTGCCTTCCACCGGATCCATCCACTAATGCGGAAACAAAACGGGCTCAGCCAACGGACCAAGCTACTGCCGTATAAGCAACTTATCCGACCCGTTATTACATACAGGTTCCCGGTATGGTTCCGCACCGCATCGAAGACATACATGCTGAAGCTGGAAGCTTTCGAACGAAAGATTCTCCGTATATGCACCGGACTGCACCTGGACAGAGCGAGCTCTATACGGCTGCCCGGATAACTCCGCTCAGCGTTTACATGCCGCGGTTTTTCAAGAAATTTCTCGAGACAGCAAGGACCCACGACAACAACAACATCAGCAACATGGCCAATGATGAAATACCAGAAGAACACAAATACCTCAATGCAATGGCGTTATTGCAATAAGCCCTCTTCCCTCTCGACGTCGAAGAAGGACCAGCAACATTCCACCATGAAGTAGACACTATCCACCACCGCGGATGAGGCCGCATAACAAAACGCAGCACATCAACATCACCCGGATTTGAACAACCCGAAGTTCAACCAACAACAACATTTTAATTTTTTTTCTCAAATGTATTTATTTATAAGAAAAGCCAATGTATTTCGCTGGGCCTCTTTTGTTGAGCCAGCACCTATATTATTTAAGAAAAACAATGTAAATTCGATTTAAGAACAATTTTTTTTTTTTAAAAGCTGGCAAGCCTCCCATGCATCCAAGTAGCTACAGACCCATTAGCTTATTAAGCACTATAAGCAAAATCTACGAAAAAACTCTAAAGGAAAAAATATTAAAAATAGTCGAAGACCGACACATTTTTCCAGATGAATAATTTGGTTTTCGGCGGTATCACAGCACAGTACATCAAGTGCTCAGAATATGCGAGTACATTAGACTGAACCGAACTGCCGGTAAATCTACTGGTATGATACTTCTCGACATCGAAAAGGCCTTCGATTCCATGTGGCACAATGGCCTCATTTATAAAATGATAGATTTCCATTTTCCGTTATATCTGTGTAAAATAGTTCAATGTTTTTTATCCGATCGCCGCTCCAGAGTCCTCGTTAACAATAGTGTGTCAAGTGATTTTTGTAACTCTTCAGGTGCCCCCCAGGGTGCAGTTCTTAGCCCAATTTTATACAACATCTTTACAGCTGACGTTCCGCAACTACCCGAGTGTGAAATCGCCATATATGGTGATGATACAGCAGTTTTCACATCGCATTCATTTTTTCTTAATATTGAGAGAAATCTTCGTAATGCGGTCGAAACACTTTTCAAATATTATAGCAAATGGAAAATTAAGGTTAATGTGGAAAAGATGCATGCAATTTTTTTCACGCGAAAAAGAAAGCAATGCTATGTTCCTGTTAACCAAATTTGTATAAACGGTGTTTTGCTCACCTGGGAACCATCCATTAAGTACCTGGGCATGCATCTCGATAGTAGGCTTACATTCAACGAGCATATTACAAAATCTCTACATAAATTTAAAATTGCAATTTCTATGTTATACCCAAAGACAATAAAATAATAATACTTAAAGTTATATTTCAAGCAATCTTGCTTTATGGTTGTCAAGCGTGGGGAGTGTGCGCAAAATCTCACATTCGGAGATTAGAAGTAGCGCAAAATAAACTATTGAAGATGATGCTAAACCTTCCCTGGCATCATTCAACCTCTGATCTCCACAAAAAAGGTAATGTTGAATTGATTTACAGTAGAATCCAAAAACTTAAAGATAAATTCATGAACCGCTGTGCATTCGCCGTTAATGTTTTGGTTAATCAATTATCTGTCTAAAATCACTTATTAAATTTATATTTATTAATATAGTTCAACTGTGATTATATTCAATTTAATCATTTATTTATTAATTAATTAATTTATTTATTTTTTATTTATTTATGTATTTATATATTTATTTATTCATCTATTTATCTATTAACTTATTTATTTATTTATTTATTTATATATTTATTTATTTATTTATTTATTTATTTATTTATTTATCTACTTATTTATTTATCCACGTGCTTATTTATTTATTTATTTACTTATTTATTTATTCACTTGCTTATTTATTTATTCACTTGCTTATTTATTTATTCATCTAATTGATTTTTCTGTACACTTTCTTGTTTGTTCACCTGTTAAATATATCTAATTACATTGCAAATTTGGACATGCATATCTATGTAACTTTTATTAGCTGTAATATATTTATTTATTTTCTTTTTCCTATTTTGAATGTATTAAATTGAAGGTTTTTGTGGTAATTTTCCTTCAGAAGAGTTCTTTTTATTTGACTAAGATTATTGTATAGAAACTGAATTGTTTTTCAGTAGAAAGATATAGAAACTTAAATATCAAATCTCTGTATGTAAAATGTGCGGCAACATACCAATTTGTAAATTTTTTACAAAAAAAAAAACAAAAAAAAAAAGAGCAATTGTAAATATTATGTTCAATAAAATTTTAAATGTTAAATGTTTAACTTCTAGGGGTAGTTTCTTACAAGCACTTTGAGCCCACAAGTGTAAAGAGGGACAAACACACTGCTTAAAAAATAATTCTGAGTTAGTGTTTTTAAATTTTGCACAAAGCCCTCTGTTCGTTCGTGGCTTAAACAATAATATTTTCAATTGGTATTTGTAGTAATACTAAGTGTTGCGTGATGCAATCGTAAATGCTTTGTGCATCACATGGATGCAATTTAAGGAGCCCGAAAAACTTGTCAAGGGTTTTATTTTTAATTTGACAATAAAAGCGTGAAACTAGTGCCTCATTGCTACTTACATCTGCTGTTTCGTCAACAATAAGGGAGAATAATATATTTCCTAGTACGTCAGCTAGTTTTTTTCTTACTTCTACTGTAAAGTCGTTCTTGATAATATTTGTGGCTTTTGTTTGATCACAAGTTATCCCTTTTGTGATTGCATTGTGACTGGGAAACATTTTTTAAGAACTCCGGGTAACGAATCCATCGTTGACATTGGTTGGTGCTGGACAACACAAAAACATTGCAAGGCAAAACTCAAGTAATTTTTTCCTGTAATAAACAGATTCAGAGTGTCTTTTAATGTGAGTTATGTAATTAACCATGGATTTATTATAAAACCCTTAATAACCTAACCCTTCGTTTCTTCTAAGACCCAAGCTATCTTTTTTACATGTAAAAGAAAAGCTTGTCTGCTTCTAAGCAACAGACTTTCAATAGACGGTACCCAGGTCGAGTGGAAATCGCGAGGGAAGTATCTTGGAGTTCACTTGGACAAACACATACAAGAGGTCGTTAACAAGGTTAACATCACTATAAAGACTCTTTATCGTTTAATCAACAGAAAATCTAAGCTTTGCAACGAGAACAAATTACTAATTTTCAAAGCAATTTTTCAAGCAATTATGTTTTATGGATCCCCTGTATGGAGCAAATGTGCTAAGACACATATTCGTAAATTACAAGTCGCGCAGAACAAGACACTAAAAATGATCTTGAACCTTCCTTGGCATTTCTCAACAAATGAATTACACTACCGGGCGCAAATTGAAACTGTGGAAGCGAGAACTGCAAAACTCGCCGCTAAATACAATATTTCTTGTTTGTCAGCTGATAACAACTTGATTTCAAATCTAGCTTTGTAAAACTCTTATCATCTAGTCTATAAATACATTCCTATTAAATTTTTTGCTATATTGTCTATTTATTTATTTATATATTTATTTATTTGTTCACTTTTTAATTTATTTATTTATTTATCTATTTATTTATTTATTTACTTTACTTGTTTATTTATAAACTTATATATCTATTTATTTATTTATTTATCTTATTAATTTAATTATTTATTTATCTATTTATTTATTTATTTATATATTTATATATTAATTTATTTATTTATTTGTTTATTTATTTATTTATTTATTTTTATATTTATTTATTAATTTATTTACCAACTTTGTGATTGGAATCAAGTTTTATTTATCTCAGCAACTGATCTGAATCCTCTTCTCTCTTGCCCTGGGCAACTTAAATGTGATGGAGGTTTTTCTAGTGGCTTTTCCTTCAAAACTTTAATTCTGTGATATATATTTAAGCTTTATACAAATATTTTAGTTGTGAGGTATGTAAACCAAATCCTCTAACATACTATATTTTGTAAGAAAAATCAAATTGTACTTACTTTGGCCACACTAAAATATCTAATCTAATCTAACCCTTCTTTTTCTTTTAACCAAGGAAAGGGTTCTTTCCATATATTTCGAAACTTTCTTTCTTTTTTTGCTGTTGATGGCTTCAATTCACTGTAATATTTTAAAAATCGTTACTAAAGTTTTGTTCCTAACTTTATTGGTGAAATCACTCTTGAATTTCTTCAGTTTCTTTTTGGTTTTGTGTCTCTAACTCAGCTGCGTTTTACTCTTGTTATAAGCCTAAAAATCAACATTTTGCAAATTTTTCAATATTTTCCAACAAGAAAAACAAAAAACAATTTTCATTGAGAAAGTGTAACAAAACAAAACGTAACACTTTTGTTACGCTTGTAACATTATGGCAACACTGATGGGGACATATATTTTATAAACCAAGCCAGGTACCCAGTCTCAACGTGATTGTGGAGGAAATCTTGCAGCTGATCGGCAGTGAGTTCTTTATACACTCCGGAGCTCCACTAAAAGGTGATCCTACGTCTTGCAACATCTACCGAGGCTTAACGCCACGTACAAGATGAGAACACAAAAAGCGGCCAAACCAGTGTGGATTCAAATCCAGCAAATAGACAGTGGATAATCATTTTCACTCAACGCCAAATCATGAAGAAGACCAACGAATTTCAGGTCAATACTCATCGCTTGTTCATCATCGACTTCAAAGCCGCAGCATCTATAGTACTAGACAGCCGAATTTGAGATCCTTCGATGTACTGTGTAGTTCGGATCAAGTACCTCCGAATATTTCCATACTTGTAACAGACCCCGGGAAGGCGCTGCGCCACCACATGCTATCTTCATCCGCATTCCTTAAGAAATGGCGCAGTCGACTCTATCTCGTTTCGTTCAAATTACTCCTAGCTCGAAGGACCAAATAATACTCTACACAAATCTCATGTCGTCAATTTTCCTGTACACAGCCGAATGGTGGACGACGATGAGATAAAAAACAGGAACTTTGAAAGAAAAATCATCCGTGGGATAAACGGTCCTGTTTTCTTAGTCCGGATATCAGGTTCTTGGCACAAATGAAAATCGAACCTTCGATCTGACTATCAAGCTATCGTGGATGCCAGGAAGATGTGAATGCTCGTATATAGATCCTCAAAGGTTCGATGAACTGATAAGTAAAAATCTTCCTTTTCGAACCCTGGAAGGTGTCAGTAAAATTCTACGACTTGCAACTCTAAAAAGAGCCCAAAAATAATATGAAAGTAATTTTAAAAAACTATCTTGCTCTCATATGGTACCAATTTGTTGGCATACGAATACTAATAACATCGCTTTGAATTTAAGCCAATTCAAAATGTTGGCCTTGAAAAAATTCCCTTCGAGATCCCTTTTAAAAAAATCATTAAATAAACATTACGACATTTTTAATTCGCTTTAAATGCAAACTGTTAAGGAGCTTAACCCAAAACTCATATAGTTCGTCCTGCGAGATTTTTGCGTTTGCCTTTTGTCAACCAATATCAGCTCCAAGAAGGTTATATTCAATAAAAAAACAAACCCAAAAAACATCATGAAACGAAAAAGTTAGAAGCCTATTCCTTGGGGGACACACTCATACTCAGTCCATCGGAACTAACCAAGAAAGAATGGTCCCCAAAGTTCCAGATGTACATCGTTTTCCTTTTTTCAACATCCTTAATACTTGCATTTGAGCGGCCATTTCGCGAGCTCGTACTCGTATCAGCTGTGAGCTGTGGGAAATCTACGAGATATGCAGACATGTAGGGGTAAACCTCCCCATCAAAACTGTTCTACACGCCATCCATTTGCTGCCACTGGAATAGAAGTTCCCCTCCAACAGGCTCTCGGTTCTTCTTTTTTGCCTTTCCATGCACTCATATTTCCAGATCCAGTTGGTGCTTTACGGAAACAGATGTTTATTCCCAGGAACATGCAAAAAACAAAAAAAAAACCGACACTTCCAGGCACATTGAATAAAATGTCGTTCATTGACCATGTTCCAGGACATGCGCACACTACAACTAGTAGTGAAACGTGGTCTACAATCGTCGTCGTTCTTAGATGGCAAACAACATGGCAGGAAGGATTCTCTTAAATGAAAAAAAAAACAAAATTCCCGCAATTTACGTTGGTTTCATCTGAAAATTTAAGGACCTCTTTTTAAAGATATGTGTGCTATGCGAATAGCGCGAAATAATTATCAGGTTGACATTTACAATAAACATCTGGGTAATTACTCTGCAAGGATATCACCACAACACGCACACAATTTCAATTTGTTTTTTTTTTCAAAAAGAAGACATTCGCACAGGTCGTCCTTTAGAATACAGGATATACTCATACTCCTGTGCATTTTATTGGCTTTCGTAGCTGCCGTTCTTCGAGTTACAAGAGTCAAATCCGCTCAACTTTGTGTCCTGTTGGCAACAAGGGTAACACAACTTTCGATTTTATTTCAAAATATAATCCCGTAATTTATTCATAGGACTCCAAAATGACCGAAGCCACAGTGCAAAATGTTTCAGCATTTTCAAATGGCATGCGGTTTTTCTAGTTAGTCGTTTACCCACCTGTCCCGCCTCGCCCTCCCTCCAGCACAGAGGAAATTAGTAAAAAGCGGAAGGCTTACAAAGGTACCTCGAATTTACTGTCCAAAGTCAGATTCAGAGTCACAGCACACAGTCTCGGAATCATTGTGGGAGAACATTTCATAATTTAGAATTAAAGGTGTGCAGGGGGTGTGCCGGTGTAATGTCATGCCCATGAATTAAGCATGTTGACGGCCCATTTGGGAGAGAAGCCCCAAAGGGTGGTTCGCTGGTTGGTTTTTGAGGGTTTCCCAAATTCTGTGTATTTACATTTAATTTTTCCAAATTAGAATGAGGGCGTAAGGTTTTGGTTCATGGGCCATGGACCATGGACCATGATCCACATTTATAACATAATTATGCGCATGGAAAAGGGGTAAGCATTCGGTTTAAATTTTTTATGCGGCAACGTTTTCCGGACAATCCTAATTAATAAGGACCACCGGTGTAGCTGTCTGAATACTGCCTTTGCATGGCAGAGTACTTGTACTGCTGGTGGTGTGTCGTGGGTAGGTCGGGTTTTTATTACCAAGTTGTTAGTTTAAGGTTTGTTTTGAGAATATATGAACCAGGAAGAAAGATGATTGTTATTTGCATTTACTGGTGACGACGGAGGTAGTTATCCTTGTTATCGATTCTGAGAGTTTAAGCCTAGTTTTGTTGTTTTCTAATTCTACCTTGGCAATAAAATCTATTTTAATTTACTTCGCGGTTTCATGAATAAATCATTAAGGCATCATTTTAAGCATAAAAAAACATTTTCAAAGAAGGTGAGTTAAGAAAAGATTCTCAAGAAACTAGCCATGATATTTAAACTCCGCAAATTAGCATGTGCCTTCGTGCGTATATGCCCTGTCTTTTGAACGAAAGCTTAAAGAACAGCAATGCAATTCAATAGGAATGGCTTTATTGAAACGAATGTTGGATGAACAGAGTTATTGGAGTTAAAGCGAAGGAGTGAAGAAAGCACTGAGACCTATTTTTTTACCAAAATTGGTTTCCAATTTAATGAGAATAAGATCGAATACATGCTGTTGACAATAATTGGACTCATCGTTCTCCATTTTTATCCAGATCAGCTCCAATATCGACTGCTCAAATGATACCACGACACATCCGGCTTGGGACAAAACTTTTAGCTCAAAGAACCAAAAAATTAATTCTGGGAGTTCTTCTTAGGGGCGTTTTTTTTTACACAAATAGCTGATGGTAAAGTCTATAACAATAAGCTTTGTTTAATAGATAATTTTAATCCATTTCTATTTAAAGAATTGGTTTTGGTGCGAGTAGGTCTGCCCATACCATGAACTTCCCATCTCAAGATAAAAGAAAATGTAGGTGCTATTTTATTGAATCATTAAAAAATAGATGTGCTTGTTCAATATTCATTTTTTACACTTTTCTCTCGAAACTACCTAAGTCGCCTTCATCCGATTTTGAAAGTGTCCATACATGTGTCTTATAGAGCGACACTTAAATCCTTCGAGAAAGGGCTTTAAGCAATTGCTTTCTTAGCCACAGGTATTCTTCGTTTGATGTCAGCGTTAGTGTTATTATCTGTGTTTGTAGCGAAGCCCAGATAGACAAGTCCCAAATAAGCTCAAAGTTATAGCTGTCTTTGTTAACGTTCTGACCCAAATGTCGCTTACCGCCAAACCCATCTTTGAATCTTGTCTAAACACTCAGAAACGCACTGTTGACATCAAGCTACGATCCCTAATTACTACTGTGTCCAAAAAATAAGGTGACATATGAATTTAAACTGCGCGCGTCGAAGGATTTGGAAATTTTTCTTTCTTTTTAGGTTGGTAGTACTGTCAGTGACATCTATGTGAAATTTCATGTCAAAATATATTCATAGTGTTTGAGATACGCGTCGTTTTGTGAGCTGCTAAAAGTGAGTTTTTCGTTTTTTGCGATGTCGAAATTTATTGAGCAAAGAATTTGCATTAAATTTTGTTTGGGGAATCGATTTTCTGCTGCGGATAATTTGAGGATGGTGCAGAAAGCCTTTGATGATGAGGCTATGTCTAAAAAAAATGTTTACAAGTGGTATAGTGATTTCCAAGCCGGCCGTGAACGTTTCGAAGCCGAAGAGCGTTCTGGGCGACCATCAACCTTAACCGATGAAGCTCACGTCCAACAAATCAAAGATTTGGTGTTGAAAAACCTTCGATTAACGATTAGAGACCTCACTGATGAAGTTGGCTTATCGAAAGGCTCAGTCAATACCATTTTGAAGGATGCTTTGGGCCTCAAGCGCGTCAAATCTCGAATGGTACCGAAAACATCGAATTTTTTGGAAAAAAGGCGTCGCGTTGAAGTGTGTGAAACAATGCTTTCCGACTACCAGGATGTCATGAAATGCATTATAACTGGCGATGAGACTTGGATCTATGCTTACGACCCCGAAACAACCGATCAATCGAGCGAATATCGTGCCAAAGGAGAGCCGAGAGCAAAAAAACCGGGCCAAAGTCGCTCAAAAATCAAGGTCATGTTGACTGTTTTCTTCGATAATCGTGGTGTTGTGCTTTATGAATTCCTTCCAACCGGCCAAACAATCAACAAGGAATATTATTTGAACATTATGCGTCGTTTGCGTAACGCTATCCGCCTAAAAAGGCCGGAATTGTGGAAAGACAATTCTTGGTTTTTACACCACGATAATGCACCATCCCACACCGCACTCGTAATTCGTGATCATTACGCCAAAAACTCAACCCATATCGTTCCGCAACCACCGTATTCACCTGATCTGGCGCCGTGCGTCTTCTGGCTGTTCAACAAGCTCAAAAGACCGCTCCGGGGACACCGTTTTGATACGATAGAGGAGATTCAAGCCGCAGCGAAGACGGAACTGAAGGCCATTCCGGAAAGTGACTACAACCAGTGTTTCAAAGATTGGAAAATCCGTTGGCATAAGTGCATTGCATCGGGAGGGGATTACTTTGAAGGGGATGAAATTGATTTGGAAGAATAAATAAAGAATTTTCAAAATAAATACAATGTCACCTTATTTTTTGGACACAGTAGTATATCAACATCTTCGGTCGGTGACGTCTTTGCCAACCTTACTGCAGCAGCTTGAGTTCTCCATCGTCATCCTGTACAAAAGGACGAGCTTGGATGGGATGCCAAACCTAGAAAAGGCTCCATACATCTCGGCTGTGTGGACGAAACAGAAACCGAAACAAATCTTTAAATTGATGAAAAGGTCGATATGTAAATGTTTAGTCTATGGTGGACTTTTCTGGTCGAAAGGCCGTTGATATGAACGGATATGAACTCCATATGAATATGGAGGGAGGGGTGTTATAGACAATGTTGAAAAGATTAATACCTCGACTTTTTAATCTTCGTGGCCATAATATAGTAAGCACAAATGGTTCTTTCATGTCCTCAGCATTGAGTGCAATTCTAATATGATGTTTTCATTTCGAACTTTGCAGGCTTCGGTTTGAGGTCAGCTACCCTGAGATAATTGTTTTATTTGTCGGTAGAATTTTCGAACCTTTTTCCTGTTTCTTAATCTGTAAACATCTTCGATCGTGCGCTTCTCATGCTCTTCCATAGACGCTGCGACCGTTGGCATAGCTTTTGGCAGTTGCTTTTCAACTTCACTAATAAAGTGTTATAAATCAGACAGCCAGAAGTATCAAATATTATCTAGCTTATTTTCAAAAGTATTACATTTTGTGAGAACTCTGTTTATAGGGATTCATATTTTAAAAGTTTAAGGACGAGTTGCATGGTGACACAAACTAAATTTCCTTTAATCGTAAAAATCGAAAGCACGGCCGCCGCCCATAAATTGATTTAGATTTTTTTTTTGGAATTAAAATTTGACTGATTCGATTGAACTTCGCCTTAAATCATGTGCTGAGTTATCACTGAAACATCACTTACAGATTATTACTATTGCTAGTGCTATAATAAATAAAAAATATATGGCTTAAAGAGGATCACATTCAGTCCAGTTTTCTTTGCAGATTTTGATAGGAGTTTTTTTTTATCTCTGTGTCATTTTCTGGAAATGTGTTTTAACTTTGTCATTTAGTTTTCCCTCGATCTTTTGCTTTAAATTCAATTGCCTCATGTAATTTGCGCCATGAGCTTCTTTTCGCTAATATATTGTAACTATTAATAAGCGTCAAGGTACAGCCGAGCAGGTTTTGAACAAAAAAAACTGGTGGCTCCATAATTTTCTAAGGATGTTTACATGTGTCAGTGTTGCAGACGTCACTCTGAGTCTTGAAAAATGGGAAAGATTTACAGGATTCACATTTTTGAAACAATTTTCAAAGAACTTCCGTGGAAATTTGGATCAGGAAATAGAGAAAGGGGCATATCAATGTATGAAATGGCCTCAACTTAATACAGTTTAAGTCTTTTTGGTCGTCTCTATAGTTAGTAATTAACTTAGTTAATATTGATGAAACTTTTGGCATTAAAATTGAACAAAAAAAACATTTTAATATGAATTCGTCCGGAAACTTATGAACGGCAGTGTATATATTTATGCATATTATGCACAATAAATTTAATTAATTTTGAACTTTTTTTATTGGAAAACTAAATTGGTTTAAATTGAAGAATTGAAAATGCCCCATTTTTTGACAGTTTTTTCGTCATAAAATTCAAACCACCCTGTGAAATTTAACAAAAAGCTTTTCAGGTGATAGCTTGATTTGTTCTCGAGTTAGGCTGTACGAAAGAATCCGCACAAACGTACGTACGTACGTACACACACACACACAGATATCTTTCTAAAAACAATGGAATCCGTCTACCGCGAAACGTTGAGAAATGTAAAAATTTTGAATTTCGAAAATCGGACCGCGCATATACGCGCCACGGCTAGCTGGAACGAAGCCGTCTTCAAGGGAAGTAATCTAAGGGCGTGAGTTCATAGAATCTTGGAGGCCAGTCTAAAGGTTCATCACCCAAAATTATGCGCTTAACAAATGTTTCCCGCAATAAATTTATGGTATCGCATGCCTTGTTCCAAATTACACCATCTTGTTGAAATTAAATCTCTGTCAAGTCAATACCTTTCAACTGAGGAACAATGAAGTCAGAAAGCATGTTTCTATAGCGCTCTCCATTGACAGTAACATTTTGGCCGGCATCGTCCTTAAATAAATGTGGACTGATGATTCCATCATTCCGTTAAGCACACCAAACCGTGCGTTTTGATGGATGTTAGGGCATTTTGATAAAGGATTCTCGATTCTATCCAAATTTAGCAATTTTGCTTTTGCTTATATGCCCATCCATAATGGGCCTCATCGAAGAACAACATTTTGCGTTTAAAATGAGGCTGAATGAAGGTGAAGCTGAATCATGTTTTCGGTCCATTCAACAAACGGGACCGCGCTTTCAAGTCTTGCACCAGCTGGACCTTATACGATTTTGAGACAAGATTGTTCCGTAAAATCTTCCATAAAGTGGACGGTCATACCTTCAATTGCGATCCACGACGGCGAATCAACTTATTCGGATTCTCCTCAACACTGCGCTCCACAACGACAATAACTTCTTCTTGGGGATGCGTTTTATTTACAAGAGTGTACAAGGTGCCTTAAACGATTCATCGTGTTTCCAAAAACTTGATCACATGGACGATTATGTAGACCGTAAAATGGAAGTAGCACACGAAAAGTCTAGCGAACCGAACCATGGTTTTCCAAAAGAAGTTTGCATAACTTTCACGCGTTATTATGGCGTTAATCTATTCCTCGCAAAACGTTTTTAGCACCAATCAACATTTAACTGTCAAATTGACAATCTGTAGAAACAGTATTGCCAATTTAAAAAAACCAAACTTTAAAAAAAAACACCATTGGACGTTTAACAAGTCAGTAGAACAGCTTAAAGGGATCTTCGAGCGAATAACTTCAGGTCGAATTTGCAGTCCGAGTATGCCGAGTAGATATAGCTCTGACCTTATCATGGTTTGGTCATGGCATGAGTGTCTCTCCCCAAAAAGGGATCCCGGTGCAGTGCAATTAAAAAGTATTCGCAAGGAAGCTTGGGCTTACCAACTCGAATCAGCGTGCTCGGGACAGTGATGGGTGAGTCATTCGAGAGTCCAATAAGAAGGACGGTAGACTGACATTTATGCACTGTACTTAAACTGATCTGCAACATTTTTTCAAGCTTTGGCGATGATCCATGGATAAAGAAGAACGAAAGACAATATTGAAAAATATCGTCATCTGATCTCAACTTAAGACAGCTTATTTTCGACGTTCTTGAAAAAGGAACTCGAAAAAAGTATCCTTCTTGGAAAGACAGAGTTTGGGTCGTCCTTCAAGCAGCATGGAGATCAAATAGACTGGAAACTATCGAGAAGTTTTCTCCAGCTGTACTTTAAAAGTGCTGAGAGGAGGCCCTTCGTTGTCTTTTTTTGTTTGCTATCTCTTTCTACTGAAGCTCTTTTCGTATTGCTTCCAGATTTAAGCCACAGCTGTGGCTGCTGCTGTAACTGTGCTTTATGCTGTAGTGTTGGTGAAGGACATTTGGAGTCGCTTTTTGACATTTTTTCTGTGTGAGCCTGATTGGCTTTGACGACGAGCAATGTCGGTCATAGCTTCATACATAATATTGCTGCTGATTCCCCTTTTTTCGTTATTCCCTTCAGTGGTCTCTCTTCCCACTAAAGTGACAACATGCACAAAAAAAAAAGAATGAAATGAATGAACCGCCTGGAAATCCTTCACAGACTCATACAAATAAAGTTTTTTATGACCACAAAAGCAGTTAATGATGACCACAGACAACGGGCACGAATTTCAAATTGAGATAAAAACAATGTCCTTCCATGAAGCTGTTCTGTAGCGTACTGACCATTTTCCTAGAGTAAAACTTCCACGAAACGCAAGGCTCTTTGAGAAATCTATGTTACTGGAGTCTCTAACTATTTGTACATTAAACATAACTATCAATGATGTGTATAAATATTAAAACGACAGATAAAGGTCCAATAAATCCGTGTAAAATGTCACTCGCTGTGCGCCATCCAGCGGCACAAATTCCTCCAACCTTAGAAATGTCATGAAGAGCCATGCAGATGCTCATTTATAATCGTTTACTCGCAGACCGAATTCTGTCCAAGAGCAAACGTTACAAGCGAAGATTAACTACAAAACTATGCCATGTGTTACGTGATTGAGGCTGTCTCATCCCAAATGTGCCATCTCAATCTATTTCGCTATCCTTAAGTCTCTAACACGACACCCCGAGGAGTCTGAAACAGTCGTACTCATCAATTTTACTCGTAGTTTCTTCTCTCACAACAATTGACTATGAAGCACCCTCGTCACGCATTCCAACAAATTAACAAATCCAATCGAAAACTTGCAATAGTTGTGTCGACCGAAAACACACCAGAACCCATTACCCAGCCAACACGAAACCATTTTAATTACTTTGCGCCAAAGAAACTTCAAGACTACCACGACGAACGGACGGACGGACGACGAAGACGACGCGACGAGAACAGCAAAAAGGACCTCTGTTCATATCCACGTAGCAGATGCCGCTTGCTTCCCTACTTGTACCCACATCTCATTTCGCATTCTAGTATCATGTCAGGCATTTACTTTCAAATGTCACGTCAAAAGACCATTATCAGCGATCCGGAATGCGGTGCACAGCGAAACGCACGCCCGCCAACCGGGTCAGGTCGCCTCGGGAAGATAGCCCAGATTTACGATAATGAAACACAAGACAGTTTATAAATTATATCCCAATGATAATCATGGGCCCAGAAGTGGCAGATGGAGTGAGCTAATCAGAGGAATCTGCCAGCTGGTAACTTTTGCAATAAATTTCTCAATTATCCTTCAATCCTTCCAATCATTGGTCATAATTACCGAACAAGCTCAAGGGTCACATGACACGTTCACATTCGAGTTGGAGTTCAGTGAACAGTGCGCAAAGCGCCAGCCATATCCGGCCAATCAATTTTTCGCGTCGGAGCCAAAGTAATCGTCACGTTCCGGTGTAGAAGGTGTCGTTTTTTTCGTGTTGTTGTTTAGCTCCATATCCTTGGAACCTTTTGCTGCTCTTCCTTTTTGGGGGGACGACAATGGCCAAATGAGAAAAAGGTATCCGCGAACTCATTGTTTGCTAATCAAAGGAATAGAAGTTTATGTTGCTGTGCCAGCTGGTTGGAACAAGGACTACGAAGCGACGACGCACGGACGACGACTATGAACATCGGGTGTGAAGTCCTTCAAGAGCAAAACAATTAATCACAACGATGACTTGAAGTTCCTTAGGCACGTACAACACCGAAATGCAGATGTTTGGCGTGCGATAAAGTTCTTGTTTATTTTATTTTTTTTTTTTTTGGTTTTGGACACGGAGTGGGTTGTTGGGTGGATTTCTTGGAGAAGTTGAGATCGTGGAGAGATGCTTTTCCTTTTTACCCAATCAATGTGGAAACTTGTTGCTAATTTTATTTTGATTGGAACGAGGGTTCTTAATTTTTTTTTCTTATTTTTAAGAAAAACGAAAGCTTTGAGGGCAAAATAAATGTGAACTTCGTCGTTTTCTTTTTTGCGTCTTCTTGGAAAAACTTTGAGGAACGAGCAGAGATTTTGATGAGGATGGATAAATATCGGGAGAGTTGAGTGACCTTTAAGGGATGGCGCATGCCGTATAAATTTTTCATTTTAAATTTGATATAAAAATGAGCGTTAACTTTCATCCCACTTTAAACTGCTTCTTTTCTTATTTTTTTCGAGAATTTATAGTTGCTAACTTCTTGAATTTTCTTACTTTATTAAAAGCCATATTTAACGAATAAAAAAACGTATTGCCCGATACCGAAAAAGTTTATGATTGCAAAATTTTACGCTTATGAAAAAAATGCTTTACATTCAGAAGTGAACATCGTTCGTATACAAGATATCCCGTAATTAGTCGACGAAAAGGTGTTTCTTGGGTATATACTAAGAAAAAAATTGTTCAACAGAATGGGTCACAACAAACCATCTACCACATATTAGAAAACCAGTCAATTCATGGGCAAAAGATGGGATAAGATAATCTGCAAAAGACAACAGTCCTTTTAGAGTATTTCGAGACTAACAGCGACGTCGTAAATGACCCAAAAATCTTAGACTACAACGATGTTACACACAACAGAAGCACTACCAAGATGACAGCAAAAGAGATCGAGCTATTCATTAAGAACGAAACAAGCAATAGAAAAGCACTCGGCTTTGATCTCTAAGATGGAAAAATATTAAGAGAACTCCCCCAAAAAGCCTTTTAAGCATTTTAAGCCTCAAAAATGTTCCCAAACTTTGGAAAGTCGCGGAAATAATCGCTGTTCCTAAGCCAGGAAAGGACGCTACGAAATTAACTCTATACAGACCAATCAACCTGCTCCCACTTCTCTCTAAAATTCTTTCAAAAAAGGCTCGATCCTATACTGACACAGATCTTGATAAATGTTCCCAAATATACCCAAGGGAGCATTCTTGGTCCACTTCTATCTACAGCAGATGTGCCTCATCCCAGCAAGGAGACGACAATACACGAGTAAAGTAATTGGCTCGCTCTTCAAGAGGATATGAATACTCTTATAATGCATGTAGCACAGAGTGAGCGGAAGAATAAGGAGAAGAATGAAAGATGATGTATTGGTTTGAGAAACTCAGATGAATTTGGTTTCATCTCACTTCCGTGGGTCGACCCCAAACGGGACGGAGGATTTTTGTTTCGACCTATTAGCTTTCACCTGATTCGCAGGATTTTATTCGAAATTTGTTTAATATATGTACTTTGAAAAATTTGGAAGATTTAGCTAAACAACTTCGCTGTTTGTGAGAGCCATCCACACACAATCTACACAAATTATTTTTGACAACACGAACTAGGAATTAAGCCAATGCAACAACCACTACAACAACGCCACCCATTTAGTCAGACCACTTTCGCTGGTCGACCAATCCAGTGATAGTGCCATTAACTTTATCCCAATGGCCAATGGTGACTGGACCAGATTTGAAGAGCTAGACCACTCTAGGAATCGAACCTGTGACCTATCAGCTCTACTAACTCCGCCGCCCAGGTGTGCTGATGATGTATTTACAGCGGCCGAACAACTCTTGCGCGGCAGTTTGACGGGTATACGACGTCTTGAGAAAACAAAACGATGTCTGTACTATGCCCGGCTATGAAGTGGCTAAATTAAAGAAAAAAATTCGATGGCCGTTCATACGGAAATGGAGAAGTCAGTTGGTATTGAGCTCTCTTCGAAGGAGCATCTCCTCTCTCTGCTAAGACCAAATATTTTTAACCCTTTAAATATTATTTTTTTTACTTTTCCATAGTTACACGAAATAAACATTTTATTTGTTTTCTTTATAATAAAGGTTTATGTTTTGACAATTCAGAATTGGGATATGAAAAACGAAGATTTCAGAAGGTACATATTGCGTATCTAAAAGCGTAAAAAAATAGAGCCTACGATGATCACTACAAAAGGAGTAAAACGACACGAGTCAAAGTCTACTAGGGCGAGAAAAACGATTAAAAATTGGAGTTAACGTTCTTCAAGTTGCGATCACCGAATCCAAATTTCGGTAGAAAATTTTTATAATTTGCAGACGTTGCTCGTTCGTGTACTATACCATGATAAAAATACTGAGCTTACTGAATAAATTGACAATGACATTATTGATGATTAGTGAAAGGGCGCGTTCATAAATTAAATTCAATGCTGTAAAGTCCCTATTGGTAAACCCGATATAATCCAGACGAGTTTGTTACAATTGACGAGCAATTACTTGGTTTTGATGGACGATGTAAATTGGAAATTTTAGTTGCTTTTATGTTCTTCTTTATGTTTTATTTGAAAAACTCAATCATATTTGGAAAACGACAAGGCGATCATGTTGTTTTGGATCTCGCTAATGGTTTGCAAAGTCATAACATAACATATCATGTTGGTCAAAAAATATTGTCAAAAGATCTTACAATGGCTGGCAGTATGAGACATATAATAAAAGAAACATTCTACTAAAGCTGCTTGAATGTAAAAAAGGCAGTTGCATCAATCAATATTTTCATTAACCGACAAAACAGCACTGGTTTCGGTCATTGGAAGCAAAAACAAGGACGATATTGCAAAGTACAATGTATAATTGTATTGAAATTGGATGAAAAAAGTAAACCCTCAATTAAAGAGAATTATAATAAAACAAAAGGTTTGCTCATATTCATCGCCTCTATTTCAAGTTCCTTAATAACTTTTGTTAGGCGGTCGAGATAGAGCTGCAAAAGAAAAACCACTAGGTGACCAGTAAATCCGAATTTTCAAGCAACAAAAAAAAAAAAAAAACAATAATACTAAGGAATTTTACATGTGAACTTGGATTTTCACTTGGAAAACATGATTAAGAAAGATCGGCATCATCAGCTCCTTTACTTGCAAATGTTTTACGTTAAAGCTCGACAGCATAATCTTCAGATGATATTTCTGCATCGTCTTCATCAAATCTTCCAAAAAGATCAATAAACGTTCCACTCCAAATTAAGGGAAGAGCAAGATATTAATATTAAAATTCAGCTTAATAATAATATTTCTGAGACATTTAGTTGTTTTTGCACAAAAGCTCTTTGTAAAAACCAACATAATCAAAATGTGTGAAATGCGTTCAAGAAAAAATACTTTAAATTTATTTTAACTTGTTTTTTTTTTATAGTATACAATTATATAAGTAATTTATTTGCTTATATTAATTTAAGACAGAAAAACATTTATGAAAAATACATCGAAATCCCACATGTTTACAAATCTACATAGAAGGCTAGACAACGTATTTTTCTTTTTTGAGGATGAGAATGCAAAGGTTAATTTTTTGCTGAAAATGTTGCAAACTCGAAAAGCTGTCCTTAAAAATAATAAATGCAATAAATTCCTCAACAATGTTAACACAAAGGATAAGCAGCACCAGTTGTTTATGTGCATCCAGATTGGGTTATTAACATGTAATTATTTTAATTGAACGAAAAGTGTTATTATACATGGTGGCCCGTTCTAGGTATGCTAGGAAGGCAACTTTAATCAATCTTTTTTATGATAGCGAAGCAAATAGATGGAATGTTATACCCCTTATTTTCGTAGAATACTAGTGACTCCTTTTTACGAAATATTCTAGTTCCTCAGTTGTTTTGGCGCAACGCGATTTCCTAACTTTCTATCGTCAACTAATCACATACTAAAGTCACTCGATTCAAAGAGAATGGAACAACACCTAAAAGAAAATGCGCCGGAAAGCTCCTAATATTAATCCTGATGGGAATACCGCCGTTGTAGGAACAAAGAGCAACGAAAAGAAGGTGAAATCGCAGTTAACATAAAAAATATTGTGATGAAATATATAATAAAATGTAAACCACTTTTCATACTATTTACAAACAGTCACAAATATATGTAAAAATGAAGACCTTATTGGGTGCTACAAAAGAGAAGCCAAATTATATAAAAAGTGGCTACCAAAACCTAAAGATAAAGAAACCGAAAAGATATATATTTTCAGAAATATTGTGAACTAAAAATATTTGAAAAAAACTTGTCAAACTATAAAAGAAATAATTGGGAAGAAATCCAAAAGTCCACCTTGATGAAACTTTTATAAAAAACTTTAACAAATAAATTTGCGAATGCATTCCAGAGCAATATAAAGAAGACAATATACGATTGTCCCATAAAAACATCAAATGGAAAAGAGAGCATAATAAAAGTGCTTAACGTTATCCAAAGCCTGGAATTGAAGGACGGAACAGAGAACGATGGCATCCACCCACAGAAAAAAACAATGTAGCGTTGTTAGCGCCCATTATTTCTAAACTTGTAAATGCTAGCTTCAATGAAAAGTTAATTCCGAAAAATCTTAAAATATCCATAGTTCGAGCAATTTATAAACGTGGATTTAAGTCTGAACTGAACAATAACCGGCCAATAGCCGTCTCACCAGTTGTTGAGAAAATTCTAACAAAGAAGGCTGTTTTTGATTTTAATAAAGCCTTTGACATACTGCCACAAACCATCTTGGGTTCGTGCAAAAAAACTAGAATTCGACAAGACTGTCTGAAATGGGTCGAAAACTATTTGCATATTTGAACCTATCGTATTTAAGTCGGTGTTGCATTCAGTGAAGAAGTGAAAGTAACTTATGGGGCACCCATTCTTCTACATTATTAATGCCAATGGAATTCTTAAAGCGCTTTAAACCAGCAAAGTGTTCGCTTATGCAGATGATAGCAGCGTCACATTAAGATATTAGAATCATGCAAATGAAATAAACCTTATGTACATTAAGTCATCTCACATTTTGTACCATAACATCTGCCATGTTCTCATGCCAACAATGCTACCAACAGCATGTCATGACCTACATCGGAGGTGTTCATATAAATAAGTAACTTGGTGTTATAGTTTGTAGAAGAACTTCACCAAAAACTCAAAAAATAACAAACATAAGAAACATTACTACCAACAGTCCTGAACGAGGCTTAAATTGAACTTCTGAAGATTATCCAATAAGAAGGAAATAAATCAGATAATATTTTTCTTACAAAACTTATTTAATAAATAAAGTAATTAATTTAAGATGAACTTATAATAATTCTTGAAATGTGTAAAATCGATTTTAAAATCTTTTTAATTTTTCAGTTAAAAAATTGCATAAGAAAAAAACGATAAAATTACCTTCACGATCAGTGTTAAAATTTGATACTCACTTTCCCGCAGACAAGTCAAAAGTGTTTACGGGATCATTGAATAAAAATTGAAATTTAAATTAACATCGTTAATACGAATAAAAGACACAGCTCTGGAAGCTTAAAGATGAATATCTGACCAGAATGCGATACCTTAATGCCCGAAAAGATCGGAATGCTGTTCCAGCACCTACAGGAGGATGCTCTTTTATCAGTCACTTGAGTAAAGAATGATTTTGATGTGAACTTAAATTGGATGTGTCCAAGCACTGGAATTCGGCAGAGCCGGCAGAGAGTTTCAAATGATCAGTTGTTTACCTTAGATACAACAAATTTGTTGGCACGATGCTGTGTTATAATTTGGTAAATAGACGAGACTGGAGAGCTCTACCGAGAGGCAAAGAAAGAGTTGATTAGAATAGATTTAAGGGGCCTTCGAAGGAAAATTCACCATCGGATATGACATCTGTAATGTACCAAGTCTGGAGGGCAAATCCGTTGGCTAAACGATGTTCCAGATATCAGCATATTTTAATCGCAACCACCAGATTCATCAAAAACAACACCGAACCTTCGATTCAAGGATCAAGCAATCGAGAATGCCACGAAACTTAGCCAAGCCAATTGGAAGCAACTTGTGCGGGACCTGGACGGATGGAAGCCGATTTAGTTCAATCTCTCGTTCAGGCCAAAGATCAGTAAATGTAAAAATTTAGTTCAAAAGAAGATTGTCCGACGTAAGAATCATTGAAAATTAGTATGAAATATAAAAATTCCGTCATAGATCGACACCAAGCAGTGCGAGCTTGTTTTCTTTATTTTCTTGCCCTTATTACCCTTAAAATGCTTTCACATGGAGCTAGATGGAGTATGACGGATTGTGTCATTGGACTTTTTTGGCGCCCGAACAAGGACGGAAAATTTAAATTATCAAATTCGCTGATTTGTTTTCTAAGTGCAGATTGTTGTTTAATTCTTACAGTAAAATTCATTCCAAAAAATTTCTTAAATTTTTATTGACAAGGTTCCGAGGCAAGAGCTTCATCATAATAAGCCGAAAGTGCCGGAAGATGGCACTTATAGTATAATGCTCGTGTCAATTTTCCAAAATTGATTGAAATAGAATCAGCAAACATCAATGTCAGCAAAGTATAAGCTGGGTGTATATCTACATGCTTTTTAAGTCAGCATGAAGAAATTTTAAACGAACTCAAAGCGTACAAAAATTCTGTAATGAGCTTAAGATTCCACAATGACCTTTGCAGTGAATGAACCCTCATCTCTAGCTACAAACAGTCTCAATACCCGTCGTTGCATAACAACAATCCACGTACCAAAGTGAAAAAGCAAAAAAAAAAGGAAAATAACACCTAATCGCCTCAAGATAAATCGCAGTGCATTACCATTCACATTTTGCATCCAGATAGTGAGCCCCAGCAAGGACATTAAAATCAAAAGCAATATGTTCTCTGGAACTGTCTAGACGAGTCATATGTTCGGCCAGCGCTACACCAGGATGCAATGCTTCGCCAACTCCTCAACTGCTGCAGCACATTCCATTCGTTGAAGATGAAAATTACACATTTCCCGTTTGTTTTATCCTTTTCGGCCGCATAGTTCTGAGATGTTGAAGTAAGGACGAGAAAAGAAAATATAAGAAAAAAAAAAAAACAAAACAAAAATGACAACGTCGATTTGTAGTCGAATCAATTTTTGCTTTTAGCAATTCAGTTTTATTTGCTTGTTTCCAAGGATCAAAACTAATCCGTGCCGCACGAAAAGTATCGCGCACTTGTATCCTTTATTGTCCTGCAAGTTTACATTTTGACTGGGAACTTTTTCTCAACTTGTTTGGGAGGTTGTTTCCTCGTTGGATGTCAAGAAAGGAGTGAAATAATGTCACAAGGACCAAATTGTTTTCTTCCTATTCGAAAGGATATTATTTCCACAACTGTTGAAAGAGTGCGTGAAAGAATTGTGCGCATGTAAATTCAGAGGGCATTTCTAGTCAAGCTGTAATAAGAACATATTCATTTGCAAAACATCTCACGAAATATCAAAGACTATATTTTTTTGACTAAAGCATCTTATTTTTTTTCTGTTTTTGAGATGCAGCGTTACAGATACCCGAGGCTCTTCACATTCAGTACACAAGAACACAAAAGTATTTAGATTGCATACTTTGTTCGCTCCATTAACACTCAAAGGATACAAGTCTCATCAGCGCCAGGAGAGGAACCATGAACGAAAAAATAGAGAAAAATTAAAGAGACTGCACGACTGTTTATTCGGAGATTGGTGTCTTGCATTCAAAGGAACACTCTTACCCCAAGGCCTTGAGAATGGCACTAGAAGCCCATAAAAAAAACACTTGGGAATTTGCCAAATGTTTGGTTTTAGGAGATCCTTGCAAAGAGGTAAGATGCACGAGTAATGAGCTGCGTTTTCCTTTTTTAAAATGGTGAAGCACGTCTTAAAATATAAATTGGAATACGCGTTTAGGGGTTTCTTAGGTTTAGTATGAGTAGGTTTCTTTTGACTTACCGCCTTTCACATTAGCGAAAGCCCTTGAATATTCTTCTCTTACGATCACGTTTCTTTCTTTTTTCAAAGTCCACCCAAGATCTATAAAGGTAGGATCAGAACAATTTGGAATGACAATCCTTCAACAGTAATTTTAAAAGTGGGAAGTGGTTTGTTAGGAAATTGATCCTTGGAGGACAAAACACAGCATAGCCGATGGTAAATTTTTCTTCCAAAAGTTCCTTAAATTTTTTCTGCAGTCTTCGTTCGCCCAAATCTCGGCTTAATATAGAAAAATTGTTTTTCATAACCAGATTTTGGTCCTTCGAGTTAGTAGTTTCGATATTTCCTAACAGATCGCCACCTTACTCAATCCCGAGTAAGAAAAATCCTTTGACTATTTTAATGACGCAGATGTCTCTGTCTATAAAATGCTGTTCACCTTTAGAGCTTCAATGAAGGCACGTTGGGGGCGAGCGATGATGTCAATATCGTCTGCGAATCCCAAGATGTGGAGGGACTTAAAAAAGAAATTGCCTTCCATGTTGACTCTCTCCCATCATAATGTCTTTTCAAAAATTAGGTTGCACATGCCCTTGTCGTGGTACGATGCAAGTCTGGAATAATTCGAAGGCTTCCACTCCACTCTGCAGAGTATTGCGTGTTGTAAAGTTTGCGCACCGAATCTGCTAACGCGGGTTCTAGAATTCGGTCATTCGGGGCAATGAATGCTGTCATATGCGGTTCTGAAGCCGTTGAATTGGTGGTGAGAATTGATTTTGAGTTCGTTGTTCTTTTTCAGGAATATGGCGCTATCTGTTCATTTGTTTGTGATTCTTGTGATTTAAAGAAATGCTCCAGAAGTTGATCTTTAAAGTAACGTTAAGCTGGGATATACCGTGATATGTAGATATGATGGATAATGCTGATAGTGCAGTCTTCGGGTATACTTTTATCCTCCCAAATCTGACAGTTAATTCGGTTCATGTTCCCTGCCAGTACATCTCCGCCATTATGTAAAATCTTTTAGGGCTACAATATCTTCTTCTACAAAGGTTTGAGTACCTAGTTATAGGCTGAAGTTGGGGTTTCTTCGCACGCCATCTCTCGCCCTTTTGGTAATTTACAATTTTACAATTTAATCTTTATTACTCAGATATATTTTTGATGTACAATTTTTTTCAATAATTTTTGACTTATTACTAGTTTAAATACATTTCTGCGAGCGCATAGGGCTCTGCGTTGGCCTAAAGGCTTAAAATAATTACATTTTTTCTAGAAATTAAATTTGTTTTGTGTATATATACGTATAGTATATACTGTCTTAATTAAACGCCGTGCGTGAGCAGCGCCGACGGTCTATGATGATGATGATGATGATGGCGAGAATGCTTCTAGTTTCTTGGTGTCATCCCCGGTGATAGTTGGGGTGATTCTGCTTACTCTTGTCAAAGTCGTCTATGAATCCTTCTTCATTTGCTATTCTATACCCCGGGTCCATCATTGAAGGGACATTGATATAGCGATTTTCAATACATGGGCTACCTGTAATTATATTGATAATATTGTTGGAGTGGGAAGGGATTTTGCGTAGCATCTTTGAGGACATTACGCATAGATACTTTTCTATGGGTGGCATGTTTGCCGTGCTGTATGGTATTTCATTACTATAGAAGTGACGGGTTTCTGGATTTCGGTGCAGACCTGTGCAGTAACGAAGTGCTTTTCGCTCGAAGATTTGAATTTTCTTCATTAGGCTTGGACTTATCGTGAACCATATTGGGAAACAATATGTCACGATGGGACGGATTAGTTGCTTGTATAGCAAGAGTTTGGTTCTTGTATCCAAACCGTTCCTTATTCTCATCAGTGGGAGGATTAGTGTGGCTGTCGCATGGGAATTGAACCTAAGTCTTTCTTCGAAGTGAATTCGTAGGTATTTGACTTTTTGTTTTGGTCGAATGATCGAGTTATCGGGCATGGTCAAGGCAAGATTCTTGCACTTGGTGGCTGAACCATTGTATGAGGCAGTCCTGAAGCAGATTAGTTCGGTTTTGGTCGTGTTTATTTTCATTCCCCATTGTCGCTAGTAGTCCCAGAGTTTAAGGATATGTTCCTCAACATTGCAGAAAGCTACAGAGGCATTCTGGAAGAAGAATACGTGACTGATTCATCCGCGTATGGCAGTGTTGTTGTTTTCTCACAATTTCGTGGTTGGTCATGGGTATGGAAATTGAATAGGGGTGGACCAAGCTTTGTACCTTGCGCTACTCCTGCATGAGTTTCAAAGACCGGTGAAGTAGATGTTCCTACACGAACGTAGAATCTACGACCCGTAAAGAAACTGTGTATGATTTTAATAAACGTATGGGGAAAATTCAGTCTCATTAGTTTGTATACCAAACCATTGATCCACACTGAATCGAACGCCTTTTCTATATCAAGAAGGCAGGCAACTGTGATCTCCTTTTTGTTAAGGCCTATCGTTGTGTCTGTTGTGAAGTTTCAACAACGGGTGAAAAGTGGAGTGGGTTAGTTTGAACCCAAATTGATTTTGTTGGATTACACCAATCGTTTCACAGACCGATTCGAATTTCCTTAGTATCATCATTTCCAGAAGTTTGCTGAAATTTGGAAGGAGTGAGATCGGCCTGAATTGGGATATGCAGTTTGCGCTTGGCTTTTTGGGGATGGGAAAGATTTCAGCTATTTTCCACTTGTTAGGGAAATAGCTGTTATTCACGCAATTATTCAATATAATTGTAAGAAATATGATAGCAGTGGCAGGTAGTTTTTTTATAATAAAGTTGGAAATTTTATCGGGTCCTGAGGATTTCTTGGCGTGTCCGCTGCGAATCTCGAAAGAGAGATCGGATGGATTAGTGAACTCATCTGGGGATATCGGCGAGACTGAGGAATTTGTTTCCGTAAATTGGGTTATATGTGGCACATTATCAACGGCTAGAGACGATACTTCCGCGTTAACTTCGTGCAGAAATTGTGGAAGGTGGGATGGAAGATTTGGACGGAAGCTATTGGCAAATTGGTTTGCAAAGGCGTTAGCTTTTTCTCCTTTAGATTATAAAAAGTGATCACCATGTTGAAGTTGGTCCACAATTGGGGATCTTTGCCAACCAGTTTATTGATTTTTTTGAAAGTATCAGGGCCTGGTTTGATTTTACTGAGTCTTTTCCTAAACTCGGTGTTCACAAAATCTTGAGTATTTTGCTGTATCAGGGAATTCAAGCAGTTGATTTGTGATTGTACGGATTGGTACTCACTGTTGCGAGTGTTAAACGTACGGTGGAAGATTCTTTGCAGAATTTTACGAAGCTTTTGCTTGTATTCATACATTTGAATTATATGGTCAGGGAGGTTCTGGTATTTTCATTTAAAGGTTTTTGACTCCGATTGTTCCGAAATAGTCGCGGCAATCGATCTTTCTATTTTTTCAATAGCAGTGTCGATTTCTGCGTTACTCAGATTCGAAGTGGAGTTGGGGATGTTGTCTATGAGTTTCTCCGTCAAAGATCCCTCAAAAGACTCCCAGTTCATCTTGCGGAAGTCGATTAATTCTTTGTTCTGGGGTATGAGAATTTTCAGGCTATTATATAGTTTTAAGCTGAGTTTGACCGCGAAGTGGTCAGAGTCGGAAGGAATAGTTTCGCATTTGTAATTTGTTAAAGATGGTATTTTACATACGAGACTTGGTGAGCAGATGAAGAAATCCAGAGTTGAGGGCGTGAGAGGAAAGGTTGGGTTTGGTTGCGATACAATTTCAAATTGGTGTGTATGGGAGTTGGAGGAAAGCCATTCTGCAATTGATTTTCCTTGGTTGGAAGTATCAGAGTCCATCCAAAGTGGATGACGAGCGTTGAAATCGCCCCCAATGATGAATTGCGGGAAATCCTTACAAAACTCGTGAAGTGTGGTGAGGTCGTGGTAAAGGTCATTTTTGGTAGCTCCACACTGATTGTAGAGAGAAACCAAAAGAATCGGTGTGCTGTTTTCAAGGGATATGGTTATGCACGTTGTTTCAAATGTTTTTAGTCCTTGAAGCCTAATTTGCTGACATTTAAATGCTGAACGGATAAGAATGGCCGTGCCAGTTCCGAATAAATCTCTGTCCGTTCGGAAAAGAGTATAGCGTTCAAAGTGAAGACGGTGTCTTCGACTTATCCTTGTCTCAGAAAGTAAGACAGCATCAGGGTTATTCCGGTGGAGAAAACTTTCTAGAGAAATCCGTTTAGGATGGGATATCAATGAATTGACATTGTAGCTTATTATATTCAGCTTGTCTATTGTCCTAGACATAGTTTAAAGCAGAACTCAAGGTACATGTGCTTCTTGCCCATATCGTCTGGGCATGCCTCGTAGAGAGGAATAAAAGAAGTAATTTTTGACATCAGCGTTGAGAAGTCACAACCAAAAAGTCGTTGGGAGTCATTCAGAAAGGAACTATTTGACGTTTTCGTCTTATTTTGAGATTTGCCTGCACTTGGTGTTTGTTTTTGAGTCACCTCAGGAGTTTGTGTTTTAGGTTGGGGTGCAGGTTTCGCTACTGGGGCTTTCTTAGCAGGATTGGGATTTATTTTATTAGTTTTAAACATATCAGCAAAAGACTTACCTTCAATCAGGGCAGATTTTACCGACGTCAACACTGCTACCTTGCGATCTTGCCGTTGTTGATCCTTTTCTTTTTTCGCTGCTGCTACCTTTTTGTACGCAGAGCATCCCTTATAGTTGGCTGGGCGACCCTCTTTACCGCAAAGGACACAGTATGGTTTGCCCTCCTCCGTATTTGTGCGGCTACATTGTCCGGGTCCGTGGTCTTCCTTGCATTTGACGCAACGGTGCTTCATGCTGCAGTTAATTGCAACATGGCCGAAGCTTTGGCAATTTCTGCATTGGGTGATGTCCTTTGATTTCGCCCTTTTGGTCGTTCTAAGAGCTTTGAGGATGCGAAGCCTCTTTTGTTACTTCACTGAGGCGCCCAATGTTGAATCTCCTTATTCTTGCATTGTTCACTTTAAGAGCATTGGCCAGTCGGAATCTATTGGGTTGGCAAGTAAGTAATTGCGGATTTCACTCATGGATATATTTAGCTGAATTCTTAGGTTTGCTGACGTTATCGAAATGTCAAATACATTCTGTTAATTGATAGTTGGTACCTCAACAGTCGATCAGTAAAAAAAATGTTTTGATCGGCTGTGTAGTTTATGTTTGGCGTCCGTTGAAAAATGGAAAATCAAAACGAACATTTACGTCATATTTTGCTTTTCTATTTCCGGAAAGGAGAAAACGCATCGCAAGCTCATAAAAAGTTATGTGCTGTTTATGGTGAAGAAGCTTTTAAAGAACAGCAGTGTCAAAATTGGTTTGCCAAGTTTCGTTCTGGTGATTTTTCACTCAAAGATGAAAAAAGCTCCGGTCGTCCAGTTGAAGTTGATGACGACAAAATCAAAGTAATAATCGATTCGGATCGTCACAGTACAACATCCATTTTTAAAACGATTGATAACTGGTGATGAAAAATGGGTTGTTTAGAACAATGTTACTCGGAAAAGATCGTGCAGCAGGCCAGGTGGACCAACTCAAACAACATCAAAGAAAGTTATGTTATCAGTATGGTGGGCTTACAAAGGAATTGTCTACTTTGAACTTTTACCACCCAACCGAACGATCAATTCAAATGTCTATATTGAACAATGCAGTTGATGAAAAGTGGCCCGAATTGACAAATCGAAAAGGTGTTGTATTCCATCATGACAATGCAAGGCCGCACACTATTTGGTCACTCGGCAAAAATTATTGGAGCTTGGTTGGGATGTTTTGCCACATCCACCATATAGTCCTGACCTTCCACCATCTGATTACTTTTTATTGCGATTTTTGCAAAACTCCTTGAATGGTAAAAATTTCAATGATGAAGTCAAATCGTACCTGGTTCAGTTTTTTGCTGATAAAAACCAGAAATTTTATGAACGTGGAATTATGATGCTGCCTGAAAGACGGCAAAAGGTCATTGCTCAAAATGGCAAAATGAAAAAATTGTCTTTTATTTTCTAAAAAAATCCGCAATTAGTTAGTTGCCAACCTGATAATTCGAGCTGCTACTTATAAGTTGTCAGAGTTGACTTCATTTGTGTTCGTTCGCAGAGTCAAAATATTAGTGCTTCTGGCGTGGTCGATTTGATTCATAGTTTGACAGTCTGTGGATTAACAGATAGCTTGATGCCATAAAGTCATTAAATCGAAATTTATCTGTTATTGTTTCGTACAAGCTGTATGTATATGTTTTCTTAACCGGCTGTTGACGTCGTAGTAAGGACTAACTCCTAGGGCTCATTTCATAAGTCATTAAAATTTCTTTGTCATAGAGTCTTCAGCTTTTTCGGTCATATGCACATCGGTCACTCTTCGTCTTGAAATCGAAGACCTTTATTCTTGGCCGTTTTTCCACGATTTGCAGCCTAATATGACAAACCATTTGAAGAACTTACAGTGAATTTCACATCGTTTCCTCTGCTTTTCAATCCTTCATATCGTAGATCGAAGAAAAAATACTCTTCTTATGCGTAAAGATAGGGTCCTGGAGTGTATGGTGTTCTTACATTTCAGGAACATATTCGCATAATGCACTAGCGCCATCAATATGGGTCCTTTCCTTCACCTTAAAGGGTTATCCTTGCTCGCCACGAAGACGCTGCATTACCCTTCGCCTGTTGTTTTGTTTTTATTATTTGCTCTCTCTTCTAGAGGATATTTATACTCTTATTATGCACGTAGCAGAGAGCGAGATTATGTAGTGGTTTGAGAAACTCAGGTGTATTTGGTTTCAGCTTACTTCCGTGGATCGAGCCCGAAACGGGACGGAGAATTTTGATTTCGACCTATTAGCTTTCACATAATTCGCTGGATTTTATTCGACATTTGTTTAATATATTTACTTTTGAAAGCTTGGAAGATTTAGGTAAACACTCCGCTGTGAGTGTTATGCCTTCACAGCAGAGCCAACTACACACAATCTACACAAACCACTATTTTGAAAACAAAAATTAGGAACTAAGCCGATACAGCAACCACTGCAATAAGGTCACCAATTAGTAAGACTACTTTCGCTGGTCGACCAAGCCACTGATAGTGCTATTTAATTGATCCCAATGGCAAACGGTGACTGGACCAGATTCGAAAAACTAGACCACTCTTGGAATTTAACCTATCCATTGAATCACTTGAAAGGCAGGCCCTTTACCAACTTCGCCCAGCTGTGTGGTGACTAACTTCCGCCTGGTTGTAAGCAATCAGTACATAATTTTAGGTCTTTGTAAAAATTGAACCCTCCAAACCAGCCGAAGCCGGCTATTAAGTAGCCACGTCAAAAATAAAGGCATATCGACATCGTCCAAATGTTGCGGCTTCTCTTGGTGGTGCTCATCCGAAATGTCCAATTTTCCATCATTCTGGCGCATGGGTTATGCTGGCTTTTAGAGCCACTCTAGTTTGTGATTTATTTGTATAGACCTGCGGTTCAGAAAACCCCACAAAAAAAAGTCTAACGGGGTTTAATCGCAAGATCTCGGTGGCCAGTTCACATCACCTCCACGTAAGATGACCATGCCTTGGAGTCGCTCGTGCAGAATAACCAATGTGTCGCGTTAGCTGTAAGGCTCGTAGCTCCATCCTGCTGAAACCACATGTCGTTGGAGTCCATATGGTGTTTTTGAACGCTTTTTCTTTCCACTGTGATTTGGCAACAGAGACTTAATTAATGACTGCCAATATGACAAACGTAGCTTCAGTCATATGGCCGCTAACAACTGTCAAACTTCGTAGATCCCTATTGAAAGATCCTTTACTAATTTAATGTAAAAACCGTCAGCAAGATGTTTAAAGCATCTTTACTTCCGCGCTAGTATTTCGAGCATCCTTACCAATTTCTTAAGCTTCCTTGCTAGCTATTACTCCTCTTTGATATTATTTGACGTTCGCAGGACCTTATCTTCACTTCAAACTAATTCAAAACCACACTAATATGAGCAAATTATATTTACAAAGAACTCCAACCATTTGCCTCAAAATACGATTTCTATCCTTCAGCAATCAGATGCAGCTCCTAGATGACTCTTCCAAAGGCAATCCCCAATGCAGCTGACAAGCATCATCAGGACCTCCTGTTCCTTAACCACCATCAACAATGAATAGATATCGGAAAACTGCAATCCCATTACATATCGAGTTTGAGTTTTTACCAGCGTTTTGTAAACGAACCATGCTGCAGGAGCACAGGACCGGAACAAAACTCGATACGAATCTTGACGTAACTTTTAACAACTTCTCCCTGGCGCGGCGCGGCACGGCGTTCTCGTATCTCGTTGCTCATTTCCTTCTCCGTTGATACAATTTGTTTTCAATAGTCCAATTTTGTCGGGGATTGCTCTTGTGTTTCTTTTGGCGTCTCTCTCTCTTGGGGACCGAACGAAAAGGACGACGGCGACGCCAAAGCCAAAAGTAACATTCTCAAAAGTTATATATTCAATTTATTTCAATTTGATCAGAGCCGAGAAGAAAACTCCAGAATTGAGTTATTGACAGACCATGGTTGGTTCTTTGTAAGTCCAAGGAGCACATTCATACACATACAGGACCCACCTGAGCGCTGATGATGCAAACTGGGCGGCGTCGTCGTCTCATTCGGTTGCATACGAACTCCTAGAAAAGTCGCATGCATTGCCCCATCAACAATTCAATTGCAATTGATTTTCCGTCTTCTCATTTTGCTTCTATTTATTGTTATCCTTGACAGGATCTCATTTATTTACGCAGAGGGCCTTCATAGCGAAAGTTTCCTTAATTTCTTAGAGATTTTCAAATGTCCTTTGCACATACACAAAATAGAAACAGCGCGCATTGATTGGTATTGGCTGTGGCGGTAATGGCAGACTCCCTAGAGTTTTGTCCCTCCAAGGACCAAACTTTTATCCTCATTCAAATTGTTGGCCAAAGATTTCATCGATGGACAAAATGCAAAAAGAGAAACGAGAACAGCGTCCTGTCAACAGCACAGTGGAGTTTCGGGGGAGTAAAAAACCAAAACAAAAAAAAAGAATCTTTAAAGGACTTCGATCAGGATGAATTCGGGAAAATATCCGATATGCAAGAACACTCCAATTGCTGCTCCCTTCCATAGCCGTTTGCAATGTTTACTGCGATGAAAGCCAGTGACAAAACCAGCAAAGCAAGGACAACGCAGTGGACAGCAAGACATAGAAAAAGATAAACAGAAGAGTGAAAGAGAAAAAAAAAGAATAAGAAGAACCAACGTCGAATGAAAAATGAGTCCTCTGCATGAGTCTGAATCGTATCAGTGTAATTTAATTTTGAATTGGCAAATTTTTGTTTCCACAGAGGACAAGGACAAGCGAGAGAACCCTTTTGATAGTACCCCCCACCCCCCCGCTCCGTTGACGTAGTTGTTAAGTTGTGAGATATTAATAATGGAAAGGAAGGACGGAAGGAAGGAAAATGACATTTTCCGTCTTCGATTGGAGCATTAGGACGACAGTTGTAATTGGGTTTTAATTTTACTTCGTTCGCATCTGTTTCCGGTGATGAGTGGATTGCTGGATGAAAACAAAAAAAAAACCCAAAACATCTTAAAAAGGAATTCGCATTATTTTATTGGTATCCTGTGGGTGTTATTGGGTCTTCAAATTGGCTTTTAAAAAAGTAAAAGGTACGGTATACTTTAAATTGGATGAAAATAAGGGATCAATGGGTTGTGGGATATGGCATCTACACTTTGTGAAAACTCATTCAATATTAAAAGGACCTTTTTTTGTATGTGTGCCAAAGGGACGAAGCCGGATGCAATTCTTGAGCTACAATCCTTTGAATATAATGAAGTAAGAATATATTATTTTTAGAAAATGAATATATGAGAAAGAAAGGGGGTCTATTTAAATCAGTTAATATATTCGTCCTTAATGACACCACAGTAGAGATCCGATGGAGAGCTGTTGGTATTTCAGTTTGTTAAAACAACAAGGATTCAAACACTAACGACAAAAATCTTACTGGACGAAAAGCCAAACAGCTGAGAAATTATTGGGATCCTTCGAAAGAAAAATCCGCCATCGGATATTTGGTCCTTCCTGCGAGGAGGGCGAATGGAGGAGAAGGCATGGCCCCTAACTCTACGAGCTGTAGATGTGGATACAGTCCCGAAGGTGAAAATCCGACGAATATACTGGCTCGGCCACATCGAGCCCGGTTCAAGCATTAAGAAGTCGCGGATGCTAGGGAGCACTACACTGGAAGTAGCCGGGATTAATTTTTGTATTTAGTCTGCATGGTTAGAGCCTGATGTAGTGGCTCCCTTTGCCAATTATTGCACCATAGTAATTCCTTCAGTGTCCCAAAATAATGATGCAATAACCTTCTCTGCCGAACCGACACATCGTTAAAGAGCGTCGCATCCAGGTCCTCGATCGCTTTTTGGTTTCTGGATCAAAATGGTGGATCTATTTCTCGTCGATGGTCATGAAACGTGGCAACAAATTCTCCTTACCTGCATGGAACTCTTCGAGATTCACCGTCGAAATATCGACTCTTTACTTTATTTTTTTCGTCGGTTAACATTCATATATGATTCTTTGGCAAGGATTCTTTGAGTGATACATTAAAAGTGTTAACATTTTTCACACGCGGTCACGGAAAGAAAAAGTTGTTGGCCCAAATATGGGTTTTTTTCAGATACTTTGTTGGATCTCCTCTTGCTGCACATCGGCAAGACATTGACTCAGATAGGTTTTTCTATGTCGATACAGGTATAGTCCTCCAGGTCTGGATAAGTAAATATTTAAGAATTTCAATTGCCTTTGGACGCTTCTTCGTAAACTTAAGATTACTTATTGAGTAGATACTGTCAATTGGATTAAGAACTGGACGGTAGGAAAGTCATGTTAGTACATCGATGCACTATTCTTCAAATTAATTATAAGCCTAAAATTAAAAGTAAAAGTAGCCTTAGTAAGCCTCTGCTTTGACTTTCGATTCTACCAAGACTGTTCTTCATTTGTCATCTCCAGAGACGGATCCACAGACCATAAAACCTTCAGTTTTGGGGGGCATCATTCAGTGCTCAATCTTTTCTTTGGTCTTTTGGCGCAAGAATCCTTATCTTCCCATCTCCAACATGCAGCTTAAACTTTGATTCATCGGAAAAGATAATATTTTTCCACATGTCTTGACTCCAATTAAGATGCACTTGAGCACAGAGCAATTTTTTATCACTGACTCTTATTGCAAAATCCGGCTTCAGTACTGGGTTAAGTGGTCTAAGTCCAGCTTTCAAAAGCCTTTTTCTCACTGTGCCTGTAGCTACAGATCAGACACAGATCATTTTTAAGATCTACCGAAGTTTTGAATCGATACCGATGACTTTGGAGCACCTAAACACGGTCTTCCCTTGGGGTCGTTCTTTTGGGCATATCTGAAGCTTTCTTTCTGCTGGCAGTCCCGGTCTCACGATATTTTTATTGTTCGACCAACATTTTTACAACGCCAGTGTTTCTACTTTTTATTCTGACCTAATGAAAATATGAGGTATTAGGTTTTTTTGAATTTCATGCGAACTGGAAATAGTCGAATTTCAATACTTTTGGATCACCCCTTGTAGGTATTCAATTGGGCCTGTTGGTTCAAGTTTTTATTTGTGGTGAAATGGAAAGTGTATAATAGAATGACTATGGCGCGGCTTGGTTTTTGTGGTCAAGAGTTTTTTTTATGTTATTTTTGCAAAGTCGCTTATTTCACCGATTCCTTTCTTTCAGTGCTGAACTCATAACTTTCTGATGCAGTCATGCTCTTGATGAGCAGTGACAGAAGAAGTGCTCCAGGTCTTCTTTTCCGCCTCAAATTTGTAGACCAATGTATTTTCTATTAAACCGATTCTGGATCAGTTAAGTAAAATGTGCCCTGTTACCAGTCAAACCATCAACCGTAAATTTGTTCTACCTGCTCTTTTTCTTTTCTCGGTTAATCAATTATTGATCTCACCACTCTAAATGTTGCAAGGTTAACCCATTAATTTTTGAATTTCTAGTTTGTCCAATAAGTGGAAATGCTTTTTATCAATCAGGGGGACTCCTATTTGTCTATAATCCTTGCTCATTTCACCACTAGTTTGTCGGCTTGTTCATTTCCTATTACTCCTTCGTGCAACCGTAGTGACGATCCCGACGATCCTCTGTCCGGGTGTTTTTCTTTCCAGAATGTCGAATCCAACAAGAATTGTGTAAATTGAAAAATGCCCGCAATATCGAGGATAGAGAGAGAGACAATAAATTGAGCCAGAAAACTCTTCAATCTTTTTGCAAACAGTTGTGGATACATGATCAATGATATGTAATGCATTTTTATAAAGAAGCCGCATCTATCACTTAAAGTTCCCATGAAAAAGCCTTTCCATTCAAGTGACACAAAATCCAGTTGAAAAATTCAAAATAAAAATCACTCATACGCCCTGCATACCTGTGTTGAGTGAAATATCAGAACAAGGTGGTCTCACAATAATTTAGATCTCCTGTGCGGTGTAAATGTAGATTGACACGCATTTGCCTACGCAGCATCCAGCAGACTGTTTGAGGCAAATTGGTCTCACCATACGAAGTTTTAAACTCGCTATAGAAAAAATAAACACGGCCAAGTGCGAGTCGGATTCGAAAGATTAAACAGTTTTTTCACTTAATAAATTTTTGTCTTTTCGATTTCGAGATTTCGACTTCTCTTTCCGTCAGCGTATTACCGAAAAAGTATCTCTTAAAAGTTTTTGCAAGCGAATTCGCCTTTTTAACCTGTGTTATCCGAAAAGAATAAGCTATTTTTAAAGGTGGAATAAACACATTGCATTTTTTAATGGTTTTTACCGTCCAAAATGGTTTGGAGCCTTAATCGAAGAAGATAGTAGAAAATTTCATTTCTTATTGCAAAATATGGTAACTTCCTTTTTAATAATCTTATTAGCATTTTATTTTCGAATTTGGATGTTGGGTGTCCATGTTCGGTCCACTTTCTTCGAGCCAAATTACGATCACATATAACTCTTTTGATCTCATAAAGAAGAGTAGGCTCTTGTGTTGGTCTAAACGCATTTTTTGGAATAGAAGTATCAGGAGTCTTTATTATATCTGTAAGTAATTCTACATGTCGATCTACCTGCTCTGTAGTATTAAAAGTTAAGGTATCGCAGTTTATTATTCTTGTGATTCTTAACTGAAATCTTATCCAATTGGCTATGGTCTAGTTGTACCTACTCTCAAAATTGTACACACTGGTGAAAGATTTAATCTAGTTTATGCTCTGCCTGGTTCTCTTCTTAAAAACTCTGGTATTGTAGTCTTTTTTAAAAAAAAACTGTAGTCATTGTCAAAAAAACCATCTTACCCACTCGAGCTGCAGCGTTATATTTTTTTGCCAAATTGATCGTTTGATATCCCCGCAAGTTTAATCGGCCCACTGTACCAAATTATGATTTACTGATCTAATAAAAAAGCAGGACATTTTAATCTCATGGAGTTCAGTCTTGTTAATAAAGTCGATGCTGTCGGGCATTTGCCGAAAAGAGACATTGTGCCCCCCCCCCCACAGTATTTAGCAAACAATCTCAACAATTTTTCCTTGAATTAGGTTCTGCTCATTAACATTTGCACTTCCCGTCAACAGCTCAAAATCTAATTTTCGGTACCACTTTATTCCGCGTCGAAGTGCGATGTTTAATAATTTCAGTTGGTCTGACAAGTCGATATATTCTTTGCATTTATTGTGCTCAAGTAGTTACTGGGCTCTAATTTTTGTTTGCCCCTTTTCTGCAAAGTTATCATGAACTGACCATGAGGACATCGCTTTTGTCCTTCCACTTTTGGACACTGGTGCCGTGCTTACATTACTGAGTAATCGATTCTCCAATTTGAATTTTTTTTTTCAATCACTTGTTTTGAATTGAATTTCATATTTATTTTACCTGTTCCAATAAGATAGGCTTTGCGCTGCAGGATGGAGAGACCCAGGCTTTTAGGAGCATCTTTCATTTGCCACAGTCCACTTGAAGGTCAAATGTGAAACCATCTTTCAGGAATAATTTGAACAGTTGAACAGTTTATTTCCAAACTTGAAGAGTTTATTTCCAAGCTTGTGTCTCTTGTTGGAAATAAATTGTCGGAAGCTCAGTTTCCCCCGAAATGGAACAGGAGTTTCATCACACGCTGGGCAAATGTAGACGTCGGGTGTTTTTAAGCTCTGGAACGTCTCCCGTATTGGTGTCAATTTTTTCAATCTGTCTCCGGTAGCTTCTTCGTTGCAGAAATGCAATGTTCTTAGCAATAGTTGAAACCGATTTCGAGACATCATGGTATAGCTTGTGTTTTTGCTAGGTTTGAATGGTTGGTAGAGAGCATAAGCCCATCTGTATCACAACACACAGAAGCTGTTCCATTTTCTTGGACTTCGTTGCTATAAACTTCAATATCCGGGCTTTTGGACGAACGGTTTGCTGAAGACATTGTTTAGCATAGCGATTGGTTTCATCAACCTAAACAAAATAAATAAAAGTTATTGCTAGTTTATTTAGAGATGTAGTTTGTCGCTTTTCGAAAAATAATCACCATGAATTGTATAGTTGCATCTGATACAAAGGTATGTCCTTTAGATGCAATCCGGTTGCTGTTTGCCACTCAAAGTCAAACGTCGGGTTGCACATTTCTTCAGCATTTTTATCGTTCTGAATATCGCTGTTGACTCAGTGTTTCCGACTTCTTCGTCTTTTATTTCAACCTCAGTATTTAGAACTTGGATACTGTTTGCAGACTCTGGTGATGCTGGCTCTTGAAGCTGCTCTGTGGACCCTGCTGCTTGGAAAGTTGATGCCACTAAACCAGCTAATTGTTAACTGACTTTTCTCACTAGAGATTCATATTCCGAATTCGAATCGATCCCACTAGGATATAAGAATAAAAAACACGAACTAACGTCATTTTCCCCCGTCCGAATTTGCGTTGGCACATTAGATTCATTTGGGGGCCGTGCCACCACAAATTAATAACGGTAAAATTGAGGTATAAAAAAACTTTTCTAAAATCAATTTCCGATTATGTTGTGGCCTGTGAAAACTTTTTTTCGAATTGTATGGTGACACTCAACGTGTTAAAATATTTTTTTCAAACTCCTGCCAACTGACAGCCTTCCATGAAAAATGGTCCTAAATACCCGTCAACAGTCTGCGACTTCATGTCTTAAATGATGTCGCAGGACCTTCCGGGTTCCCGCAGAGACAACTACGACAAAAGTGACATGTTACGAGAATGCAGCATCGCATATTCCATACGTTAAATTTTATTTCAATTTTAATCCACTGAAAAGGACTTTCATTTCCGCCTGTCAAAGGGATTTTAAATGCTCCTGTCATTTCCCACTTGATCACAGATGCGAGAGAAAAATGCACTGCTTTATTTCATCTCAGAACTCCACTTCCCCCACAGGATGGCTGGACCAGTTTTGTGTCGAAACTATCTGGCGAGTGCTTCATTTAAAAGCAAGTTCTTGTAAAGAAGTAATATCCGTTGTTGGCGCAAACATGTATTAATTTTTTCACTTCTAAAATCTACAGGACATGTCCTTAGTCCTGTTCATGGTGAAAAATAACATACCAAATCTTAATCCTTGTGCAAGTGACAATTGTCCTGGAAAATGGTGTTGAATTTAGCTCCTGTGTGATGGATAATGATCACACATAAGTAAACCGACGCGTAATTCCCGTTTAGTATGATCACAAGGACGATATCTTGATGTTGCTTACATCATCAATGACAGGTAAATATGTGTGTTCTGCATCGAGGATGCCGCAGCAGGGATGATTGAGACGTGATGTGAATTTTAAATTGTTCCCTCAACGATTCCGAACAGGACGAAGCCCCGTCCTGGTGATGGTGTTGCTCCTGGCCGTGGAAGTACTCGCATCCAGGTGAAAAGTTCCATTGGGAATAATTTTTAATTAATATGCGTTCGACTGGATGCTTGCATCGGTCGGGGGTAGAGCTATGAGGCTGATGACTCCCATGATGTTTTGGCGCCTCACAACAGATTGGGCTGTTGTGGCGTGGCATGAGGATGCGCGGAATGTGTTAGCCTTGATGTGTTCTCGCATTTCAATTAATGGAATGCGGCTTTGAATGCTTGCGACTGGAGGTTGGTGAACGGAATCGGATTACACATCCTCTTTTGACATTCTAATTGAATATGATTTCTGCCTGAAGATGGTATCCGGATTTTATTTCCACCGTAGCGATGCTGGTGTTGGTGGTCGTGGTGGAGTGTTTTTTTTGACAAGAGTCTTATTATACAAAGACGGATGAGGATGTTATTTCAGGAGGAGATATAATGAGAGATTGATATACATTTGGATACAGCTTGTTCCGAAAAAACAAAAGTGTGTGTGTGGGAAATATTTACGTCTCATACTCATAAATGTGATGCACTGCGTCAATTGTTTTCAGGGGAAGAACATTTAGAAAAAGGATCAAGGAAGGATCTGTATGCAAAGGTTTGCGGACAATGAAATTTCAGGAGACCTTAGACCGTTTCGTCATTTTATAGAAACGTCAAATATAGAAAGGAGCTCTTTTAAATTATGTCAAAAACTCAACAGGAACGGATTCTATGAATGGGCGCAAGACAACGAAGAGAAGCCATCTTATGAAGATACAATGCATCATCGTAGTACAGGAAGGTTCAACGTTGGAAGCGATAAGTGATGGCCGTAATCGAATGCCTTGAAGGAAATTAGACACAGCAGGCTTGAATCTTTGGTGTCCTAAAAGTAAGTCAGAAGAACAAGATAGTGTGCTCTTCGACTAGGATAAATGCTTGAATAAGAGCATTTCGGCTTCCAATGCTTAGGAAAGAGCAGATATCGATGGAGCGGATAAAATAGAGTCAAAAAGGACCGCCTTGAAGTGGAGCATGGACAAAGGTCTGGGTGGAAAAGAGGAGGAGGAGAATGTAGGGACCTTAGCAGGATGAAAATCGTCTTTTTTCAAAAAACTCTTGAGTACATTTAGTGGCTAGCTTAATGTGGAAGTTGGCAATATTTCCTCCGTGATTTTGTCCAAGTTGCGATATGGCAAACGATTTTTTTTACAGCAATCGCGCTCTTGAGGCTGAAGCTAACATTCTGATTATTTTTCTCTCAATTAATGTACGACTTGTCTACAACAAATACGAGTCAGGCGACATGCTGGATCGAATTTACTTAAGGGGATATAAGGATTTTTCAAAATTCAAATAAATTTCCGAGATATCGGTATTTTGCTGACCCGGCATCCAAACTTGTTCGGGCGGAACTAATCGAACAAAAGACATTAGGGATCCATTTCCCAGTAAAACCTTTTATCTTTTGTATACTATATATTGTAATACAAGAACCCAAGGTGACTTGCGACTTTTATATTTAGAGTTCACTTACGTCCAGCTGCTTACAGTCGAATTCAAACCTTCAAACCACGTGGACGTACATATGCATATGTACATTTATTGCTGTTTGGATTTTTAATGAAGGCTTCATTCCTTTTTTTAAAAATGATGGAGCTTATGGGAATGAAAATTGGCCCGGAAGCGCATTCATTTGCTGTGAAACGAGACAACGCGTTGCAACGCCCCGATTGACCGCTCCAACGCACATAGGGGTATTTGCGTTTAAAAAGTGCGCAAAAATATTTTTTTTTCTAATAAAGTGATATTTGCCTGAAACAATTATTATTAGAGTTTTAAAGCTTATTTACGTCGAATTAAGGGTTAAATAGAGTGTTTTTCATATATTTAGGTAATTTTTTATTAATGTGAAAAATTGGAATGAAATATGGATCACTTAAAGTTATTCAGTGGATTCTGCCCAGGATTCTTCTTCATCAATACATTCATTATCTGTTTCTTCATCTTCGATTTCATCGGCTATTGTAGTTTCGTCAGTGTTTTCTAAAGATGATGGACCAGGAAGCCCGGCCATAAGCATTTCAAGAGCTTCTTTTGTAAATTGTTTTGTTTTCTTAACAGGCAAGGGTCTTAAACTCGTTATAAGAGGGTCTGAGCTTAAAAGTAACCTATTAAAGAAGAATTATTTATTATTTCCAGTTCCTAATAATTTTGTTAACCTGTTAAGAACATCCATGTTGCAGTCCTTCCTAGAAAATTTCCTTGCAAAATTTAATCGGTACAACCTGAAGTGCTTATTCCGTGCTTCTGCTGCTTCTTCTGATAACTGCCCAATTGGTAAAAGAGCGTTTTGGATAACTTCTGACCCATGCAGCAGAATTTTGTGCATCGTTGGAGTCATGGGATGCCAAGGATAGAGCTCAATATACAACCTGGCCGTATCGTTAGCAAATTTTTCAAATTTTGTTGCATCAATTTCAAAGCCACTAGAAAGTACTTCTAATATGACTTTTAATTTAAAAATTAGTTTCACATCGACACCAGTTATTTCGGCAACTAGTTCGGGATTGTTAAAAAATCTGCGGCTTGTATTGCCATCATTTGTGTTCCCGAAACCAGGCTTGGGTATATCAACAATGAGTCCTAATTTTGTTTTGAAGTTTTCTTGTATTTCAGCTTTTTTTTCTTTTAAAATATTTTTTTCTTCCTGCGTTCTCAGCTGCCATTTCTTCAATGGAATCTTGTAAGCAAGATGAAGTATGCTTTCAAACATTCGTATTCTGGCATGCAAAATTGACAATCCAAATTTTAACGTATCCTTATTAACTTCTTTTGATCTGGAAAGATCATTAAAATCTTTTGAAGTAGCTCCACAAATGTAACACTTCATTGTTGATTTTGTGTTAGTTGCTGCGTTACAAACTTTGCCATCAACCATTGTAAAAATCAACGTGTGTTTGCCTTGACATATTCTGTTGCCTTCGATGCAAGTTTCGTTTAATGCACTTATCTTGGATTCAATGTAGGCTATTTCACTTTGTGTAATATCAAGAGATTCCTTTACAAAATTAATTTTTATTGGACGACAATATCGTGGTGAGGATGGCGTTGGATTTTGCCAAATAATTTTTTTTGTTGAACTGCAAAACAAACGCAATGGCACAAATGAGCATTGGAAGATGTTTGAATCTGAATCAGAGCTGTTTTCAAATTTTTGCTAGAACTGCGTTTGCTGTGAACCGTCACATCCCCATTTTGATACAAGTTCTAAGGAATTGCACTCGCTTTCGTTTAAATTTTCTTGCACTTCATCCAAATACAACAATAACCGTTTAGCTGTATGGTTTAGTAAGTCCTGCAAGTTAATTTCAGCCAAAGTTTCTGTTACTGTATATGACTCAGGGATTGGGTAGCATTGTTTTTTTGCTTTTTGAAGAATACTGTAGCAAGGAAAAAGTTTTTTGTCACTAGTTCTCACTATTTCGTACTGTTTTCGCGAAAGATTTGCATCAACAAAAATAGAAAGAGCTTTAAGAGTAGACAATTTTTCACGTTGCAACGTCCCAATGCATTGGGAACTATCAGACAATACTTTTTTATACCTTTTTGCCCTCCCCGGAGAATCGATTATTTCTTTCAGTACTTTTGAAGCTGAGTGGCATATGCAAGTTCTTCCGTTTCGTAACTGTCACGTAAGCTCTGTGTTCGTCTTCTTTTGCTACATTCGCTTAGTTCTACGAAAGATTTCGACGGCCGGCCGCGTCCAGCCAAAGTTGGTACTTCAAAAACTCCCTGAAGCCAAATCTCATTTTTTCTTAAAAATCTAATATTCGTCCGTTGTGAATTTAACCATCTTAGCTTGAATTCATGCCTTAATACAAATTAGGAGATTAAAAAGGTGAAGTTGAAGATACCTATACAAATATTGCTTAGATAAATACCTTAAACGTCCAATTTTAAGCTTAAAATTTTTAAGTATATCTTCTGTACAAGACGCTTTATTTAGCAAATAGCTCTGAAGGTAGTCCAATTTTGCATCAAAATCTTTCTCTTCATACTCATTCATAACATCATACAACTGTTTTTTAGTTTGAATGCACAAGCCAGACGATCCTTCAAGCAAAAGAATTTATTTTGTGATAAACAGCCTTAGAAATTTCAATAAACTTGACACATATTACGGACGACAAAATCTAGAGGGGCAGTTAGGGGCAGCATTTTTTTTTATAATTTGCATCCTGACATCTGTTACTATTAGATGATACTAAAAATGTTACCGAATAACACCGAATTATACAACAAAAAGGCCCACATTAACAAAAAACATAAAAAAAAATTGCCCATTTGCATATACTTTGAATAAATCAAATATCTATTAAACTAAAGATCCACTGATTATAAAAATAGCTTAACAATAAAGTACATACCTGCAGCTGAACTATCCATAGTAAAAATCTTTCCACACAATACAACAAAATACAAAACTCAATTATTTAACCGTAGGATTTTTCAGAAAAAAATCGCTAATACACAACGCAAGCTTTCGATCGATGACTTTCAACTGATGCTGTGGCGAAATGTGTGCATTAAAATTAAAAATTTCTACGGTACATTATTTCCTGGTTATTTAACTACAGCTAGGAAAAATATTACTTCTCAGTTCTACATTTTGAAAAATTGATTTTTGCGCACTTTTTGAAAGCAAATACCCCTATGTGCAACGCATCAAAGGAGGCCAGAACTGATCGATATGAAGAGAGAAACGCGGAAAATAGTTTTTCGAAGTCGAGGAAGGTCCGATGTATAAAGCAGGAATGGCAGATTGAATTCATGTAAGTCTCCGATATGATTTCATGACAAAGACTGCGAAAAACTTTACGCGAAACTTTAAACGCGTTTTTCTCGAAACTGTTTTTTGAAAACAATACCCACGATTTCTCAGGTTCTACTGGAACGATTTTTCTAAAATTTTTAAAGGCTTTTTTGTAGACTTGTCTATGTCTGGAACTATCCCCATCCCCGAATTTCTATAAATTTTTTTTTTAATTCGAAACAGTCAAAAAAGGTGGTACAAAAATTGTTTTATTTTTTCAGGCAGTCGCCATTTTGTGAAAAAAAAAATCTTTCCAACCAACTTTTCTGTAGTTCCAGACATTGCGACATTATCCTAGATAAATTATCTTGTTTTTTTTTTGGTTTCAGATTGCTAGGAGGGTTGAAATCGTGGGTATGGTTACGCGCCAATTTTTTGAGACCCCCACTTCATCAACAGCTAATTTTTGAAATTTTCAACATTTTGTTTTTTTTTTTCTGTATTCTTGTTATGTTAATAAAAACCTAATAAAAAAATGGATACTTAAGATTTTAATTGCCTTTTTTTATGACACTTCAAAAAGTACTAGACAAGAATACTCCTTAATTCTGCCGAGCTTTAGACAAAATCCTTGAAACATATTTTCGTAAATGGGATTTCATTTATTTAAGTCGAGCGAAGAGCTTGGTGGTTAAAGTCCAAATTTTCTTCTGGTTTGCGAAACCAAACTAGCACAGAAATGAATGTTGATGCTTAATTAATGAAATGTTATGTAATGCGACCAACTTGTTGAGCAGAGTGGAACTTCTGTGAAAGAAACCAGGTCAAACGTCGAGTATGCCTCAATTCGAAGGCGAAAGATAATCCGTTTTATCTTACATTGTTTTGACAATGATCATTGCGATTGAATTTGCCAAGAGCACTCTACTCGAATATTTTCAACTCACTGTCCAAAAAGAATCTATCGTAGGAGGATATTCAACGTTCAAAGGAAGTTACAGTTGACATTAGGGACGAAACAGGAACAGAGACTGGGGATAGACAATAACCTTAACAAATATACTGCAGTGCAAACATAAGCATTCCGCTTTCACAATATTAGGCTTCTGATTCGGGTGGAACTCTTGTACAGTACCGACAAAACTGAGATCACTGATTTAAAAGATTCATGCAGATCCTGAATGCATTTGCACTGAGACAGAAAAATGCTGGGTGGATTCCAACAGTAAGAATCAATTTGCACTGACAACTTTTGTGTCATCAAAGACTCTTAAAATAACGTAAACGTTTGAAAATTCATGTAGGTTAGGTCTCAATTCTCGCCTGAACAATGTCTTGCCCATCTCCGCGGGTTCACCAGCTTCTGTGACAATTTGTTCAGACGTATGTACAAACTTAAATATCATCCGTTCATATCAAATGAGGATCTTCTGGCTATTTTCAGTCTTCTTGGAAGTAAGAAATCTGTCGGAATCGACGGTGTATCAAACATTGTTTGGACATACGTCTCCTCCGGAAGACTAAGGGATTGAGGACAAAAATCTGATTCACCTTTAGAGCGAGGAATGAAATGATGTGTACTCCGACTCAACTGATGTCTAACATCCAATAGATCAAAAGCAATAATGAACGAGTGATGACCAGGTTAATTTAGAGAAGTTTGTCTACAAAAGGTTTCCAATTTTTCTCATTTTTTTAACAAACGATCTCGTAATTTTACTTCATCACCTTAAAGCGTATGCCGAAGACTTCATCGTAGTTCCAAGGACGGAGTTCATCATAAGTCTTTTGCAGTGTCCCTTTGAAAAATAAATAATAGGATTTTTGCGAAGTTTGGAAGAAAAAAGCATATTCGAAAAGCGTTTAAGCCTTATTTTTCAACGCTTTTTTCTGGGCCATATATAAAACGGAAAAAAGAATGGCGCAATTAACTGCTTACGAGTCAAAGTGTGGTCAGACTTTTTTGCGTGAGTTCTCAAACGTTAACAAAGATATAGATCCAGGCCCAGGTGGAGCCAATAGAGCCTATGCCATGACAAACAGACTGAAAGCAGCTGAAATATTTGCCATGTTAAAGGGGATCAACTTCATGCACTAATCCAGTATATTCATACAATTGCCGCATGCATTTCAAAGTGGGAGAAGCATTGCTGACATAAATTTGACGAGTAAAATTAATGGTTTTTCTAAGGCTTTGTTGAACTTATTTGTTAAGGCTTTTAAGCAGTGACGAGTGTCCTAAGTTTACTTTTCGTCGGTCAGTTGTTTTGCTCAAAAACGTCAAATTTCTATTCATCTGTATTTATGTCCGTATAATTGCTAAGTCACCATGAAGGCCTGCTGTGGTTTTAGACGCTTTTTTATGATTTAACCGAAACTCATGGGGCGAATTGATCTCTTAAACAAAGCGTCGAGGGAGCAAAATGAAAAAAAAAAAACAAACGGATACGAGATGGGAACATAAAAAAAGTAGCCAAGTGAGATTTGACTCACACTAAGGGTTCCGCGCCACTCATGAGTATGCAACATTATATTTCTTTAACTTTAGATTTCTCATAGAATCATCAAGCCAGATAAAGTAAAAGCTCGGCATCGGTTTATAAGAAATAATAAATAATAAAGTCATAAACAGACTTACTGTGGAAATGGCAAATTCTTCCCAAACCCAGTGAAAATTCGTTCGTATTTGTTGGTGAATGTCAAATTATTATTCGCTTTAGTGCGAACCTCAATGTTTTGTTATCGCAAGCAAAGAAATTGATATGAAACACAAGAATATCATGTGACACTGGAGCATGTTTACAGTTTTTTTATTTTTCAACCCTCTGTTTTTGACTGATTTATTGAAATGTTGGGACATTCATAACTCAAACACACATCAAAATCACATGAAATACCTCTTTTTAGAAAATTACATTCTAACTGATTTTTTTTCGGAATGTATTTGATTGAATGTGACAATTCGTTTGGTTGGGTAAAAAATTGTACAACATTCAATTCGCACTAATTCCACTACATTTTGAAATTCGTTCCACAAGTTTTCGCCTGATCTAATTGTCTGTGCTTATAGATTTTCCGATCGCTACTTTATTTCTTCCAAAGATCAACAATCCATTGAAATCGGAATGGCATACTATAATAGTGTATAAATAAAACCGGACCGCATATGATCTTCTAGAGGCCGGAACTGCATCTATTTACCACAGTGCACCATTTTGGCTCCAAATTTCCGTCTTTTTCTTCTCTTTATAATGCAGAAGATAGCTGGAAAAAGGAACCATTAAATTTTATGAACTTCAGGAGGGTCTGAGTTGATCCGAAAAGCGGATACATGCAATGCTTTTCAGGCGAAAATATGTGCAATTTATGAAAACGTAGCAAGGTCCTTGAAGCAGACAATTCACTTAAACCTTATCCAATTTCAAATTCGTTTTAAGTACACCATAGGCTGTACTTAACTGAAGCAACGAACAATCAAATGGGAAGACAAATCGCACATTAACAAATTTTTTAATTGATTGTTAATTTCCACTTTCGACTGATTCCTATTTGACTGTAGGTTGATGGAGTCTTACTATGAGTATAATTGTACCGATTTGTTTGCAAGTCCTCTTTCATCTTGTTGCGACTAATATTTTCGACACTGAAGCTGCCATGGTCAATGTCATACCGAAGAAGGTCGTTTGTAAGCGTTCGTCGAAAAGTTTTCCATCAGAGCTGGAGCCTGTTCTTATGTAAGACGGTCTGTCGGTGGAGTCTTTTCAAGTGGAGTCCGAGCTCGATACTGTTCTGAGACCCCACTTATTGCCCCAGTCGTAAGAGCCAAAAAAGGATCTCTATCTGTGAAATAAAATAATGATTTCGAGTGTGACTTCAAAAAACAAAAAAACAACCTTTTAAAAAGGCTCAACAAAAGTTTGATAAACTTTTTTTCCTATAACACAGTTCACTCCAGACTTTAAGCACTTTCTTACAAGACTCAATGCGTCCTTTTCCCACTCAATTGGATAACTTTCAAGAGACTGAACCTTGAATGCAATAATTTATTCGTCTGCTCTGCCATCGTCAAAGGGACCCTGTCTACACATGTGAACACATCATCATGCCGTGTCTAAATTTGACTGCCTCTCCTAAACATGCGGAGACGCATTACTACCTCCATGCCATAATGTTGCAAATAGAATTAGATAATTTCTAACGGTAACGGGGGCTCATAAAACTGAGTTATGATGTACTTTACCTCGAAGGACTTTATATCTTCGCATTGCTGTTATCGTTGCGTCAACTTAACCCATAGCTGGAGCCCGAAATAAAAAGCCCAAATAAAGTTGAAATAAAATTTACAGCGCGCGCAAAAGACGCAAGCATTCTTGGCTAAAAACGTCTTAAACGAGACCGCAAACCACTTAAATTCCTTTGACCCACACACACTCACATCGAGTTGTTAAACCCGAAAAATTACTCGCATATGCGTACGGAGCTGGAGTGTACGAGTACATCCTGCTCCGTAAGGATATATTCGTATACAAGAAAAGTGCGTGTACGGGAATGTTTGTTTATATTCGAAGGGGCATGGGCAGCAGGCGAGTTCCATCAAAACGTGGTCTAAATACGGAATATATATTTTCAAAGTATTCCCAATGGAACCGAGCCACGTACAGCTAAAGCGCTAAATTGAGTTACGACGAACTCGAGAACGAGAACGAGTCTTCAAAATGTGCGCTGCTCTGCTGTAAAAGAAGAAGGATAATTGTAATTAATCTACAGAGAGACGAAGGAGTACTTCGAGTGTTTTTCTCCACGTCGTCGTTGTCGGTAGATGTGTCTGTGTTTGTGTCGGTGTCTCCGTTGCCTTTGAGGTTTCCTTTTCTCAAAAATTTATTTTTTTTCTGCTGGTTGAAAACTCAGCGGACTTGGTGTAGTGCTGTTGGTTTTTGCAATAAATTATTGATGGCGCGCTAAAAACTGGCTGGATCCTGGTGGTGATTGGTCCTAGGCGAAGCTGATGAATGTTAAATTCCCAGCACTTAGACTTGTAAAGTTCTTAATCAGGCTTTACTAGGTTTATTAGATTACACATTGAAGGTGAAGTGGGTAGGTAATAGCCTCTGCTTGTCTATTCAAGGAATTGAATACAGTCATAATAATGGAGTGGGCAACACAAATTTGTGATTTAAAGCTGTTTCTGCTTCTTTAAGAAATTCAAAACGTGCGAAAAAATTAATTAATTTAAAAAAAAAACAAGTTTGGTTTGAATGTTCTTTTAACAGTGACCCTGATTTACTAGGGTGACCATCACGGTCTGACCTATGCTTTCCAATCAGGGGCACGTTGAATCCGAGGTAGCTTTGTCTTTGAACCAGCGGTGGTATGGTCTTCTTCGTGAACCTGGTGTTTAGGATTCTAGGGCACTGGGACTGTAGTCCATTCGCTTTATTTTGTCCAGCGATTGTATTCGATAGGTTTTTCCTACCGAAATGTATTCACACTATTGTATACCTCAAGATGAGTTCTGGACAAACCGAAGTTGCATTCATTGCCAAGGATGAATCTTCGCCGAGTCACTATCAAAAGGATCACAGTTTTTTTGATGCGTCATAGATTCGATTCGTAGTCCAGTCAAAAAGTTTCCATTGAAATATAATTAATGGCACTATCAGTGGATTGATCGAACAGTGATAGAAGTCTGCCTAATGCTTGACATTCTTGTAGTGGTTGCTGTATCGGGTGCTGGAATTCTTAGTTCGTTTTGTCGAAAATAGTGGTTTGTGTAAATGATATCATTTGCTCTGCTGTGAAGGCATCACACTGAAAGCAGGGTGTTCAGCTTAATCTTCCAAACTTTCAAGGTATATCAAACTTATGTCAAATAACATCCTGCAAACTAAGTGAAAGCCTTTAAGTTCAAATCAAATCCTGCGTTTTGTTTCGGGCTTCTCCCACTGAATTGAATTGAAATTAAATACGTCCTCTTCCGAGCCAGGTTATTCAAAAGAAAATATTTCATGCACCGGGCATGCTTTCGTCGTCTCAAATTTGCAAAACTATCTGATGCCTGGTTCCTACTCAAAAATCATATTCCAATGATCGGCTTCCTAATAACCCGGAAGGAACAAGTTCGTCGTCTGAAGCTGGGACGTTCCTTATTCAATATTGCCTCGTCGGCTTTTTAAAATTAGCTGCGGATCGGTGAAAAGATTAATTAAACGATCACGGAGTAGCTGGGTGCTTTATTTGTAGTCTATGGCAAGAAGTGTGGCGTTTGTAGAAACCAGAGATGTCATTAGCCCTCACGTTAAGTCAATTAGCGCAACATTTTCCTTTTCCTTTAATTGTATCGAGTTCTACCTGTCGCTTTAAACTGGTTGTCGTTTTCACGCAGCTTCCTCAATCATTGAACTAAGCCATATGACTGCATTCTTTTGAATTATAGATTTCGTAGTAAATCAGGTGAACTCCCCTAATTCCATAGAAACAATTTTGTGGGGAGAAAATGTACATGAATTAATAAACTACAAATCTTTTATACTATGTTTCCAAATAGGCGCCTGTGGGCAATGGCGTTTTAATGTTTCATAAGTCTTCTCGTTTCTTTCTACATATCTTTACTTATTGCAAAACCGAGGGAAACAGTTGAGATGCAGTTGCGTGTGAAGGTTGTCGTCATTATCACGACATCACTGATAATGCTGAAATTAATCCACTTACTTTAAATGGATTTCAACATTTTAAGTTAAATTCAATGACTTCAGCTGAAAACTAAGTCACTATGACTTCAAGGCAAAATATAAATTCACCACCAACTTATTTTTGGTGAATTCAATTGAATTCCGAATATGATTTCAATTCTATTCGCAGTCTTTTTTGTTTAATTCAATGCCATCAATCACAAGTTTAAATTCATTGACTTCAATAACGTGAATGCGTTCTCAAAAGAGCAGCTTCCAAATGTTCTTTACTTATAAGTACAGCACAGTGTAACAAAACAAAGTCTCTTAATCCATTAAATCACCTGAAACGATGAGAGTCAGGGATTCAATCCATGCGGAAAATATGCGTCAGTCCTTGGACTTTCCGCACCTAAGCCAGGTGAATTCTTGAAGACGATCTTCAAAACCATGAGTTTTTTTTATTTCGTATTTCCAAGGGCACAATTGTTTTAAGGATCATTTTGTGAATATGTTGGAAGAGATAGTTTGGAGTTAGCCCATTTGACTGACACTGTGTTATTGATCCTCACAGAGGCTTCAATCTTTGAAGGAAATATCGACAAATAAAAAAAGGCAAAAACGTCTGTAGCCCAGTATTTTGTATTGCACTTTTGTCTGTATTAATTTCACCTCCTCCTACACTAGAAGTTTATTTGTGCGTACTCAGGTTTTCCTGGACAACTTTTTGTTTAAGCCAACTTTGATTCTTCAGAATATATTCATTTAATTTAAATGCAGACTGTATGGTCTGTCAAATTTATTTTTTAAATTGCAACTATTCAGGAAAACCCAAAATTTCCGCAGCTGCGTTTTTTATTACGAAATAAGTTTCCTTAAAGTGTATTCTTTCCCGCGTGTTTGTACCCACTATAAAAAATATGATAAGCAAATTTAAAACTATAGAATACCCTACAAAATAAGACCAAATTCCCAAAAAAAAGTGGAAGCATGGTCCTTCAAATATTGCTTAACAAATACCTCAGCTCAAGAATTCCATTCATTTCAGAAGAAACAAAATTTATTTTTATTTTTAGTGTCCCATAGACATTAAAAAAAAAAAACAGCTGCCTGCTGTTAAGTTTTCTGAAACCATCAATTTTTCTGAGCAATTTTCAACGTATTGGAAACCTTAAAAAAAAGATTAATGAAACTGGCCAAGGAAACAGGAATTCATTTTTAAATCTGAAAAATTTAAGCAAATTTTTGGAACAGATTTTTTCTGCAGAATTCACTAATTTTTAGCATGCGAGCTGTTTTTCATATTTATACTTTTCACACTACCTTATTTTTTTCAAGGCACATCGATAGACTATGAACTTGTCAAAAGTCAAGTTTCCAACTTGAACAGAAGGTTTCTAAATGAACATTGTAGCGTTTTTGAATTCCACTAAGTGTGTTTAAAAGATGTCAGACCAATAGTCCTTAATTTACTTTAAATGCTCGCATGGCAGACTGAATTTTAATTCCCTTGATGGAACACCACAAGTCGAAAACTCAACAAGATTCCACTTCCAGATACGAGTACAAATTAAATTTAACGACTGAGTTCATCCTTGTTTTCACAAGATCGACTACGTTTCAGGACAAAACACTTTCTTAACAAAAAGGTAAACTCCCGACGACTTGTCTTGTGTTGATTTGTCTGGCCTGGTTTGCAGCAAAATGTCGAAGCTATGCGCCAACATCTGCAAGTACCGCATGTTATATATTTGTAGCGTTAAGTAGACTCCATCGATATCCCTTTGTGTCCTCAAAAAGCTGCATATCTATGTTATATAGACATGCCTAGAGATTGCAGGGGAATAACTAATAATAATCTGCGCATCGACATGAGTGTGATGTTCATGTGATGCTTGACGCCGCACAAAGGAGCATTTTACAATATATCTACTCAATAATGATGCCCCAGCAGCTGCCTGGCATGGCCTGGCCTGGCTGATGATGTTCTACAGCTCGTACATAAACAATTCAACGCTTCGCAGAATATCGTGCTTCCCCGAAGGACTTCGTCTCCATCTATAATTGAAAATCCAATTAATCTGATACATGTAATACACACCTAGGTAAATGTGTGCCCAGCAAGCATAAAGGCTCACTGCTGTTTCTCTGCTGCAATGTGACGTTTGGCAAAAGACTACCATCGGCAGCAGTTAGGTGATAGTGTGCCTTATTATAATTTGTCACACATAATGTACATAAATTGTTGGCCCCGATGAAGGATGAGGTAGACGACGGTATTGATTTTTGGACTTGTTAGCTTAACAAGAGACAGTATTGAGTATACTTCGTATGATAGATTTGAGATACTTTTAATTTAAGTTGTCCATAATATTTATAATTGGGCTTTAAATAAGTCGTTTGTATTCACATTATGGTGGCCCTCAAAAAGGATCAAGCTTAGTTGTGTTACAGTGATCGAACTAGCTTAAAAAGGTCTACTGAAGGAAAGAAAGTCCTGTCAATTGTACGATAGACTTGGATGTTTTAAATGATAGCTTTCTTTCCAATGAAGAACCGATAAATGGTGGCTTTGATTATGATTTCGAGGAAGTGACCGAAAGTGAAGTTCTGGATGTTATCAGAGATTTAAAATCAAATGCTGTTGGTGAAGATGGCTTGTCGCTTCGTCTTCGTTCACTACTTTTGCCGCACATTATAAGCCACGTAACGTATATCTTAAATTCCTGCATAGCTACATCCACCTAACCCCGCACTTGTGCTAAAGTTATACCAAAAAAGCCTAATCCCTCAGATGCGACTGACTACAGACTCATCAGCATCTTGCCATGTCTATCTAAGATCTTTGAAAAAGTGCTAGCGTCACAAATCCAGAAGCACCTAACTGAAAATTCGTTGTTGAGCCCCTACCAGTCGGGGTTCAGAAAAAATCATAGCTACTCGTCTACTATGGTCAAGGTCCTAGACGACATCAGGCAGAATTTCGACAAAGGGCTTGTAACGTTGCTGTGCCGCCTTGATTTTTCAAAGGCCTTCGATAAAGTCAACCATTCTATTTTATGCTGGAAGCTTCGCAATTTGTTCGGATTTAGTGAAAGAGCTCTTAAACTCAGTCAAAGTCATTTATGTCAAAGGACGCAAGTGGTTGTTGTTGGAAGCAAAAGATATTGGCTTAAGGCAGTGTCTCAAGGTGTACCACAGGGATCAGTATTGGGGCCTTTATTGTTTTGTATGTTTATTAACGATCTGACAACAATATGTAAATATGCAGTTATTCATCTTTATGCGGACGACGTGCAACTCTATTTATTCCTGCCATTAAAAAATCTAGCTGAATTAGTTTCGCACTTAAACGATGACCTATGCGCAATCAGTAACTGGGCGCAAAAACAGACTAGTCCTGAACTTGAAAAAATGCCACGTCATCCCCATATCACACAAGTCTCTCCAGTTAAATATCGTGCCTGATATATGGTTATCTGGTGGTAGGACTCAGCTAGTTGAGGTTGTTACAAGCTTAGGTATAACTATCAATACAAAACTCTCTGGTTATAACTATGTTAACGCCGTCATAGGAAGCGTTTATGGATGCTTGCCAGAGCTCTGGATTTCAGCCAGCTACACGCCGTTAAACACTCGGCTATTAATAATGCCTATTATAGCATATGCAGCTTTTGTCTACAGCAATCTGGACTCACTATCTTTCCGCAAGCTTCAAGTTGCTTATAATGATGCTGTAAGATATGTTGACGCAAAACGGAGATTCGATAGAATCTCGGATTCTAGTTTGAGTTTCCTTGGTTGCACTTTAAAACAGTATCTTGATTTTAAAAATTGCTTATTCCTCCACAGCATCATAACTTCCAAATTGCCTCCGTACCTTTATTCGAAACTGGAGTTATCGCAATCTAGTAGGACATTTAACATAAACATTCAACGTTTTAGGTATTTAAACTCATCCCGCTTATTTTTTTTGTTCATGCTGTTAGGCTTTGGAATGCCTTACCATCAAATATTAAATGCATTTCTAAAACTGCATGTTTTAAAACTACTTCTCTTGATCTCAATCATTTCACTCAATGTTTTTCTATTTTCATTTTTTCCTTCCCAAACGATTTTATTGCCTTCTTCTTGAACTGTATGAATGTATGCAAAAATTATGTGTTCTCTTTATTTTATGTTTTGTATTTTTCTTAATTTTTCATTTTAATTGTACCCACTCAAAGCTTATGTATCTTTCCCTAGTACCATAAGAGACTATGTCTTAATTGTATTGTTGAATAAATTGAAATTGAAAAGCATGTGTGTGGATTCTCGGTCCACTCGTGGCAACACAACATCCTTATTTCAAAGGCAGCAGAACCCATTTGTAACTACTTTTTGAAAAACAGTTACTTTTATTACTACTAGATTTTAGATTTATAAAATGAATACCGAAAGGAGAGAGGTGCAGTACCATGCGGTACCTTGCTTTGCAGTCCTTTATTTCCGTCCACAGAGAATTTAGGCGGGAGCTTGGCGGCACTCGCCCAAGTACCTGGATGATAATGGGGTTGATAAACATGTTTGCCGAACTTGAAAGCCTATGTTTGGGTCAATCGTCAATCATCGCTCATACGGCCAAATTCAAGCGTTTTGACTTGAAACTTATTGGCGTAAATCGGAGTATGCAGACTGTCATTACAACGGATAATTCATGCTGACTCGGATTTTTTTCCCTGCAAAGTTTAAATAACAAGCAATTTAATCCCTCTGGATCTGTTTGCTCTCCTGAATTTTTCCAAGGGATTTTTTTTATCCGCTTTAACAGCACTTCGTTCCAGTAAGATGAAGGAACTGCACAGATGGCCAGATCGGTAATGGCGGAGATCCAACGAAAATTCCCAAACAAATTAATGTAGAGAAATACTTTTTTTAATGGGGTTATGTCAGGCAGAAGGTGTTCAAAACGAAACCAAGGAATTTGACTGAAAGGAAGGAGACCATTAAAATAATAATTGAAGCGATCCCGACTTTAACCCTTCAGGCCGCATATGCGTGGATGAGCATGGAGGTCATTTATGGTCTATAATCTTAAAACACAAAAGTGTTTTTATTCCGCACGTCTGACAGCTTTTATAGATTTTTTTTGTTTGAATTGGCATTGATATTTGACAATTTGCGAATATTAGGACCTTTGGGATGTGTCCGAATGCACAATTTGGATTGAGTGTGAAGTCATTTCTCTTTGAATACTGGAATCAGTTTGACCAGCATATATAGACTGTGGATAGGTGTATCCAGCTGGAGCGAAACTTATGTAATTTGCCTGGGTTATATTGACGAAATTGCAGCCCAGTGCACTCAAGAACCATGGATTCATTGACCGCCAAAATTTCATTTGTCTGTCTGTCGTTGAAGAAGTTCTAGGAGTCGACTTTCTTGTCCTAGGTGATTACCACTTATAAACCAGTTATATGCAAATTTAATGAATTTCAGGATCAGTTGGAGTCTATTACGGGAATGAGTTTTTAAAAAATGGATTCGTACTAGAGTAGTCGAAGGCTATTTTATCAAAAATAAGCTGATAGACGTCCTCTATAACCATAAGGCCAAACACACACCATAAGGCCGCATTGCTTATGTTAATGGTCGAATATTTGAATTATCAGTCTGCTCAGATGCAAAAGTTTCCAGGGACTGACCACTAAAAGTTGTCCAATCGTTTGACTTTCCATCTGGCACAATGGATTCGGATAGCTCAGTTTCTTCATCACAAAACTCAGAGAATCGCTGGATAGTTTCTTTTTCTGCAGACGAAAACTAAAATCATCATCTCGATTTCCGTAAAAGAAATCATTAAAAAAAATTCCATGTTCAAATTTCGGATATATGATATTTATTTTAATCAATATATGCAAACGAAAAAGTGCTTAAGTGAGAAAATAAAGTGGATCATAACTATGACCACAGGCTACTCACATTGCATCAGGTCTCGTGTGACACGTCAGTGTAACCACGCTCTTGAAATACTCAAAAAATTTAACTGAACGCAGTAACCCAAATAAAATTGAGGTTCGGCGCAGATAGGGGCCCAACTGGGCTTAATTGAAGCGAATTTCGAAAGCAGGCTGGGTTGTGATCAACAGTGGTTGGTACAATTGTTTAAGCGCCTGTCTTTCAATTGGATCAATTGATGAGTCGCAGAAAACACTCAAAAGCCTTCTTTAGACCAAAAAAACAGAAAGTAAAACCCTCCATAATTATTCATAAGCTCGTCACCGATCCGCAGCGAATCATCGATGTATTCAAAAATAGGGTATGAAAAAACCTAATTCCAACCGGTGATGTGTTTTCACCTCCCACAGTAGGAGAAGTTCGTGTAGTCATAAAAAGCCATCAAAACAAAAAAGTGCACATAACCCATTGTATTGTGTGCGCGATTAAAGCCTTTTTACAAATAACGATGTACTCGGAAATTAAAACCACGAACCTGCGATTTATTCCACACCTTCACCGGATTTCTTTGAAAGATTTTGCGGCGTGCAGCTGTCAACATTTTAGGAAATTCCCTGTGATACTCAAACAATACTAACATCATAGCAGTGACCCAAGCATTCACGATTAAAGAAGAGGTCCAAATGGTAGGTTTTCAAAGTCTCGTCCCGTAACTAGACAAAATTAAATGGAATTGTCGGATGAAAGAGCCGACAGACTTGCCAACAGACGCTTTATCGCTCATCAATCTGGAGCCGCTGAGTTACCTGGATGCAACAAAAATTAGATTTGAAAAGAAGGTTAAGTCTTAACAAAAAAAATCTATTCAACCAGGTTTTGGGGAAAGAATAAAACTTGCTCCTTTAAGGAAGACCAAAAATCAAATTTTGTCATAGAGGAACTAAAATCGAAATGCCGTCTGAGGTTTTTAAAACGGACGATGACATAGAGTTTGGCATTCGAGCACTAAAATATTGTGAAATATTTAATGCATGTTTTAAGATGGTGGTTTTCCTCATTTTAAAAACTGATAAACTGAGCTAAGTTTACTAATGTCTCCCAAGAAAATGCTTGAAAGAATTCTGAAAGAAAAGTTGTTTAAAGTTATTAAAGATAAAAATATTAATCCAAAATGACTATTTCCGTTTTCAAGAATAATTCTCTTGGATATTGAGAAAGGATTCGATACTCTATGGCATGATGGTCTCATTTACAAAATCATAGTTGTCAATTTCACATTACAGTGTGTAAAATTATGTAATTTCTTTTGTGAAATCAGAGTTCCATAGAGTATATACAAAATTTGGGGAAGAATAAAATAAAGAAATATATACTAAAATAAAATAAAGGAGAGAGAACATTTTCGAATATTCATTAGCCAGGTGAATTAGAAGTAATTTTTTGAAATGGTGTGTTTCTAATTTTTCTTATCTTTATAGGCAGGGATTTCCAAAGTCGGACACCGTGTACAAAGAACTGCCGCCCTCAAATAGGACAGGTGTACCTTGACTCTACTAACATGAATAATCTTTGTGATTCTACGAATTTCAGCTTTTGGTAAAGATAATCAGGTTCGCCCGTTCGGAAGACTTCTTGGAGACCTCGATTTCTTATAAGATTGCTGATATAGCAGTTACTGATTTTAAGGGCGTACGCTGAAACATGATCTTAAACTTAGCATGCAATATTGTTGTAAACGACTTTCATTTTTCTCTGACCCTCAGAATCAGGATTTTAGAATATTTTGTATCCATATAACAGCATCGGTAAAAGAAATGATTTGGCCAACAGCAATTTGATTTACATAAGTCGGAAGGAAACGTTGAGTTTGCCGTCATAGAATTTTCCCAATTGTGGCGTTCACGTGTGTATTCCAGGTCAACGTTCTGTTAAAAATTATTCCTAGGTTTTTTGCTGACTCGACGCGCTCTATTGCGCCTTCTCCAAGCTTAATATCAGGAAAGTAAGACAAAACTAATTGTCTTTTTTAGATAACAAGTACCTTAGATTTGGTTGGATTTAAGCAGAGGTTGTGCCTTGCGGACTAGTTTTTTTTAGTTAGAAGATCATCGTTCATTAGCCTTGCAGCTTCACCAACCATATTCAGGGGACGACTTAAGATAAGTTGAACATGGTCGGCATACATATGAATATAGCTGTTTTTTATCACTTTGGGAAATTCGTGAACATACAGTAGGAACATGATTGGACCGAGATTAGATCCCTGGGGCACGCCACTAAGTGCCGGGAGGAAACTTGACATTTTATTGCCGGCTTCCACTCGCTGACACCTTCCGCATAAGTACGAAAAAAACAGATAGTATGCTTCCGGAGAAAATTTAAAATTTCTTCTGAGTTTTCGTTTGGATAAGAAACTGACATTGTTCATATTTAATAAATAATAAAATAAATTAAATCATAAATCAAAAGTCAGAATTGTCAAATGAAAGTAAAGTCATCATCCACAAAGTAATATTTCCAGCGATTCTACTTTAAAGTTAGGGTGATTTTTTAAAAGCTATAGGAAAGTTTTTTAAAAAAAAAAAACACATAAAATTCAGAGAAATGCATGAAATCTTTATTTGAATCGATAGGACGGTCCATATAATTTAATGTTTGAAGATTATTTCATGCAAATGTTGACCGTGACTGCGCCTCAAATGGTCCATTCGCTTAGTCCAATTTTGGCATACTCTTTCCAACATTTCGGCTGGTATATCACGAATAAATGCTTCAATTAGGTCTTCCAATGCGTCAATTGAAGCGGACTTGTCTGTAAAGACATGAGCTTCAACATAGCCCCACAAAAAATAGTCTAAGGGCGTTAAATCATACGATTTAGGCGGCCAATTTACCAGTCCCGAATCTTCTTGGATCTTCGGACAACTTTCCAAGAGCCCATTCACCAAGGATCTTCGGCTAACATTCCAAGGGCCCATTCACCAAAAATTTTGCGTTGCGGTAGGTCGTTCGGCTTCAATTCTTGCACCAGCTGTATTTTGAAAGGCATCACACCTAAATCTTTCCGCAAAATTTTCCACGTTGTTGAGAACCAGAGGCCCAATTGCTGCAAACGGCGACAAATCGATAATTGATGGTCATCATTAACACTGGCCGATACAGCTGCGATATTTTCTTCAGTTCGCACTCTACGTAAGCGTATTGGTGGTCTAATGTCCAACAATGTAAATTTGGTGCGAAATTTAGTCACAATAGCCCGAATAGCCGCTTCAGTGGGTCGATTAAACTGACCATAAAATGGAAGAAGCGCGCGATGAACTTTCTTAACAGAGCACGCATTTTGATAATAAAATTCAATAATTTGCAAGCGTTGTTCGTTTGTAAGACGATTCATGGTTAAATTATAGGCCAAACTGATCATGTTTGACAGTGAAACAAAACACGAAACGTGCGTCAGTTGTTTAAACCAGTGTTGTAGTGTTGTAGTGATAATAACTAAAAAATCACCCTTTAGAAACACAATGCTTGCTTTGACAGATTCAGTAGAAACAATGCGATCTTATATTGTTGCACTTAATGAGACCTCGCGCGTTTTATTGGGGTTCGATCGTTAATATTGTAAGCCCGACCTCAACGTCGAATAAAGCAACTCTCTACTTTGGTGGCGCGTTTGACAGCTCACTACCAGCTGATAATTTTTTTTGGATTGCATTTTTTCTTGGACTATCTTGTTGGTAATGATTTGATTTGAAAGATAATTTTTTGCTTAAAATTAATTTTAAAAAATTTCTTAAACTCGTAAATTGATTTTAATCTTCTGTTTTGAAAACAAGAATCCTAATCTTACTAATCAACTATAAGGGGGACATTTCTACTCCTTTTATTACTGCGAAATCGTGCCCTAAAAATTTGAAGGAAGAGAATATTTTTCGGTCATATTCCTTACCTCTTAATGTGCAACCGTAATGAAGTCACATTGTGTGTTTCAACTTTTGAGTTCGTACGTTGTGAAAGAGTTTCTCGTAAGTTGGGAGAAAGGCTGTCGAACGTGCGATTGTGCGAGCGCCAAATTGTGATTTGCCCTTTAAGGTTGTCAAGTTTGGGGGAACTGTGCCAAAATTCATATCTAAAGATTGCAAGTGTCGCAAAAAAAGGTGCTTTAAATGATTCTCAATCTACTTGTTTATTAAATTCGTTCAATTGGATAACAAATTTACTTCAGAAAGTTGCCTTAAGTTGAGGGTTTTCTGCTTGTTTCCTTCAGATTCAAAATTTTATGTCCCAAATTTATTTATTAAAACATATCCAGTTTCAGTAGAAAAATATTTATTGCCAAATATCATATATCTGTGTAAAATGTTCGTAAGCCAGCCAGATTTTGTAGAATTTCGATACCAAAAAAAATATTTCTATCTATCTAGTTGACGATGGAACAATTTTACATAGTGCTGCAAATGACCTGCTGCGGTAAAGGAAAGAGCAATCAATATCGGCACGATAGAGCTCTATATTTATCATGAGACTACCTTCCTAGAATCTGTGTTATCATTAAATTCTTCATCAGACTTGCCCCTGTCGCATGTCTGTCTCTCATTCTAACGATAAGATTCTCCTCAGAACACTTATTTCCCACTTACGTCCTTCAACTGCAATGACAACCAAGCGAACTGTTTGTCTAAATTTAAATAAATGACGGACCAATCCCACTTGAGATGCGACTGCCTTGTTCGCTAAATTCCAAGCACGACCACGAGGCACATTACCCACGATTCTTTGGACATTTGCATTCCTTTGAAAAATTATGACACAAAAGTCCATACCCCCACAAGGGAACGCACTAAAATGCTGCCACGCATCGGCTACCATACAACTGCTGAGCTTTGCCACGTACATAACTACTCCTAGTTGGGAATCCTTTGGGTCTCCCCCTAGGCATTCACAATGTTTTCATGGAAATTTGTTGAAAGCATGCCCCCTATACCCGCCCTCCACTGCAGCATTTTAAAATAAATATTTGTAAATCTTCCTCTCCGCATATCCCCTTTGGATTTTTTGGTGTAAACTACAGCTGCCGGATGCATCCCCAAACACACACATAAGAATACACCCATCTACATGTTGTATGCGACAACATGTGTTCTTTTGTTGATGTCGATAATAGTCCTTTCGTAGCCGTTGTTTTGTTATCCTCTCGTGTCGTTGCTGTGTGGAACCTGGAACGTTGCAGCGCACTACTAACACTGCTGCCATCTGGTGACGCTGAGCTTCTATTATTTTTTGTTTTGTTCCCCGTCCATGTGGGATGGTGGCAGGATCCTCGCCTTTCAGGGTATCACAAAACTAAGTCTTTAATAATGTTTTATGAGAGCCAGAGAGTTAAGTTGAATCCCAAAAGCAAGCATTCCCTGGCCATCCCATCCTGTCGATGGTAGTTAACACAAGAAGCAGGCTGGATGGAGTCCATGGGCTGGTTTGGCATGTGGAATTCCCAGCGGGGAATCTGTTGCAACGAACAAAACAATTTGTGTTTTCCTGTGCCCGACGGACGCTCTGATAGATTGAACTGTTACAGGAATTAATTTAAAGCCGCCTGGCGTTCTTTGCGTAAAACTAATTGAAGTCATTTGCAGGGCATAAATGTGGGCTCGATTCGAGCTCTGTGGCCAGTTGTCATGGATTTAATCGAAAATGTTATATCACCATAGAGTAACACTTGGGTGGCTAGCTTTGCGGTAATGTCATGAAGGAAATGATTCGTCTTGGAGGAAGGTTTTTATTTTTTTACATAAAATTGATTGCCGGAGGTACAAGGTCATCGGAGTTGTTTTATGCGTAAATTTCGAATCGTTGTGGGCTTCATCATAAGAATGGAAGTCGACATCGGCGTCGGTTCTACCTCTTCAAATTTTGTTGATCACCTTTACTGGTAAACATAAAAGATGTAGCTACACATTGAAGGAAATCGAGAAGGGAGTTCCATCAAAATTGCTGATGCTCCTTTCGTACTTTTGCAGAACCTTCCATGAAGAGCGAAGAGCGACATCTTAATTTATAAAGATCCGGATGTTAAACTCAGATACCCGACGAATTTTTTTCCCAACTACATGTCTAACAGAAATGGAGTAGGGGAGAGATTGAAAAATTGTGCATTGGCTTCAAGCTTAGATGTATTCGTATTTCGATTGCTTTACGGTTTGTGCCCAGACTCTTACATAGAACTGGATATCTACTTATTTGTATTCGCTTAATTCGCAGTATTTTATTTGTCATTAGTTGGTGTACCACAAAGTTAAATTTTTTGATCTTGGAAAATTCCATCATCACTCCGTCGTGGCCTTCACCACAAATTCAATGACATCAGCTTCATAAGCTGGCCATATCCACTAAGTCAGATTATTATCGCTGGTCGACCGTTCCAGTGGTCGCAAAAACTTAAATTGGAGTTACTCTTACTTACCCCTTGCGGGACTACGCTGTGCTTTCTATTGCGCCTGATAATATTCATTTCTCAGCTCATGGTTAAACAGAATGGTGAAGGTGTCTACGGCCTCTAGAGGATAGTACAAACTTCCATCGATTCGTGTCAATTTTTCTTTATCGTCTGAACAGTCTTGTTTATCGTTGCAAACCAACCAAACAGTCTGTTATAAGGTTAGTTAAAACTTAAACAGCTTGTGAGTGTCTATGCCTGAGTGGCTTAATTGGCGTTCCGAGCTTATGGTTCATCACTCGCTGGCGAGTACAGAGTACAACAATAAATCATTCTCTCTGCACATATTCAGATAAATGGTGAAGCTCGAACCTTACTCACAGTCACATGTCAATGGGACTCATAACGACCTCCGCGAATCTGCAAACATACAGCTTTCCTGGAAACCAATGTGCAGGTTCTTTATTTTATATTACCAAAGACTTAAATTCTTAAGGCCATGTCATAAGGTCTAGTTAACTAATTGGCCGTGGAGGCGTTCAACAAAACGGCTAATCAGTTTTTGTGGGATGAGTTCAAGCTGTGGAGGTGTGACAGGAACCTCCGTGATAAATTTTTCAAAAAGAACAGTATTTCTAGGAACATGAAGAGTTTTTTTTTGCGTTTCGGTCGCCGATAAAAATGTACTTATTTACGTCACTATTTAGATGTGAGTCTCGTCGCCCTAAAATGTGGAAAGTTTACTGCAAGGTCTCTTCAAACAATGGATTCCTAGAAGTTCCTAGAAGGGATGTAAGGTGGTCTATGTTCACCCAGATGGCACAAGATCAATAAAGGGTTTTCCGATAAGGACTTGACAACATTTTTTTTATTTCAAAATTTCAAAAATTTTAGTATTGGCTTAAAGTACAATCAAAACATTTATGAATGGAACTCGACTTCGCTCATATGGCCACGGCGGGTACGTTTGCAGCGGTCGAAACATTGGACCCAATTTTTGAGGAATCGGCCATATGTTTCGGCCGCTATTTCACGTTCAATGTTGGTTCTGAGCTCTACCAACGTCGTCGGCTTGTTGACATTTACCAATGACTTAACGTAGCCCCACACGAACGAGACGTCCAATCGACTGGCCCATTTCTTGAGATAACACGCTGATCAAACTTACTCTTCAATACTATAAATCGATTGTTTGATGTGCTGTGTGGCTTGCGGCACCATTCAGTTGAAAGCACATGTCGTCCAAGTTCTTGTCTTCCAATTCGGGTAATCATGGGGCTATAACGCTGGCCATTCACAGTAACGTGACGATCGTTATCGTCAACGAAAAAATTTGGCCGAATAACGCCGCCGGCATGCAAACCGCACCAAACAGTTATTTTTTTTGGATAAATTCGTGATTCATGAAGCAAATGTGGATTTTCACCCGACCAATAATGCATTTTTTGCTTATTGACAAACCCATTGAGCCAAAAATAAGCGTCGTCACTGAAGATGATTTCGCGATGAAATTCATTATCTTAGCGCATCTTCTCCAGAGTCCAATCGGAGAACGTAAGTTCCTTTTAAATGCACCATCGGCTTCAATTCTTGTGTCAGCTTGATCCTACTATATATGGGTTTCAGCCACGCCATAATGTGGTCTGAGCGATGCCCAATTTTTGAGACCGCAGTGGAACGGCAGCGATATTTCCGACATTTTCGACCAACCCGTTGTCTCACTGATGCGACAAAATCGCACAAGGAATTTGTATATTTTAATACTTGTATTTAACTTTTAATTGCCTGTCTACTAGGGCGGGAATTACGACCGAAAATTGGAGTTAACGCTCTTAAATTTGAGGTCACAGAATCCGAATTTCGGTAGAAAATTTTTATAATTTGAAGACGTTGCTCGTTCGTGTTCTTTACCGTGATGAAAATGTTGAGTTTACTGAATAAATTGACAATGACATGATTCGATGATTAGTGAAAGGGTGCGTTCACAAATTAAATTTAATGTTGTCAAGTCCCCATTTGAAAACCCGATATTATTGACAAAATTTTTTAAATCGGATAAATAGTTTCTAAGGTTACCTAATACCTACAAACTTACAAACCTTACGTCTTTATAATATGATATAAGCGTAGATGAATTATACCGTTTGGAAGTCCAAGCGGAATGCTCTTTACCGGACTAAAAGAAGTCAATTCGTTCCACACCGCATAAATGTTTAAGGCGATCCTTGATGTCCTGCTGGGCCCTGAATGAGAGGTGTTCAGTGCTGGAGAAGTTTCTCGGACATTCCACTCCCAAGACCGAATCAAATATGCATCAGGCTCATTACGAGTCACCACTTTCAAAATTGCTTTGATAGCAAACGCCCGATATTGTTTTGACCACTGCGGTTTCATGACTGACTAACTTAGGTTTTCGATTTTTCAAATGGCATTATTTATAGCTTTTTAAAACCTTACGCCGCAATCGAACACGCTGAACGTAAACATTTTTCGCTCAGACTTATTTTATTAATTTTGATAATTTGCTTGATTTTGAGGGATAATGACCACTCTTGTAATGTCCTCTCTCAATTCGCAGTATTTTATTCGCCATTAATGCAAGATTTGAAGGTGTTATGCCGTCACAGCATCATCTCTTGAACTCCAACATGACAAGCCTATAGAGTAATCATTTAAACATGGCTTATAACGTAGTAGGACTATCACCGCCGCCTGTCGAATATTGATTGGACCAGATTCGAAGACCCGATTAAAGTTCAAGGCTTACTCTGGGACTCAAACCTAAATCAATTGAAAGGCAGGCTTCTGAACCAAGTGCTGTCTGCCAGCCGTGTGAATGATAGTGAAGATTTGTTACAACTAATTCCGACTAAAAACAGCCCAAGATTTTTTTTTATGGGAGCAGTACTCCCGGTAAGATTTTCAATCGATATAGGGTGGGCCTTAAATGAGGGCAAGATTTATTTTTCGATTTCAGCTTAGATCTGCTTCGGCGATATTGCTACTTGAACATTCGTGATTTGGTATTTTTTTGGGCGACTTTTCTAGATCACAGCGGACAGCTTGGTTGTTGATCTAACCCGGCGTGTATCTACTGGGTCTTTAAAGGAACTGTCGAAATTAAAGATTTGAATTTCTCAATCAAGAAAGGATAAATAGAGAAAATTTGTGTGGGGGCTAAGGAAACAATTTACATTAGGTCGGGAAATTGACCTGTAGATGCAGGCGACCGCAAATTGCATCCGTTCCCTAAGAAAGAAGGTATTTTCGAACGTAAGTGAATGGTTAAAATAAATGTTGCAAATAATTTGATGCCGTTTCCGTTTATTACATATTTCTTTATGATTTTGATTTATCAGTTTTTTTTTATCTTATTTTAAAGAAAATAAAGTTTTGCTCCATATTTTTTTTTGTTTTTTAAACTTTCTAGTTTTTTGATTTTTTAGCAAAATTTCGTGTTTCTCACTTTCTGGTCTATTTTCAATTTCTTAAAAACTTTTCCAATTAGCAACTGCTGGGCGAAGTAGAATACACTTTTTAAAGTAACCCCGATCTTTGTAAGCCTAGAAAACTTTCAAAACACCACCGTTCGTTAAAAGACTCAGTGTACACCTCCTGTACACACGCCGGGTAAATAATAAATCTTTAAAGGATTTTTTAACTGCTTAGGTCATTGATACCACTTTAACAACAAAATTTCTTGGTAAGAAACTTTTATCTAGCCCTGTCTAGACGAATCCAACCTCTCCCTTAAAAAAATGTCTGTATCCTGGACAGCAAATCACAGGATCTGTTCACTTAATAAAATTAAAGACAGACGACGTTTTTAGAATATGCTTCCAGTTCAAATGAAGCCATTCACTCAATCAGGTATTCCTTACACTCCCTGGGACATCACGATTATCGCGACCAACAGTACTGTTCGTCCTTTACCTCTCATTATGCGGTAAAGCTTATCCTGCAAACTTATATATTCAGCTGATTTCTGAAAGGACCATTCCCTTTACTACTTGATTTCATCCATCAAGATATGAATTTACCCTTAACACCTTTTAGGCTCGTCAAAATGAAAAAAAGGAAGATTATCCCTTTTGCGAATAAGGATATGGAACCCTGATCTAGAAATAAAATAAGTTTATTGTCTGCGTTTTTTTTTTTTGCTTTTACACTTTTTTCTTTTTTTTTTCTCTCTTTCGCATCCTTTTCTGTGAGATTGTGGTTTTGTGGCCTTTCAGGATAAATCACATCGGTGTAAGAAGTTAAATAATAAAAAAAGCACGAACTCAATTTTCCCCGATTTATCAGATTCCCAGCCGTGCGTCACCATGACCGTAACCATAGCTGTGTGCTCGTGTCACCGTGGGTCGTCCTTATTAAAAGGATATTTTTCTTTCTTAGTTTTTTTAAGCGTCAATGTCCTTCACCCCTTATGACCGATCACATCATTGTCGCCAGTGAAAGGACAAACGAATGACTTCTGCCACGTTGACATTATTCCATCCTTTTGCTATCAATCATTTCCTGATTTCATTTTAATTGTACACAAAGAGTGAAAGTGAGAGAATGTCCTTATTTCATTCTTGTTATTTATTTTTTTTTTCTGTAAAAGGTAGTAACTGCTTTTGTATCTCACATTGGTGTTGTGCGATAAAATGCAAAAGGACACTTTGTGAATGTATAAAAGCCATTTCAAAATCTCATTCAATTAAGATGGGCGCGCACTATGGTGCAAGGGACAAACACAACACAAAGAGTAGTTGGTAGAAGGTGGAAAATAAAAGGACGAATTAAAATACAACATCCTGGAGTGCACACTTGCACATCCTACTCAAGTTGAACAGTAATGCACTTCATTTGAGGATTGTTCACACCATGGAGCCATTAAAATTTAATTGATATAAAAATTCCTTCCTCTATAAGGACACGTACACACACTGAATTAACAGGTTTTATGATTTGTTTTTTTTTTTTGTTCTATTCTCCTTGTAGCCTTCGTTGCTGTATGGAGTCAACTTGAAACAATGTGTTAGCAACCCTTTAGGGGATCAGCAGAAGTTCGAAGAAGGATGTTAAGCAATGAAGTGCACAAGTATGGAAGAGGTATCCTTTTTTCCTTTGTGTGTACATGTGTATGTTGACGAAAGTCACATCCACTTTGGTCACATACTTAAAGGCATTACGAGGGTAAAATGAACTCCAATTACACACAATCCACAGCCTTTATCCTTCTACAAGAAGACACACACACAAGGATAGAGGCGAGGAAAATAGAAAAATATACTTATAACAAGGATTCCAGGATCTCTTCGCCATGTTTGTGCAGATTTATGTGCCTGGTCTCCTTTGTTACACATCATTGACATTGGTTTCAAGTTATATTGCTAGAATGGATATTCAGATTTATTGCCATAGGACGACACACAAGACGAGACACAGGACCAACGTTATGTTGTATCTAGTTTCTGGTTTCTCGGCGCAGCAGTTGGGCGCTTGCATCGTCCTTTTGTACAAAGAACGTGTCCGTACCGCATTCTCGGCAAAGAAGAAGAATATTATAACTCATAATGAAATATGCGCACATAATCCTGATGTAAAGGACTCTTAAACTATTTCTTATTATTATCCCAAACATTTATCCTAGAGTGTGCAGATGTATTATCCTTGTGCAGTGCTCGTTTTCTGTTCATACGATTCATCGGACCATGTGGGTAGCGGGTAGGTTCATGCCCCCAAACCCACGTCGTATACGTAACGCGTTCATAAATTTAATAAAGATGCAGGACAAACGTCGTCGTCGTCGTCGTCGTCGTCGTTGTCGTCATCATCGTCGTCGTCATTCTCGTCCTAGAATGTTTGCTGAAGCGGTCTCCATTGTTAGAAGCATCATGTACGAATGGGGCATGTGTGTGCGCGCACCATCGTTCCTCGTATGTTATTGTATGTGACCGGCAAGGATATGATAATAATTTCGGTGTCCTCATGTTGATGTGTCCTGGTCATGCATAACATAGACATTGTTATGTGAAGAAATTTAAGCGCAGCAGGGACAAAAAATGAAATGACTGCATGAAGTGGAATGATATTTCATAATAATAAGGACACAAGCACCACGCACACAAAGAAAATGATAAGTCGAGCGTTTGGGCAAGTCGAGGGGAGCAGTCCATAAGGAGACGACAACGGCACGGCAAATCCCCACACTTTTGTGCGGGTTATTCTTGTTATTATTTTTTTTCCGTTTTAGTGCTTTACCGGTCGTTGGCCCAACAGTATTAATTCAAGTGGATTCATTTTAAACATATTCAAATAAGAACTGTTTGGTAGTCGGTCTTCCGCAAGTCTGGCTTCAAAAAAAAAAAAAAAAAATAAATAATTTTTAAATTTGCAGAAAATTAATTTTTTGTGTTTTTTTTGAGTAGTGAACTTTATTCGAGCACAGGACCTTCGTTGACACGATCGAAAATAAAATCGCTGATAAAAAAGAAGCTCCAGGTTGAAATCTTATTGTGACTAGGAATCAATTCATTCACCAAACACTAGAGGGAAAGTGCTGTTCAATTGGTGGGGTCAGAACAATGTTGCCTATAAGTTAAATTTGATAGTCCCTCTTATCCAAGAACATGCCCTTCTTGGAACTCGTGCTTTTCTGATAAACTGTCTTTAAGCATTTGTGTACGACAGCGACCATTGCGAATTTAGTGCCGAAATTATGATATTATTCCCAACGAGATTGTGGAGTTGGAGGAGTATGCTCAAATGTATTTTTACAACTATAATAGGACGCGTTGGAAAGACTTAACTCAACTTTTGAACAGAGCACTCTCCTGGAACTTGCTCAACCCACCATCTTATAGAAATCTGTCGAAAGAGGAGATAGACGACTACTTGATGAAAATGGACGAGATTATTAAACGAACGATGGACAGAACAATACACAAATACGAGTTGACTGACAACGTTAACATATATGGCAACGCAACGATTGACGTACTACACCGACAAAGAAGTAAACTACTGACGAGACTCAAACTCCTGTATAGAAACTTCACGGATCGAAAAAGACTTGGAAGTTAGGACACTGAAGTCCGAGCTTAAAATCCAACAGCAGTTAATATAGCAAAACTACCGGGATGCAATTAATGTGCATTGGAATACTAAAATTCGGGCGTTTAAGCTAGCAACCCCAGTATGTCCTGCCTCCCAGGAACTACAAACAACGAACAAGGACTTGTTGAGCTAGTAGAAGCTATCGAAGATGACAACTTTTTCGTGATTGAAGATCCTCAGGAGAAAGTTGAAAGCAACGTTTCAAGATGTGTACAAGGCGAATGTTAGCACTCGCCCGAACCATGTGTTGGAAGATCGCGTCCTCGTACAAAACTACGAGCTTCAAAATGATATTGGGGACTGGCGACCGGAGAACATTGGTTTTATTATCACCAACGAAGGGACATATCCCCCATACATATCTTAGGAAGATCTCCTGGTTATCTTCGGTTCACTTAGAAGTAATACATCTGTGCGAATCGACGGTATACCAAACATTGTTCTTAGACACCTCTCTATAGAAGCGGTGGCATTCACACTGCTCTGAATAATGCACATTAGCCAGCTGATTGGAAGACAGCGGTGGTGCAACCAATTCCTGAACGGAATAAAGACACATCCAATCCGGCAAATCTTCGATCGATAAGTCTCCTTCTCAACATCAGCAAGGTTTTTGAAAAAGGTTTTCAATACAGCCCTGACTAAGTGAGTTGAGGACGAAAATATTATTCCGGATAATCAGTTCGGTTTCAGAGCGGGGCATGATTGCATACATGCCGCGTCTAAACTGGTATCGGATATCCAATGGAACAAGGGTAAGAAACAATGCCTTGAAAAAGTGCCTTGCTGATAGACTTGGAAAAGGCCTTTGACACCGTTTGGTTGCAAGGGCTCTTTTTCAAATAAGACCAGCTGGGCATTAGCAAACCACAGCTGTACATACTCATTAAAATGAGAGTCCATTTTGTTCAGGACGCCGCTGTCTGGGGTCTCTTGGGATACCAGAAACAAGTGGCGAAAGTTTTCTATCGTTGGACAAAACGGGCAACCACTGGCGAGTCGGATTGTTGTCACATATCTTGCGGTCTGGCTCGATCAGTATCTATATTTTAACAAACAAATAGATTCTGCTCTAGCCAGAGCCAAAGCGGCCTATGCCATGACAAAGAGACTGTTTCCCAGCAGCCAAATCGATGCCAGGGTAAAGGTGATCTGCTACACGGCCCTCATTCGCTCTATGCTTGCATATGGATGTCCCGTGTGGTTCAACGTGGGAGCAAGCTTAATGGAAAATATTCAGGTTTTCGAGAGACGATATCTTAGGGCTTGCCTCCATTTATATAGAGTCTCAGTAGAAAAAAATTCTATTCTAATGAGGTCTTGTACACCGGGGCAACCTGATCCGAGTGGATAACTTTCTTATTGAACTCATTTGGAGACACTTTGCAAGAGCAATGACCTCGAGCTATAACCTGATCTTCGGGGCTTACTACCCTAACTTCATGTACTATGAGATAGTGCGCCTTAACGGCTTTTTTCCAACAGAGGCTTTCCTCTATTTTGACCTTAACGGCCTGATTCAGGATAGAAATGTGGTTCCATTAATCTTCCATGTTGCCCGAAAGAGTGTGTACAGGTTACTTGCCTACAATGGAGTTGTCGCTCGCAGCTCCGAGGAGAATCTCCGGTTCAGTAGGGCGCTTTCAGTCCATGACAAGGAGGACGTTAATCGATGGCACCAACTATTTTAATGGTTAAAGGAGGGAGAGAATTCACATTAGTTGTCTTCCTTGTAATTGAATTATTCTCATAGATTTTAATAATAGTTTTTTGTTGCCTAGCCGGCTTACATAGATTTTAAGGCAAAAAAAAGCAACAAAAAAGCAAAAACTTTTAAAATTGGTAAAAGAAAATTTATCGACATTGGCTTCCAAGTTAGAAAATCAAAAAGATTTCAAACCTTTACAAACTTCAATGGAGTTATTTTAAAGATTTTTTGATGGAACTAAACCTAACTGAAAGCAACAGAATTATATCCAAAAAAATAAGCAACGAATCATCGAATTGAATGTATTCAAACCTTTTGCTGGAGTTTTAGTTTTGAGCTTAAAAAAAGACCTTAACCGTTGCAGAGGCAGTTACAAGGGATAAGTTTGAATAAATTTTTTCAAATCTTCATCTAGCACACAACGAAAACCTGGACCAAGCTGACTAGGCCTTTAATCAGTCATTCGAAAAAAAAGTTTTTGCATATTTCAATTGAGGAAAACCATTCTGCTTAAGAAACCTGGTTCAGTGTAAACATGGGATTCGTAGATGGGTGCGAATGAATGTGAAATTTTGAGCAAACGTGTACTGTATTCCATTCGCGGCTCAGGATCGAATTTCTTTTCTGTGCACACACGCATTTGAGGCTTTGTGAAACCAAGGTGAGTGCAGAGTCTGATTTTTTGGATTTTTGGTCCGTGGTCCAATCCGGAATTCATTTTCATGCGGTTTAAACTCAATGCCGGTTGGCATATTATCCACTACTACTTTATTTATAAAAGCCTCAACTTCGACAGCAAATCATACTTTTACATGTTTGATGCGCAGTCTTATTCCATCTTAAGAATTGTTCCCCATTATTCTCGTATCTCAACATACAAAATTTAGGTCATCATCATCATTCTGAATTGACAACACCCGAAATAAGGTATATTCGATATCGGCTGCGGTAAATAATTCCACCCAGTTTGTAAATGAGCCTACGCGTATTCTAGATATCCATAGTCATGCTGCCAACACCCTAGACTTGTTTCTTACCTCTCACCCTGCTACATATATATACGTACTAGCGGCTCGGCTTGTCAGACCATTTTATTATATTGGCTTATTTCTTGTACCACCATCAAGCAGTTAAAGAACCAGCATCTATGACTGTAGTTTGACAATACGAGAAAGCCGATTGGGAAGGCCTTAATAATTTCTTTAAGAGCTTTAGCTGGTCGATATGCTTGCTCAATAGTGACGTGGATGCCGTCGCCGGTATGGTCACTAACCCTTTTCTCGTAAACTCGTGGTGCGACTCGAGCTGTAAAGAGGCTTCCAGGTTGAGAGAGTTGAGTTTTCGGAATTCCAAAATCAATCCATCTGAGAAAACCCGAAAAAGGTACAAACAAGCCCGAAATGACGGCAATGGTAGAATCCATTGTACAGAATCTACCTACGAACAAAAACTGGAAGAAAAAGTGCCACAATGTCCCGAGGGTAGCAAGAACTTTTGGTCGCTCAATACTCCCAGATTAAGCTTTGCCTCACTCTGTACTGCGACGGAACTAGTTTCACACTAGTACTGTAGCAAGAGTACTCTTAGACCGAAACATCCAAAAACGCGCTGGTCTGGATGCTATTAACCCATTCTTTTCAAAAGTTGTTCTTTAACTATTACAAAACCATTGTTTAAACTGCTCATCTGGTCTATTCCCGAGTAGATGGAAAACAGCATTAGTTCAACCCGTCCTAAAAAAAGGCGGATCAGCTTATCCCTCACACTACCGACTTATTGCACTGATGCCCTGTTTTCCAAGGTCATGGAATCATAAGAAAATCTTGAAACACTTCTCAATGACCTGCAGAACGGTTTTCGTAGGTCCACTGGTGATTTGATTGTATTCCTCACCGAAAAAATGGAACCCCTCCTTGCATCTTTTTGGGGAGAGATAAATTGTTGTTCTTCAGGTTCTTTTATCGAAAACTCATGCGTTTGGTGTCAAAGGATAACTTCTCAAACGGAGTACAAATTTTCTTTTGGTCAACTCAGTGCAAATTGGTTTTGATAGTCTCAAGTCTGCAATTCACCATAAAAATTGTTGGTGCGCCCCAGGGTTCCGTTTCGTATCCGATGCTCTTTTTATAATCTAATTCACTCCTTCGCTTCGGATTTGAAGTTCAGAAGAGGATGAGCGCACAGTGCATTTACGGTTGAGCACTACTTGAAGAGCGATTAATCGTTAAAATGAAGGGCCTACCTCACACTTCATCTCGTCCTTATTTAGAAGAGACTATGGTAAGCCAAAATCCACACGTAATTCATAAACACTCAACAGACATAACATATCATGATAAACAAACATTCTTTTATATATTTTTTGAGTTTTGATCTGAGATTAAGTGTGTTTTCTAAAATAAATTTTTGATTAAATGGGCACCCTTTGAGCTCTTTTTACCCCCTTTTGAATCCTTTTGGTGTGAGTTTGGGCGAGAACCTTAAAAGGTTCGCAAGAAAGAAGTTTGGTCAAATTTGGCCGACCAGTGCGCATTGCAAAAAGGACACATGAGGCGACTCGGAAACGCGTTCTTCATAACGTTCATCGACGCTTAAGCTGTGAATGTGGTTGCACCTTTCTGATGGAACCTTATAATCTTGGTTCATCAATTTTAGGGGGAAAAAACCTCGTTGGTTATGGTTCTACAAAGTCCACCAGTCATGTCCATCGTAAATGAAACACCATGTATCGACATTGAGTGGATGTAGTGAACTTTCGGGGATTTTAAGTGCTCCTGAAATGCAAGCTTTGTGTGGTTCAGAAGGAAATGGATGTCGCTCATGATGGACTTCGACAGAAAATCGCCCACAGCGTTGTCGAGGTTCTAAAGATGGGGTTGTCGTTCTTTAGTTTATAACATCTAGTCCAGTCTACATTCATGGTCATATTCAAGTCGAAATGAGCACTAGTACTCCGAGGTTTATCGGCGTCTATTCTGCATCTGTTTGCTTCTCAACTATGAAAATGAAACTCAGAATTACATATGTTTCGAAAACTTATTTCATCATCCCATAGGGTGACCAATTTTGGGCCACCGTGTATATTTAATAAGTCAATAAATAGTGAAAGAAAGTCTCTACTCAGACAAATGAAATTAAATTCAAGTGTTCAATTCATCAAAACACTTAACAGCCTGGATAACTGGTGCTGCCTTCAAACTTCCAAACTTCATTCACCATTTATCACGAAGCTCGTAATATCCTCACCCAAAATTGCATGTTAAATCCTTATCTATTGTGAATCGACTTTTAAACTTTTATCTGAAGCACCTGAACTCCTGGCCCACATTCAATCTGTGCCAGAATCACACACACACACACACAAAAACAAACTCATTTCGAGAGTACCAATCAAAACGACCACAAATATTTACCCAGGGTTACTCATATGCAATAAATTGTATTCTAGCCGGCCGGGGGTAGAGCCAGTTCACCACCGGATTACGCACTCCATTCAGGAAAAGTTTCAAGATACTAAATTGCCTTGAAATTCTCACACACTCTTGGTTGCACGAAACCAATTGAAGGACAAAAGGGATGTGCCTGGTTGCTTAAAATAGTTCTAGAATCCCTCTTATTCCAGATGCCGGTGTCCGTAAACGAGTGGGTGGCCCTGAGCGTTGATTTTTATCGTCCGAAATGGAGTGTTTTGGACCAACCAAGCTGAGCGAGGTGTCTGTCAATACCATTGGACGGGCCTTTTCGAAGACACTTCACCGAGATGCAAAAAATAAAACAAAAAATAGAAAAACTCGTCTCAAAATTTTAATGTAAATCGGTTTTTGTTTATTCAGGCGAAGTGTGCCCATCACCACGAGGATGCCATGCTCGTGAATGCACTCCAAACAATATCCTTGCATAAATAAATTACTCCTTCGAAGGATAGACAATGGAGTTGTTGTAACTGGCTTTTGGATCGATATCCATGTACATACTTCACTTCTTGCAAAGTATAAGCATTTCCCCAATATACTAAGTAATTCACAGCTCGTTCGAGGAGACGACGACAATGAATCCTGCGGTAAGTCCTAAAACTCCTGTGATGCATTTAATTCACAGTGAACTGCTGCGTCTTGGACGACAGGATTGCGCGCAATGGAGAAGGAGGATGGATGTGAGGGAAAACTTTTATTCCATGCGGCATGTGTTGATTTAAGGATCTGAAATTGGAATTAATTTTGGCTCAGCTCCAGGATAAATAGTAAACGGATGTGAATGTGTGTGTGTGTGTGCTCGCTGAAAGTGGATGGCAAAATGTGGTTTTCATGGTCTATGGAAGCGATGTGTTTGCACACTTGCTATGAGCGCTGAGATTTTGCACAAGAAGATGACTTTCTAAAGACTGTGAAGAAGCCTAAGAGGACGAAGGCAGGATTTCCAAGGAGCAACCAAAGCGAAACGGACGTGAATGGCAAACGCCCATGCCAGGCCATGTCAGTCAAGACAGATGAGGTGTGTGTGTGCACTGTACACGGTCCTCTTTTTTGGATAGATGAAATGACATTCTATTGTGTTTGTGTGTGCCCCGAATTTGGACTGAGACGGGGACACTTTTAGCGGCGTAAATGACTTTGATTGTAACAGGGCAAGCCGAAATTGATGGCATGCCCAACAGACGGTATCCACAAGATGTTTGTTCAGTAAATATTGGCAACAAATTGTTTTCCATTTCTTTGAGCAAGGAATATGAGTTCGAAGGATAAAGTGTGCGCGAGTGTGTTTGGGGTTTGTTGGCATTTTGGTCAATTTGTGGAAGCGAACGAGTGGGATATTTATTGAGAAACCTCTTAGGCAATGAAGTTGGCAGAATGTCTTGGAAAAATGTTCATACAGACACAAGCATGTGTGTGTGAAGTCATGAAAAGGAACTGAAGGACATTTGGGAATGGGATGGCAGATTGTATACAACAGTGACACGATTCAGGTTGAGTGTGATTTGATGTTTTAATGTCCTTCTTTCTATGAAAGGTTGACAGCATTTCTTTAGATCGTTCAAGTTCAAAAATAAACACATTTCATGGAATTTTCTTTGATTTGTGGAAGAAAAAACTAACCCATGATCCGCGTATACTACGAGTAGATTGAAAGGAAGTCAATGCAGAGATACGATTTTTTATCCACGGTAAGCCACAGCGGAACCTTCCTTATGCCAATGAGAATCTTACGAGAAGTTAAGTCGTTTCTGCTGTCGTGAGAAAGCAAGCTATGAAAGAATTAGGCCAACCTTTAAAATACGGCGCGAAAGAGGACAACGAAATTCGAGTATGCTCCTCGAATGAAAGAACACTCTTCACAAGAGGAACTACTCTCAAATTGGAAACTGTCCTGATACAAAAAAATGCTGATATTACTGAGATCCACGAAGTATGTTGGATAAGATCGGGAACAAAAAAACGCCCAACCTGGAGGACCAGCTCTATTTTTTTAAGCCCCTACGACGTGAGGCCAGTTTAAACCGATTTCAGTAAGGATGTTAGCCGTTGGTCCAAATAATGGCTCATCCCCCACCATCTCTTTTTCAAAAACTCGACTTATTCTTAGAAATCTTTATCGGCCTGAGCTCTGAATATGTCGAAGTAGCCGTTGAGTGCAGCGATAGAGTTCGTACGCTGGCAATTTTCGCTTTTCAAGCATGGTGGCATGCACAAAATTATTAGTCAAGGATGGGTGGATGAAGCCATGCCCAATGACTGGACTATCAGCTCTATATGCTCCTTCTTCAAGAAAGGTGATCCAGCTGTGCCGCATGACGCTGAAAAACACACGGTGCAACGTGCAATTTGGAAACAGTTCTTCCGAAGTTATCATTTCATTTCTCAATCTCGAGCTGGAGCAGATAGTGTATAGGGCAGATCTAAGCACGGAAGGCGCTGTGTTCAACAAGCCTTACCAAGTGTAGCGATCTGCAGAGGATGTCGAAATCATCGAACAAAACCAAGTACATGTTGAAAACAAACATAGAAACATCTGTTCACCGCATGGGACAAAATGTCGCTTTGGCAATAATCAGTTCTTCTATATGGAGCCGATAGCTGGGCGACAAGCAGGAAGGCAGAGCAGATTTTAAGCAATTTCGAGAAAAACATGCTTCGTCAAATAGTTGGTTCTGTATGCGAGGAGGGCGAATAGAGAAGGAGATATAACCGCGAACTCTATGAGCTGTGTCAAGATGTGGATGTAGTTCAAAAAGCCAAAATACGGTGACTACACTGGCTCGGCCACATCGAGCGAATAGATAATAGGGTCTTCGGAATACAGTCCAAGGTTCGCGAAGTAAGAAAGTATAAAGCATTGGATGGAGCCCCACTGAGCCTGTACGAAGTACGACATCAGAATCGTAGTTGGAGAAGTCAATGCTAAAAATGGTAAAGGAGACGCCTATGGATCGGGTAAGGCTTCTGGTTTGCAACAGCTTGTAACACGATGATGATGGAACTTATAACTTGTCAACCAACAGACGCTCTTGATGCAAGGCATTGGTCAACCATGTTAATTTAATACGTAACCCTTTTTCGTTACAGATGGTTAGTTTAATAGAAATCTTAAAAGCTTTTTTTGCAATTAAATTCTTTGCAATATGGCTCGTTAAAATGCATCCAAATTTTCTCAAAAATTTTAATTCCAAGCATATTTTCTTATCTCACCCACATTCTGAACAACATTATAGTGACATCAGTATTCTCTTAAGGATGATATTTTTGCAAACAGTATCAACCAATTTCGATTTCGCCTTTATTCTCAAATTAATTGAACAGAAATAAAGGTCAATATCTTTCCAGTCAGGGTTCAGAGCATACTTCAACTGTACGACTGCTTGAAAATCCACAAAATGAAATGGAAAAGGGAAATGCAGCATCTCCGGTGATGTTGGACTTTTTAAAGGTCTTACATACAAGCTGTTTAATACAAGTCAAAGGATTATTTGAATCAATAGCAAGTAAGTTAATTGAAAGTCATCTTAGTATTAGAAGTCAGGTTTGTGGGGTTTTCTTTGATTTTCTAACAAATAATGCAGGAGTCCTCTATTCTCGGACCTTTGCTTTTGACTCTGATTAAAAACGATCTTCCTATTGTCCTAAAGCACTGCCAAATGCTAAGGCACGCGGACGACACACAAACATTTCACAACTTTTTCACAGCTCGAAGAAATGATGATCTATCACTAGTTGATCCATGGTCAATGAATATTGAATTTGAAGAAAAGTTTCGCGGAGCTACCGACACATCACTTTTGCCAAAAATTTATTTTATAATTGAAAAAAATCTGGGAGTTTATTTCTTTCCATGTGATACAAAAAAAAATGAAAAATGAATGGTGCACTGAGGATTCTTTGCTTATAAAATCTCTTTTATTACCTGTTTAATGCGACACCTGTCTTTTGTGACATACGAGAAGACACCTCATGCAAACGAAGAATTGAAGTTGCGTTTAACAACACCGTGGAATTTGTATACAATTTGCGAAAGCTTGACCATATCACTGAATACTCAAATGCCGTTTGGGAATTATTATTATATGTTGTTCTTGCTCGATTTCGAAGAGCGGGTTCAAGCCGCACCAATGCTGTCATTTTACGGAAGTTGAACTATTATGTTTCTCAGAAACAATCCTTGGTATAGTCTATTAAGCTATAGCTATGTAATATTAAAGCGCTGAACAAAATGAAAAATGATTCTTTTTATTTCTTATTTTATAATTTTTTTATAATTTCACTTATTTTTCGCTCATAAAGCTCGCAGTTGTGCCTTTTACCCATTCGGCCTCCTCGCAGACAAGACCAAACATCAGATGAAAGATCTCTTTATTTACTCAGCTGCTTTGCTTATCGTCCAGCATTCGGCTCCATAACGCAGGACTTGCAAAATCACTGTTTTAGATATTTCAAGATCGTAGCAGTTTTAAGTTTTAACAGACCGAAGTTGATCCGGATGTCCCCTGTGTTGCCGTTCATGGTGTATATATAAATGTTCCGAGAAAGCTGAACTCCATGACTAACTCGAAATTGTAGCTCAATCGTTATGTTTTTACCGAGAAGATGTTCGACAAATCTGTTTCTGTTCGACAAAATTTTTTTTTTTTTATTATAGCTAAATATATACATAGTAAATTTTTCAATTTTTGAATTCTTAAATATTGCACAGTTTAGAGATGTGGTACGCATTACCTTACTTCTAAAAAATGTTACTATTTACAATCAAATATTATCACAGAATCATATTAAGTTTGCAGGAAAAGCTACAGGAAAAACCTTCTTAATCAAAACAAAAGAGAAAAAAAAACAATATGCAACAATAATAATAAATAAGTAAAAAATATACTGTATATTTAAACAACAGGGTTGAGAGATGGAGGGAATTCAGGATCACCTGACTAATGATATTTCTAGAACATAGAGTTTTCCTTATCACAATGAATACATAATATCAATCGGTGAATAGATTCGTACATATAAAAGTAACTAAATCTATAAACAAATATTATATAAATAAATAAATAAATAAATAAATAAACAATTAAATAAATAAATAAATAAATAAATAAATAAATAAATAAATAAAAAAATAAATAAATATATGTATAAATAAATAAATGAATAAATTATCACAAGTTTAGTTAGATTGCTAGATCTGAAACTAATTCATTGTCAGACATCCTACATCTTGAGTTGTATCCTTCAAATAATTTATTTATTCTCGATGATATTTTTTCTACATTTGCTAATTCATGAAGCTCATTGGTCGAGAAATGCCATGGTATGTTCAGAATCATTTTGAGTACTTTATTTTGAGCTCTACGCAGTCTTATGATGTGGGAATTTGCACATTTTCCCCATACAGGTGAACAAAAGTATAGCCTGAAAGATTGTTTTAAAAATCATTATTTTATTTTCATTGCTCAATCTAGACTTCCGATTTATAAAAGGATACAACAATTTTATTGTGAGATTAACTTTCTGGATTGTTTCCTGAACATGAAGACCAAATGTCAGTCGTTTATCAAGGTGGACGCCAAGGTATTTGCCGCTTGACTTCCACTCAATATGAGTTCCGTTGATGGTAAAACTGTTGCCTGGTAAGAAACAGGGTTTTCTTTTTTTTGTAAAAAAGACAGCCTGAGTCTTTGAGGCATTTATTTTGATCTTCCAATCGTTAAAGTATCTGCTGATAACAGTCAATGCAAACTGCAAATTGTTTTCGATATTAAAAGCAATTGCATGTGCTGAAAAAATGCATGTATCATCCGCAAACATAGCAGTTCCCCAATTACTCAAGCGAGGGAAGTCATAGGTGTAGATGTTGTCCAAAACTGGTGAAAGCACTGCACCTTGAGCTACTCCATCAGTTACAGGGAGATTGCTTGTGCTTTGTTCTTAATATTCTGCTAAAATATTTTACACCTTATTGAAATCGCTGTTACGCTGTTAATCTAAAAGACAAAGTCTTAAAATATTTTTTTATTTATTTATTTGACAACGGATTTAAGCACACGATTTTAGTTATGACATTACAGAAAGATATTATTTTAATTACTTCTAGGCAAATATTGAAAAACTTGATATTTAATTAGGAGGATAATTTTGAACTTACAATATTTTTAAAAGAATTATATAATTTGCAAGTGGAGAAAATAGTTCAATATTAAAGTAATTAGCAGTGAAAGTCTTAATTTAAAAAAATAAGTGATGATGGCAGTGATAGTTAAGGGGGAAATCACAGTAGAAAATAGTACAAAATGTAATTTTTTCAATAAAAAACATTCAAAAATGGCGGCCGCGGAGCATATGCCCCAAGGCGCCTATTTTTGAAAGCGTGTCGATAGCCGAAGACGTAAACTCCTTAATTTTTGACCTTGAAGAAAACACCAAAATTGTTTGGTTTTCATATAACAACAGCTAGCGAGCTACGTAAGATTTTTTCGATATATTGATTTTTTACAAAATGGTGCATGTTTGAAAATAAAGTTAAATTATTAACAAAAACAAAAACGCCATAAAACCGTTGACAAAAACTAAGCCATATAAAGTAATAAATCCTCGGTAGCTCCTTGGATATTTCGAAGCCACTGTCAAAATTTCAAGTCGATCGGTAAAGATTTGCTCGAGTTATGTCTTCGGCGAGCTCAAAAAAAGTGGTTGCGAGAAAAACGCGTTTAAAGTTTTAAGTACTGAGCAACCATATGAAAATATATGAGCAGTCCGGAGAGGCGTTGCCGCAGAGTGAAAAATTTGGTCACTCGGACACATTTGCCGTATTCCATTATTTGGTATATGATTTTTAAGACCCTAAGGCACTTTTTAAGCGATACACATTTTTTTCGAAAAATTTAAAGTTTTACTGTGATTTCCCCCCTTAATAGGATGAAGTTATTTCTTTAAATCGATCAGCATAAGACGTTGACGATATGAAGGTAAACTTGACTAGTGTACTCCAGCACAGAACGAACAATTATTATTAGGAGCTCGTATAACATCCTACTGTCAAGCGCTTGAAAGCTGCATCCGTCAGCGAAAGGCAGTTTTAACATTCTACTCTCTTGTAGACCAGATATACTCAGAGCCTGCCAAGCGCAAAATTCTGCCGTTCTTTAATTTTGAAAGCCTTCGCAGCTCTTCACCTCAGGGATATGGAAGAGTTAAAGCCTTACTGCAGTCTACGAAAGAGGCATTCAGTGTTTCGGTATTTCTAAAGAAGATGTTATTACCGATCCGCGTTGAGCTGTAAATGGTACAATCAAGTTGGATTTCCAGCTCAACTATAATGACCATGAAAAAAAGATGCCAAGCCCGAGTTGGACGAGCACACAAAGGGATCCGTACCACAGCACAATATGCAATTCTAATTTTCTTTTTTAAGATTTATCATCTCATTCTACTTAGTTTGGGCAACCAGAATTATACCCAAGTTTTAAGTTACTCATAGTTTATTTTTTGGCATTTGGCGATTTAAAAAAAAAAACACTTATTTTTTCATATGGGACCCTCTTTATTTTTTGGCTTTGTGCTAATTTTATAATTTTTAAGTTAACGTTTTCAAATGGAATACCCGAATCATTATAAGATCACTTTTGTTGTACGTCTCTCTGTTACCTGCCTTTTCCTTCGGAACGTGAATAGGTGTCGAGTTGAAATGTGTACCAAATACACATGACTGCGGTCTCTCAAGCTTCGTAATTAAAACTGTCGAAAGATATGGCTGTTTGTGCCGCATATTTTAATACTCGCAAGGGAATCAAATCTTGAGGATACTGCTTGCAAACAAAAGCGGAAAAACTCTTCAAGTTTCAACTACCATGATGAACAAACTATTTACATAAATACAAGTTCGTACCGCCCGTTTTTGTTTTTTGAAAAAACGGATCTAGGAATACAGTTTTGTGTGAAAGATGCGATTTTCTACACAAAACTTTTAAGACAATTCCACTCTGTGACAGACGGACAGCGGATACTTAGTACAAAGGTTCCATTGAAATCCTTTTGGTATGGAACCCTTTCAAGTATAAGGAAAACTAAACCCCAGATGTTAAAAGACCTCTCCATCCGAATTTGGTGTAAGCTGAGCTGCGGGTTCGGATAGTCTTTGAGCTAATCTTTTTAAATATTGCAGTTATGTTAATGTATTGAGGATGCACCATATCACCACGATCATCAATGATTTGAAAATCAACGGTACCAGTCCCAAAAAAAGGTGAGCCTGCATATCTGCACCAACTACCCTACTCAAAGTCGCTTTCGAGATTCTGTCCTGAAGCCTTTTTGCAATATGTAAACAAATCGGAAAATAAGTCTCCCTAAACCACTGAAAGTATGCAAAAAATGGGAGCAGTCCTACGAATACAGTGCATACGAAGGCTTTTGATTCTCGTTAGTCACACATTAAGCCAAGTTTAAGTAGAATCCGCAAACTTATTTATTGTGCGCTGGAGTACGCGAAATTATCGTAAGCAAATTAAATTCTAAGGCAGGAGGGTAACTAAAATAACAACCTGTAAAAGCTTTGTCACAGCAATAAGGATATTTAATTGTCCTTAAACGATTTCATGACCTTATTATTTCTTCTCAGCTATGCAACTTAGAACAAAAAAACGCAATTGCTCCAACCACAGCGTTTATTTTTCTATCATAACAGCCAAAAAAGGGGACCACGAAGCCTTACAATTCTCAAACGTGCTAATGAAAGGTATGCTTATAAATTTTTCTTCTTGCCACACCACGACAAAGGATCCTCTAAAACTATCTCCTGCCAACATCCCCTGACCGCAATTCTTTCCATCAACCAAAGCGTGTTCCCTCGAAACGCTCATTAAACAAACAATCACACGCAAACAGCACACCGTGTCGCCCGTTCCGCTGTCATTGTCGTTTACCCAAAGAATGTTGTAATTCCATTTGTGAGTATGACTTCCTTTCAAGGAAGTACCCATCATCGTTGTCGTCGTCGTACTTTCGTGCTCCATAATACCCTAGTGCGCACACATAATCGCTGCACTAAAAACCATTTTCGAAAACACCTAGCTGTGTGCACTTTAAAATTACATGACGTGCGAAATGTCTCTGCGAATGAGCGATCCTGCTCCTCGGTCGGGTTATGCCATCATAAAAGGATGCATTAAAAATCTCTGCGACAAAGATGTAGGCACCCCTCATCCCGCTCTGTGTAACTGTGTGTGCAGTTGGCTTTTTTCGGCGGCAGCGGTCCATGGTATGGGGTGACAGTTCAAGATGTAGTCAGTCATTTCACACATCCTTGCATTTTCGGTGATGACTTCTTTAAACAAAGTTTTAGGCACTTTCCAAAGTTTCTCGTCCTGTTTTTTTTTTTTTTTACTTACACTTTTTGAGTTTGTGGACTTGTTAGATGTAGGCGCATACACACACCCTGATACTGGCGCGCAAGGATCTCAAAGGATCCGTATGTATGTTGTGCACTTGGAATTTTGCCTGTCATGTCTGAGATGACGTACACACACACTCCGTGCTGGGAGGCGGAAAATTGCTCGACTTGTTCCAAGGATTGGAGCGGGATTGAGTGTTTAAAATAAAACAATAGCTTCCAGGCGACGAAAGGGAGCGGTATTCTCTCTCTCTCTGTAGCTGTTCGTGCTCTATGGCCAACGAGTGATGCGTTATGCAAAGTCATGATGAAACTTTTAATAGAACTTTAGTTAGTTTTAAATATTTTAATGGAATAATTAAGAACGCTAGCAGTTGAAAGGATTTTCTTTTAAGTGTTCCTTTTTATTTTTTGTATTTTATTAATATTTTTAATATTTTAGTTTTTTTGTTTTTGAAAAATATAAGAACCGTGTTTTGCGCTCATGGGTTATGTTTTACTATGTCGCCCAGATTAATGGAGCATAATAAGCACTTTGTTCGTATTTCGAACGCAAAAGGGGAGCAGTTTTGAGAGGTTAAAAATGTAAATAAAATTGAAGTAATTAAGTGACGGAAGAGCTTGCTTTTGAGGTTCACTTTTTGAGCTGAAATGTGAAGGAAGTGTTTTTTTTTGTCAATTAGGACATCCAATTTAAGTGGGCGTCTTGAAACCTTCTGGTTCTATGTGGGAAGCCAAGACGTGAAATTTATTCCTCCACATCATCTACGATGCTTCTTTATTTAAATGGACTACGGCAGTTTGTGGTCACGGGAATTCACTGTGGGGTACCTCAAGGGTCAATACTTGAACCCATTCTCTTGCGCAATGAGCTTTCTAAGCTGAAGAGGTACTGTAACTCATAAAGAAGAATGTGGCTAAAATAATCCTCCTTCGACGCTATGTAGTTTTTTAAAACAAGACTCGCTAGATATTCAATTTAAAGGAAATGGATCATATGTCCACATAAATTAAGCTTCGATTTCCTTGTGATCGAAATTAAGGAGCTATGCTTTACGTATGTTTATAGGAAGTCTATTGAATAACTTGCAAGCGATAACTGTATAGAAGTTTCTGTAGTGAGGGGTGCGAAGGGGTTATAATATTAATGACACAGTCTGAATTGCTTCTCAACCTAGGGTGCATCAGACTTCGGAATTTGCATGTAGCCACCTCTTAATAAGAAATATTTTTAAGACTTTGTAATAGTAAAACTGTCTTATTGGTGGTCTTACTGGTCAAACTAAAGTCCAATCACTGAAATACTCCAAAGTAGACCATTCTCGAAGTCTTTTTATCACAACATTTTCCAAGATGAAAAAGATACCGGATTGATGAGCGCAGATACTGTTTTATCGTCGAAATGTAGGATACTTAAAATTCGTTAATTACTTGACCTGGAAACATTGAAGGAAATGAAGATGAAGAGCCCTTTTACCGCACCTAAAATGAGTCGTTTTGTGACAAAGACAAATTGGTCTTGTTGATAATCGTCAGATTGTATTTGGCAAACCAGATCCTTAATAGGTACACGTCATGACTTATATTGTCCATGAGGTTCAGCGGAAAATCTGAATCATATGCGATACCGAGATCATCCTCAAAAGTCATTGATTAAATAAGAAGTTGACAAAGATCAGGAACAATATTGGACCGAGGACAGACCCCTGTGGTACACCTTAGTGTAGTACTTGACATTCGCTTAAATAGTCCCAAACTTTGACTCTTTGTTTTCTACCTTTAAGATAAGCTTCAAATCTACATAACATATAACCACGGAAGCTAACACGTTGTAATTTCTTAAGAAGGTTATTATGATTAACAGTATCAAAGGCTTTGGTAATATCCACAGAGAGACCGGCGAGTTGAGTTTGAGTAGAAACAGTGAGATCATATGTGGTTACTCTAAATGAATCTCGCGCGTTTTATGGGCGTTTGATCGTACATATCGTGAACCCGCACTCAACGTCTAAAAAGAGCAACAATCTTTTTTGGTAAAGCGTCTGACAGCTCACTATAAGCTGATAATATTTTTGAATTGGAAATTTTCTTGGACTTGTCCGATTTTAACAACAGGGTTAGACATTCCGTTGATTATGATTTCATTTATTTTGAATTGGCTGCAAAAAAGATGATTTTTTGACGCTTAAAATTAATTTTAAAAATATTCTGGGACCCGTAAATTGATATTTATCTTCTGTTCTGAAAAATCGTAACAAGAATCCACATTATATTAATGTTTCCTAATCTTACCAATCAACTGAAAAGGGGTATTTCTACTCTTTGTACTCTGCGAAATCGTGCCCTATGAATTTGAGGGAATAGAACATTTTCCGGTCTTATTCCTATCTTCTCAAAGTGCGACCATCATGAAGTCACATTGTGTGTTACAACTTTTGAGGTCATGTGTTGTGACAGAGTTTCTCGTAAGTTGGAAGAAAGTCTGTCAAACGCGAAAACGCGCGAGCGCAACATTGTGAATTTCCATTTAAAGGCAAAGTTTCTAAGGGTTACATTTGAATTGTTGCCATACCCATGAGCAGTTGAACTATTAAGGGAATAGATTTTTCTTAAAATTTTAGAACCATACATTTTAGAACCACATATGACATGTGCGATGCTCATGTTTTAAGTTGCTGAATAAAATGCCAGTCATACAGTGATCAGCGATGTGGAGATGAAAGTTGAGATCTGTTCATAAGCCTTGGGAAATTTTCATAAATCGAAAAAAAAACATGATCAAGGAAGGAACTCGCGATTGGTCTTGTAGGTTGAAGGCCTTGTTTTTATGAAGGACCAGGTTCAGATATAAGGGTAAGATACGAATCTGACACGCTACTCATTTTTAGAGTGTTTAGAGATCTTGTCCAAGTAGGACAAGATTTGTAGTCTAAAAAATGGAATAGTGAGAGATAAAGTTAAGAACATCATCACCTATTTTAAATGAAATCTGCATAACGTCCGAAGTCACAAAACTTTTCAAAGCTTTTCAGAGCAAAGCAAAGCTTTTTCGCAAACTCTTGAATTTTGATGTCCAAAAAAAAACTTAATTGCCAACATCAGAATTACAATAAAAAATTTTATCACTGGAACTACGAATGATAGAGGGTAACCCTCTAGTATGATCGTCAAAGAGGTGTATATAAATCATTATTATTCAAAAAAACAAGGATTGGAAGACTAATTGAATCGGTGAGTGGAAGAACAGAGAATGTACAAAATTTAAATTTTGAGAAAATCTAAAAAAAAAATATTTCACCCAAAAAACTATTTAGTTTTCTATACAATGATGCTTGAGGGATTAGAATTATAAATGTTTCCAAACATGCCTTGAATAAATAGTTAATTTAATACTTGGAAAATAAGTTATTGTAACTATTTGTCCTGTTCTGCCACTCGTCTATTTAATTAGCTTTCCAATATCACCAAGTCATCAAATGATCTAATAGCAAAAACCCTACCCTTATATATTTTCCTCATTAGAATTTTTGAGTTTTGAATTTTTCTCAATTTAAATATTTTTGGCTTTCATAAAAAAAGCGCGAGTGTAGCTTGTAAAATAACTACAACAGAAGCAGCAGCGTTGGTGTATAAAATTCTGGAATATCTCTCCACCTCGAAGCTAAAGATTGACACCCTATGGAAGATGTTGCATTAAAAATGAAATTAGAATGAACAAAATCGGAACAGTGCGAGTCTGACTCGCTCAACGAAGGTTTCGTACAAACTTCTAGGATTGTCCGTCTCGAAAGTTAAGGTTTTGAGTCCCTTGAGAGTACCTTGGCGTAAAATTGGAAGAACAAATTTATGGTTAATTGATTTTTCCTCTATTTGTGCCTTTTTGCCAAAATTTAAAATACAAGGCCTACAGGAAGTACCCCATTGGTTTTGGTTCCCTTTGCGAGTATCAAAATATGTGATTTAAAGACCCGTTTTTTTTTTATGGTTTGATGCTTGTCAGTTGATGACAAATCTAGTTTTTTTTACAACTTTAAGGGACCGACGTCATAAGTATTTATATTAATTTCAACTTGATACCTCCACGCGTTCCTGAGGAAATCGGAGGTGACAGACAGATGGACAACGAATTGAACCTATAATGGTTCCGTTTTTCCTCTTCCTCTTGAGGGAAGGAATATTGAAAAGGTAGGCTTAAATTCAGCACAAAATTACTACTTACAATGGCATTGCGTTAAATCTGAACGAGAAAACCAATGATGCGAATCCGTATTATTGTTGCAAAGCAAACACTCGATGTAAATGAATCGTGACAAAAACTATAAGACCCGCATCACGACCATTGAAATCCGATTGTTTTTGAACGAAGGAGATAAAATAAGTCATCAATGAACCAAAGAAGATTATCGGATATTCTGTAGGGTTCTTGAGCGCAGCGTCTGTGATACATGTTCAAAATTCCCCCTTTCAGATGTCCTAACGCTTTCATAACCTAATGATATCCAAGCGTCTATAGAATTATGTTACTTCAGGGTTGAGTCCACTGATGTTGTTTAAGCCTTAAATCAAGTATCATAGTTTTTAATCGTGGTCCTTCGACTTTCCTGACACCATTTTACAACACACATCGCATTCATGGATCGCTTAATTTGGCCCTATTCCCAAAGACATGCACAACGCTAAATACAGATCAATATCTTTTTTTTCACTTCCTCTCTAAGGTTTTCAAAAAAATAATGCAAAAACCGATAAACTAATATATTGGTTACTATGAGTTGATCAAGACAACGCTTTGTTTCCACATATCCTTGAGTTCTTCAAGGCAAACAGTTGCCTGTGGAGTCACAAATTTGAATTTCCTTGCCATATTTGCAGAGGTTCCTCAGGGTTCCATAAAAGGACCACTGCTTTTTTTTGGCTCTTTATTGATATTATATGAAACTGCATGTACTCATATTTGATGATAATCTCAATAGAATCTGCGTCTTCAGTAACATAAGTGTCTATACATGATATACAGCAAGTATTTTCCAGGACGAATTTTTATAGTTACAGAGTTCAAAATCAAATTCATACAATATACACAATCTTCCCTTAGGTAGCCCCATAAGCGAATTCGATTCAAAAACTTTACTCCTGCAACGATCAACTTGGACATAAATCATTTCATACCACACAATTGCTTTTCATTGAATTTCCAATAAATCTCATACCATGACGTCGTTCAGAACTATTCTTGGGATTCATCTGAACTGCTTCGATTCTCTCACCAGCTACAACGATACAAGTGCCAAAGGCGGCTCACAAAAGTTCCATAACTTGCTCCTGGATCGTCATGCCTTTCAGCAATGCACACTCAACTCTCGCCCGTTCGGTTCGTTCATTCAACCAAATGTCTTTCGCCATTCGAGCCGATGAAACTTTTCATACGACTACTCGACTATCACATTCGGAATCCGGCTCGCAATTTTCCATGCCGTGTACAAGTGATTGAATGGGACGTCGCTCCGAAAAGGAATCATCTTCACACGCTCGACTGACAGAGAGCTCCATTGATTGCTAGCCAGTTCCAGCTGCACAAACTCACTCCAAGTCAGCCCACAGCATTCCGAAGCGATAATGGTTCATTGACGTCTCCGGCAATCAATTTCGCGTACTGAATCAATTTCAATGTTGTGCATCACGCCGTGCAAACTTTTATGTGGAAGGGAGCCTCGCGTCGCCTCCAGCCACCCATTCATATGCACACTAAATGGAATTGTTCCTGCAACGATTAATGCATGTGTGAAAGGATGGACGGACTACCAGCGTGGCTTCATAATAATTGTCAGTCACATTTTTTCGATGGCAGATGAAGTTTATATTGTCACGCTCACATGTGTGCAGAAGGACACGTCGAGCGACGTTATCAGCAATGACATTCCATGTTTCTGTCACTGTAAAGCTGTCTAATCCGTTCAAATGGAACCTTCATTTTCTGACAGTGGGCAGCATGCAATACACATCAGCCTGCTAAGCACTTTCCCAACTCTGACCACTGGTTTCCTTCAAGGCTCACCAAAAATGTTGACCCTCGTCTCAATCACCTGAAACCTCGATTTCAAAAAGTTACTCTTTCGAGTTGTGAAGAAAAGTTCATGTACATCAAAACAATTAAAATTCCCCAGCATGAAGTCGACCCTGCTACTGAAGCTGAAGCTGAGGCAAACTAGAAAGTCCTGTTTCTTAAATGAAAATAATCAAAAGTGTTGTACAAGTTTTACGCCAGCCATATGCAAAGGCAACACCAAGGACCAAAGTCACTTGAACCAAAGTTAACTCAACGTGCAGAGCATAAATGCCGAAAGTTTATCCTCTCAACTTAGATTTTGGCATCAAGTTAATACCGCAGGATACATCCATGGTGGAGGACTTGTAGTTTGGTAAACACACCAAACACACACCCAAGGATACTGGAAAAGAAGACAAAGTAAATAAAAAGGGAATAGTTTATGCGAGTGTTTATTGTTTACGGCGGTCGGTGGCGCTGGCAGTGGCAGTGGAAGGGTGCTTGCATACATATTCGCGGATTTGGTTGGAATCCTTGATAGGTTTCATGACTTGCGAAAACAAATAGCGGAAGGGAGTTCCTTGGGTTTTTGTGGGAACGAAACTTTATGTGCATTTTGTCGGTCGTATATCATAATGCGGTCAGAATTGGAAGACTGATGTTGACTGCATCAGCAAACATGGTATTAGGTCGAAGGACCTTGAGAATGGTAAAGTCTGTTGCGCTACCAGCATTTCATGTCTTTTTGTTTCCTTTTCTAGTTGAAGTTTAGATTGGCTTCATGGACTTGAGTCGCCCGCTGGAGGGGAATCTAATGAATAGAATATTGTATGAATTACTTTTGTTGCCTTTTTTAGGAATCCATCGATTCCATTGGATCTGAAACTGAGCAAAGGCTGCTTTCCATTCTTCTAGGTCCCGTACACGCTTCGATACATCAGCGTCTGGTTGATCTTTGAATAAGTTTGCTCTGTCCATTTTTCCTGAACCGATTCGGAGACAACTTTTGTTAGAGCTTTAGTGTCCATTTGATCAAGCAGCAATGAGTTAAGTTATTTTTTTTATATCTGGAGGACTTCAGACTTCGTTTGCTCTGGTGTTCTACTCAGCGTCCAACATTCAACTACATATAGGAGAGATTTTTAATCCTTCAAGAAAGGAGATTTGAACCTAGTTGTTTGGACAAGCAGAAATAGGATCGATTGCCAAGGATCTCGTCGGATCTCCACTAAGGTGTCATTATTATCATTATTATGACGCGAGGTTTATTAAGCCCAAATCAAGCACAAACCCAAGACTTAGAAAAAAGATGGCTTAAACTAAAAGGGTTTAAGGATGAGCGAGGAAGATTGATCGTGGTGTGATGGGAGTTTTTGAAGCAGGTTTTAGAGAATTGGAAATCAAGTGAAATATTTTCTGAGACCAGTAATCTTGACATAAGATTATTAAAGATGAAGTTTGCGTGATAGAGGGCCAAGGTATGCCGCGTATTATTAAGGGTGCACCACAGGCAGGCTTATTCTCTATCACAAGGGATACCGATTGGAGAACAAATGTGTTAAGAGATTACCATGTCATCGGCTTAAATGGATAACCCAAACTCTTTTAGAAAGCATGTTAATAGCAAGAATAAAGAAGATGGGTCCTAAATTACTTCCTTGAGGAACTCCACTTCGAATAAAAAGTATAACTTGATTCTGTGGATTTCTTAAGCATGATTTTAACCAAGAGAAAAAAAGACAGGTTAATGAATTGCTGAAAAACTTGATCGAAAGCTTTACTGAAGTCAGTTGTTAAATCATAGAATTTTTTCCGTGTTTCTGTGCTTCCAGAGCATATTTGAATCCGTGCTGCTTTCGTAGAGTTTGGCGATGGGGGCTCTAATTTGAGATATCACATTGCGTTTTATGGACAGCGCAAAACCAATGCGTCCTTCCAGGATTTAGAATAGATAGATTTTGTTTGCTATACCTGAAATAAGGTGGTAGGCATTGTATAGCAACTGCTAACGTTCCATCTCGAACTGTGGATAAGTCGTCCCTTGGGCTTTTCATATTCACGTCACCAGCTCGAATTTCGATTGAAACTAAGAATTTTGATATTAGCCTCGAGGTCTTTTACTTTTTCTTGGGATGAGAAAACCACTTGACAGTTCGCCTGCTTGCCTCCTGTAAGGCTTTGGAACAGCTTTGAACTCTTAAGTGTATCTCTCGTTTCTGAGTGTTGTGTAACTTGACTGTATCACCTTTCTCGGTATGCTGAAGTCGACCATCGATTTTTCAGTGCTGTGAATGCTGTCATATTGGCTTTGAAGTCATCGAATTTGTGTTGAATATGATATGAAATTTGAAAAAAAAGGTGTTGGAATGAAAATGACAATGGTACGTATCAATTTGGATGTTTTTAAGAAATGTTTAAAGTATTCACATAATACACTCGGAAGGAGCTTGTGAGCGACGATAAGGAGGGACGTACCTCCGAAGCCATTTCACGCTTAACGGATTGAGGAGAGCTGATATTCCAGACGTCGAGCATGATTTCGTTCGTTGTTTTTTTTTCTACTTTAACGTTTTTCGTACAAATTATTTTCATTGCTTCAAAATTCTCATCGTTTATTGACGTGTGCTTGGCACACTTTCTTATGTGAAGAGCCACGTACTGTCGAAAGCGTTGGAGCCTTTACTTAATTTTTACAATACAGTTCTTTGACCCAATTTTTTCGATACTAAAAAATTGTCAAGCATATCAAACTCGGCCATGTCTGACTGCAATACTTGTCGGAAATAAACTAAAGATAATGTGATCATGTATTTGGATAATAACAATAACAGGCTTGTGTGCAATCTACCCGGCCTACATCATAAGCTTTCCATTAGTTGATAAAAAAATTAATAGCATTTGGTAAGATAGGTTAAGATCTCATTTCCACTTGAAGAATGTACGGTCTAAGTTGCCTCAACTCTTCGTCACTAAAATTATTTCTAAAGACGTATTTATTTATATGAAATTTTCACATTTATTCCTTAAAATAAATAACGTTTTTGAAGACGTCCCTCTGAAAAATGTTTTCCATTGAACTTTAATTTAAATAACCCTTCTTATGCATCATCGCATACTTTCCTACAACTTTTCTAAAATTTTGTGATGTATTTTTTTTCCATTCAGTTCTTCGCCAACTGTTCAAACTCGGCCAGCTTTTTTTTTTTTTTAAAGTCGGAATAGGACCGGACTCTATGCTGGCCATTTCATGTTTTGAAAGCTTTGTATTTCCAGGCAGTTTTTTTCAATTTTGTGTGTATTTGGGGTTCTTAACTTAATGGAAAATTATTTCGTCCGTTGGACTTATACTTCTACTGATTTATGGTATACCATTGGAATGACATGCCACAGAGTGAAACAGCCCCAAACCATTTAGCTACCTCCATCGTGCTTCAAAGTTTGCTAAGCTTAGTGTCTTTGCATAGTTTCGAGTGATCGGTGTCAAAAGTTATACTTTATATGACACTGGAATCTATTGATTTTGTTTCCAGTCATCCACAGACGAATTCTAATGCTGCTTGCAGAATTTAAGTCTAGCCTTTGCATTTTTTCCAGTTAAACCTGGCTTTTTCTACATGACTGCAGATATCAACTCGATCCTACGAAGTGCTCTACAAAATTTTTGTTCATAAATTAAAAACTGAAAAATTCGTAGACTATGAATCCACTTTTGCTGGCCACTGTTCATTCGCCTGGAAAACAATCCACGTGTCCGATAGTATTATAAACTCAGACCCTCCCGAAGGTCCATAAAATGTAATGGGTCCTTTTGTCTCTCTCTCTCTCCTGTATTAAATAGAGAAGAATTAATTTAAAACATAAAAATTCAAAATGGTTTAAAAACATATAGTTCAAGTAGAGTGGTGAATATTCTTCCTTCCGGTGAATAATCTCAGTTCCGGCTTCGAGGAGATTTAGTTCGGTTTTGTTTACAGATTTTGAAAGCTTTTGGCATTCTGATTTCAAAAGATCTTAACAAAATTTTCCAAACTCTGCCGTCAGAGCGTGGATCAAGAAATAGACAAAGAATACTGTTTTAGGACGAACTGGACATCGAAAGATAAATTAAGAGAAATTTTTGAAATAGTCTTGTGATCAATAATATTAAAAAACATTCAGAAGTTGTTCCATTTAATGTCGGCCAAATTGGTGCAAGTGGGACGTGCATTTCCGACGAAGGTATGGACGAACCATATAAAAACTAAAGTCTTAAATTTTTATTAAGACATTTAAATAAATAAGCACAATGATGCTGAAGCTATTGCCAAAAATTTTGATATTGAACTTGAAATGAATGGTTGTGTACTTTGTTCAATTGTTTGAATCTTATAAGGAAGTTGAAAACTCTAAGTGAAATGAATTTTTACATATTTTCTTAAGAAAAGATGCTAATTTGATTTTGATTGAACAAATAAATTGGTCCCTTTTTTAACATTAACCTAAACCTTTTCAAGTGTTCATCTGTAAACACGTTTCGAATGCAACCAATTGATTTATTTTTGAGTTAATTGAGATGAAAAAATCCGAACAAACGTGCTTCCGATCACACACACACTTTCTGAAAACAATGTTACCCGATTCGTGGGACCTCGAAACATAAAAAACTTCCACATGGGAAGTTTAAAATAAGTAACTTTTTATTTTAAACACAGGGTGCATCACTAGTTATGGTATTTTGTAGTCAAATTTGTGCATTTATCGGGTTTTCCAATGGGGACTTGACAACTTTGAATTTAATTTGTGAACACACCCTTTCACTAATCATCGAACTGTCATTGTCAAGTTATTCAGTAAACTCAACATTTTCATCTTGGTAAAGTACACGAACGAGCAACGTCTGCAAAAATTTTCTACCGAAATTCGGATTAGGTCACCGCACCTTTAAGAGCGTTAACTCCAATTTTCGGTCGTAAATCTCGCCCTAGTAGACAGGTAATAACAAGTTTAGTGCAAAAATTTGAGTCTACATATTCGTTGTGTGATGTTGCCGTGTCAGTGCGACAGCGGGTTGGTAGAAAATATCGCTCCCATTCAGGCTTCCATGGCAACCGATCCAAATCAGTCAATTCCACGGCGTTCTCAAGAATTGGGCAACGCTCAGACCACAGTCTGGCGTTTTTTTGCGTGAGGATTTGGCTTTCACTCATAAAAGATCAAATTGACTCAAGAACTGATGAACCATTTAAAGTAACGTACGTTCTCCGAATTGGCTCTGGAGAAGATGCACCAAGATGATGATTTTGATCGCGAAATCATCCTCAGTGACGAAGCTTATTTTTGGCTCAATCGGTTCGTCAACAAGCAAAATATGAGTTATTGGTCGGGTGAAAATCCACATTTGCTTCATGAATCATCACTTCATCCACAAAAAAATAACTGCTTGGTGTGATTTGCATGCCGCTTGCGTTATTGGGTCATATTTTTTGGTCTCCGATAACGATCGTCAAGCTACTGTGCTCGGCCAGCGTTATCGGGCCATGATTATTTTTGGCCCGAATTGAAAGATATGGATTTGGACGACATATAGTTTTATCAGAAGGATGCCACAAGTCACACAGCAAACCTGACAATCGATTTATTGAAAAGTAAGTTTGATGATCGTGTTATCTCAAGAAATGGGCCAGTCGATTGGCCGCCTCGTTCGTGCAATTTAACGTCTCTAGATTATTTTCTTTTGGGGCTACATCAAGTCATTTGTTCATGCCAACAAGCCAACAAGCCAACGACGTTGTTATTGTTATCGAAAATTGGGTCCGACGAATCGACCGCTGCGAGTTCCATTCATAAATGTTTTGATTGCACTTCAAGCCGATAATACAGTTTTTGAAATATCTCAAATGGTTTGCGTTTTATTAAAAAACAAAAGCTGTCAAGTACTTATTGGAAAACACTTTATGTTTTGAGTTCTCGTTTATTTGATATTCATTTGCAGTCCTTTTTAAATCACTCGAAATTCGACAAAAACAACCTGATAACTATTTGGTTCCTTCATCAAGCAGGTTGTTACAAGTTGAGAAGTTTTCACTTCACAGTGAGGAACTTCATCATGACTTCCCTAAGACAACATTTTTACCGGCGGATGGTAAGTCAGATTCAGCCGAAGTAGTTCACGCGCCGACCATATAACATTTTGAGGTAGGGGTCGTGATATCGAATCTCGGTAAGGGCGGCTGGATTTTTATTTCTTTTAACCTTTACGCTCCATCTGAATGAACTTGAGAAGGTACGTAGAGGGCAAAAAGACAGAAAAATCAGTTGTGGCAGGAGGAAAAACCCGTGATCGTGTAGGGGGAGTGGGTTGAGAGTTCTGGTCGAGTGCGGATGCGTGATGTGCGAGTTTTTTAAAGTTGAAACAAACTGATAGAATTTTTAATAAGCGATTGAAATTTGAACCAGTGATTGAATTTTATATTTTTTTTTATTGATCGGAAGTATCATTTAAAAAAAAAAACAAAAAAGGAGACACAAATTGAATTAAATCTGAAAAATTACATAATTACTCAAAATGTACGAGAATAAGGGTGTGAATAGTGTGCGTAGTGTATAGAGTGTGCAGAAAACCCCAAAAATCCATAAAAAAAGAAAAAAAAATAGGCATCCAAGGTATCCATAAGACCTGAAGTTTTCCTTTTCTTTTTTTCCGGTCCGCGAAAGAAAATACAAAAAAAAAAAACAAAACAGTAACCATCAAAGTGGCGTGATTGACGGTATCAAGTTGGTCAAGGTGGCGTGAGCAGGTAACCACGTATAAAGGATACGCCAAGCCCCATTTGAACTTGGTTGACCGCCCGCGAAGTGAGCGGTGGCCTGGAGCGTGATATACTGGACGACGTGCAGGAGACCCGGGTTCGAGACCGAGGCTGAGTTGTTTATTTTATTTTTTTTATTTATTTATTTTATTTATTATATTTTCATTTTTTTCTTTCACTCTCCCTTATTATTTTCTTTTATTTTGTTTTTATTGCACTTGGATTATCACTATTCTTATTATTATTAGTTAGTTTTTTTTCTAAAACATTTTTATTTTTAACTTACAAGATTGAATTAAACTAAAAAGTAAGACAAAGTAAGCCTTCTGTAAGTTACCTCATTGGCCGTTGGGGGGCCCAGGTGTGAACAGAAGGGTGGCAACGTTGCGGCTCTTTTGGGTGTGGGTTCAAATCCAGAGGTATCAGTCAATTTTGTTTCTTCTATAATTTTTTTTTGGTATTTTCTCAAATTTTATTTTTATTATTTTTCTTCTTTTTTTTGTTCTTATCCCCTTCTGGGACTTTCTGATTTTTTTTTTGTTTCCCTTTGTTTTTGTTTCATTCATAGTATATGTAGCTTAAGTTGAGTGAAATAAAACTTGTAAGATTTTGAATTTGAACGGTGGAGTTTCAATTGACGGTTCGCGGAACCTTCCTTGGCGGTCGCGGTTCCACCGGGAAGGCATTTCGGGATAATAAGGCTAATCGCGTGGCGCCCATTTTTATATCAATTCTCCCACGACCGTTTCCACTAGGTCAGTCGGCCCTTATTATCTTGGAGCGAGGAAAATCGAACGTAACAAGGTGCCTACATCAATGACGCTACTGGTCAATTAATCGTTACTCAAGTCTATAGCCTTTTGAGAAAAGGCCCCGATGTAAAAATAATACATCTGCTCCGGTAGCTTACTGCTATTAGGATCACTTCAAAAATTGTTTATAAAAAGGTGGCGCACTTTGAGCATTTTATGCCAAGGCTGCCAAGCTTGTGACGAACTAATACCCTTGCCAGAAATTGTTTAAATGCCGCTTTTATTAGCTGACAATAATATGTTCATCAATCCGTAAATGTCGAATTACTAAACTAATAGTCCATCTTATGAGGAGACAACTTTCCATCCTATTTTTTTTTCCGAAAACCAATAGATAGATACATCGACAATAATCCCGAGAGGATGAGCGTATCTTTCCCTGAGTCCTTCTTTAACGGATCGTAACAACATCGATTCTCATTCCACTTCGAACAAACACGTCCCTATGAACGTAAATGTAACTGCCAACAGCCCAAATTGGAATATCTTGCATCACATTCCGCTCCGTAAAACTGTCAACATATCATTGAATTTTTCTGTTGATTCATCGAAAGTTGCTTCCGGCCTTTGCCAAGTTGTCATCGAGTCTATAAACTATCTCAACTCCTTGGAGATGTCACCACGAATCTGGCGTTCAAATGAAGCGTTCAAATCTAAAAATCATCACAAAAGTATCACCCGGTCGGGCCACCGACTTGTTCATTTTAGCCACGTTCCACAGATATGATTCAATTTTCTCAATCACACGGACCAGGACCACGTCACGACAGCCGTACAGGCGTTAGCATGCCAAGTCATGTATGAGGATAAATTCAAGGATTCTCTGTGGTCACCACAAAACGTTCGTCTTAAGTGGCAATTACTGCTGCTGGTTCTGCTGTTCCTCCCCTTAAAAAAAAAAGCAAAAACAGAAAAAAAAATATGCAACGTTCTGAAAGTATTGAAAATGTCCTCGGAACTAAAGTCAGGTACACCCGTATCATAGTCCTTGGGACTCCAATTGAAAGAAAGAACCAAAGAAAGAATGAAATAAGTTCGAAAATCAATTTTGTCCACTTCTTCACAGATACAATTGATCTTTGGACGGACCTAAAAAAAAGGAAAGGGGCACAACTCGGAGCTGGCTGCGGTCAACCGGAAGAGTCTGCAGATAAATATTGTTGCCTTCTCAACCTGAACTAATAAGCTATTTGATTTAGTTCTCACAGGACCTCTCACTCCGTAACCTTTTTTGCCGTGTGCACGTTTCGGGAATTTTCATTTCATTTTCATCGACGACGATGCGATGATGATGACGATGATAGCCACTAGGTTTGGTAGGACTGGCATTGGAATTGAAACTTGCAGTTGACCGGCCAGAAATGATGATGACGGTCCAGTTGCAATCGCCCAAGAAACGAAAGCACAAAGCAATTCGAAGAAAAATAAACGAATTTCTTGAAAATTTGCTACAAAAAAAAAACAACAACTTTGAGCATTGAGACTTTGAAAAGCCGAAAAGAGGGGGGAAGAAGTGTAGCATGCGGGTGCAGCATCCGCCGCTGACCACCATTCGCAGAGAACGTTTCTGGAATAATTTCCTGCAAAGTTTCCGTTTCACTTGACCGAGTGATTGTAAATTTTAATGTCTGCTCTCCGAGGAAGTTATATCCTTTCTATTCCTTGTGGTATGTTTAAGGATTGTCATCCTACTTGTAAGCCTGCCGTGCTGCCGCCTCGCATTCAATAGAAAGGGGGGGGGGGCATGCGGAAATTTCTGGATAAGTGCGGAGTTGGCAAAAATGTATTCCAGGTGCAGGCTCCCATCACAACGTCCGTCGTCGTCCCTCACACACAGGTTTGTTTAGTTTCTTATGTTTGAGTTGCATTACTTCTTGAGAATTGTCAGTCTGGGGTTAAAATTTTCGACCTCCAACTACGAGGGTCGGTATTATTGTGCTGACTCTGCTCCGAGGAGTTTGAGTTGGACAAGGAACCTTTTGAAATGTTAAATAAGTGAATTTAGATTAAATGAAGTTGGTTTGCAGTGACGTTGCTTCGTTCGACAGGAGCAGATGTCATTCGGTGGAGTTGAATTGCAAAAGAGGATTGCGAATTATGTGAATCCTGCCAAGCGCAGTGTAAATTTGTAATTTGTGCTTTGAGCATAGTCAAGTTGTTTGTTTTGGCGAGCACTTCAAAATGGAGTTCGCTGTGCAGAAAAGTGGGAACTTTTAAATTTGCAGTTGCTTCCCTTAGAGTGACTTCTTCGTGCTTTAAATGTTTTTGTTGTTTTTTTTTTCTGACAGAGTTGTTCTTAAGTTTGGGAGGAATAACTTCAAAGGTGTTAATTTCAATAAAGACAAAATAAAAGGATCAAAAGATGAAGGAATTTTATCGCATTCGAAGGACATTTGATGAACATTCAAAGAGAAGAAAGGAAAAGCGATTAAATCGGTTCATCAGCTTGCTTTTCTCGATCTTCAAAGATACTGGACTTTCTTTTTTTTTAAAGCCACCGAAAAAATAGACCTTTTAGGAATTGGAAGAATTAGAAGTGGGTGGGTAGGGTGCTAAAGACAACGATAGTCGATTTCGATTGAATGATCCTTTTGGTATACAGTTTACACTTCTACTCTCACTAAATGGTTTCTTTTGGTGGCAAAAAATAATAATAATAATAATAATTCACTTAGTCTTTAACCAGCCTCTTGAGGGAAAGGTTACGGTTGAAAGAACAAACCACGCATAATGATAAACCAATTTTACATACAATGTTACAATGCCTACAATTGCGCTGTTCGAAAGTTTATTTTGGTTTTAGTTTTGATGAATAAAATTGAAATCCTTGTTTCCAAACATTTGAATTTTTAGATTTTACTAGCTGACCCGGCAAACGTTGTTTTGCCATATAAAATATTTCTAGGGAATTTCTAGTGTTGACAGTAACGCTTACAAACAAGCGTGAACAAAATTTTTTGTTAGCCCATCTTTAGCTAACACAAACAAACTGGATTGTTTACCCACTCGAGAGCATTCCACGTATAATTGTCCGTGTGAAAAACATGGTGTGCTCAAATCTTAGCCACAAACAGACATCGTTTGGCCTTGGGACTTATTGATAGTCATTGCAAAAGCCAATGATTGTGCAGAAATCGGTCGGTAATTTCACGCATCCAGTTTCATCTATAGTAACTTTTCCATCACCGATATCTAAGAGTGGATTTTTCAGCTGTACTTTTTCAACATTACGCCACAATGGCGATGATATTAAGCAAGAATTGATCTCATCAGTGTATGTTGAACGTGGAATGACGGGAAGTGTTTGTCTGAAATCACCTGAAAGTACTAACAGAGTGCCGCCAAATAGTTTGTCGTTGTTTTTAATCTTTCAATGTCCTGTTCAACGCGAATGTTTGTTTGCCATAGTACATTCATCCCAGATGATAATTTTACACTGTTTTAGCACTGTGGCAATGGTTTGTGATTGTTGTTTTATGTTGCACACTGCGTCAGGGTTAGTTTGAATATTTAGTTGTAGCTTAAATACTGAATGAGCTGATCTGCCTCCATCCAATAAAGTTGCCGCGATACCCGAAGATGCAACGTCCAATGCGATGTCATTATTTGATCGTATTTCGGCGAGAATTAGCGAAATAAGGAATGTTTTGCCAGTTCAACCTGGTGCATCCAAAAAGAAGAACTCACCTTGTCCTGCTGAAACTGCGAGCATAATGCGTTTGTAAATGGTTCTTTGTTCCTCATTCATTAGTGGGACATTGCGAGTAACAATCGCCGCCATTTCTACAGTGTTGTACTGCAGTTAACGATTCATTTCAGTGTTCATTAAATCAGATGCAGTTCGATTTGGCGAATTCATACCGAAATGACTGAGTGGTTAGTTGGCAATGATAATGCAAGGATCCTCAATGGCAATCAATGCTTCATTGTACATAGTGTCGCTGAATGTTATCGTTAGATCGCTGCACCGTGTACGATGTTGATGCAATATATCATCAGTCATTGAATCTTTGCGATTATCCCAAAATATCTTTGCTCGGGCTGGGAAACAGGTAGTCAACACTATAGCGAATAGGAGACGAATTAGTATTGCTGTACAGTTCAATGCTGCTTCAGCAAGCATACATTCCCACTGGTTGTCGTCTTCCAGCAAGCCGAGTGCAAGGCATGCATCTTTATACTGTTGCCCATTCACTTTACGTATATCTAGAAAAGACATTGGGCCGCAGAAATTATATTATCGATTTCTTCAGGACGGATTTTGTCGATTAACCAAACCAAAATTTGTGCATGAGGTAATCCTCGCTTTTGCCACTCAACCGAATACAGCCAGCAACGTGTGGGACCGAATACATGTAATTTGGTAATGAAACTCATTTAGGACTTCAACTTTTTTCTGAACACAGGTGCTGTAATGTCATGGCGATGTATTGCATTTTGGCCAGACAATAGCAAAGATGTAATCTCTGGCCATTTTGGATTATAACGTAAGTATCGTAGTCGTTCGCCCTCTATCTTTGCTTACTTGTTGACCATGAATTGTTGACAAAACTCACGACATCGTAGAATGAAGTTGGCGTAAATGTTAGGCTCAAATGGCGGGGATAACTTACCAAGTGATAACTGATCAGTTATCAAGCGGGATGAAAAATGATTAAATTACTAAAATGACTATTAAAAATTAGGGGTTGGTGATAGAATGTTGGAAATTTAGTATTGTAGTATAATTAAAAATTAAAATGTTGTCCAAAAAATAAAAATAAAATGTTAAGGGTGGACAACCCTTGTCACTTAGGGGTTTGAAAAATAGATAGTAGCCGATTCTCAGACCTACTGAATATGCATACAAAATTTGATTAAAATCGGTCAAGCCGTTTTGAAGGAGTATGGTAACTAACATTGTGACACGAGAATTTTATATATAAGATTTTTTTTTTTCTTATAAGTTCATAAAAAGTTCACAACTCATACAGAAACACATTTCAGAATAAATTTAATAATATAGCATAAGAAGTATTAATCACGTTCGGTATTTAAATACATAATGTAATAAATATAATTTTGAATGCCACTTCAATGGGCTACAAAAAAAGTCAAAATTCCAAATTGGTGGGGTGACCCTGTGAAGACAAGATAATGGAAACAGTAATATTTTGAAAGAAGTAAGATGGAGTAAGAAAAAACCAATAACAGGAGAAGAATTAATGAAGTTGATACAAAAATATTCAATATTGTCATATAATAAAATAACCTCACAGAAACCCCCTGTGAAACATTATTACTCGTTGCAACACTTGGCATTTTGCCAGCAAACACCAAGTGTTGCGAACGAGAAAACTTAACCACAGTTCTCTCTCCAACATCATCTTCGTGAGAAGACGGAGTTGGAGCTTAAACTGGGCTATAAACCTAGTAAGTTTTTCTTTCCTGAATCGCGCTAGTAACAGCAAGACGCACTTATAAACGCATCCTAATCACAAATACCCATTTAAAAAATAATGGAAATTATTGTTCCAAAAATAAAACTAGTGTTTTCGTCTCAAATTTCTTAAAGAACATTAAGTGTATAATCAAATTATATATATGATCAAATTTAATTAACAAGTGCATTACTCTATTTTTAAGGAAAGGGAAAAGCTGTAAGGTGTTGCGAATTAACTCTTATTGTACTCTGTGTCCAAAAAATAAGGTGACATTGTATTTATTTTGAAAATTCTTTATTTATTCTTCCAAATCAATTTCATCCCCTTCAAAGTAATCCCCTCCCGATGCAATGCACTTATGCCAACGGATTTTCCAAACTTTGAAACATTGGTTGTAGGCACTTTCCGGGATGGCCTTCAGTACTGTCTTCGCTGCGGCTTGAATCTCCTCTATCGTATCAAAACGGTGTCCCCGGAGCGGTCTCTTGGGCTTGTTGAACAGCCAGAAGTCGCACGGCGCCAGATCAGGTGAATACGGTGGTTGCGGAACGATATGGGTTGAGTTTTTGGCGAAATGATCACGAATTACGAGTGCGGTATGGGATGGTGCATTATCGTGGTGTAAAAACCAAGAATTGTCTTTCCACAATTCCGGCCTTTTTAGGCGGATAGCGTTACGCAAACGACGCATACCGTTCAAATAATATTCCTTGTTGACTGTTTGGCCGGTTGGAAGGAATTCATAAAGCACAACATCACGATAATCGAAGAAAACAGTCAACATGACCTTGATTTTTGAGCGACTTTGGCGCGGTTTTTTTGCTCTCGGCTCTCCTTTGGCACGATATTCGCTCGATTGATCGGTTGTTTCCAAGTCTCATTGCCAGTTATAATGCGTTTCATGACATTCTGGTAGTCGTAAAGCATTGTTTCACACACTTCAACGCGACGCCTTTTTTTTCCAAAAAATTCAATGTTTTCGATACCAGTCGAGATTTGACGCGCTTGAGGCCCAAAGCATCCTTCAAAATGGTATTGACTGAGCCTTTCGATAAGCCAACTTCATCAGCAAGGTCTCTAATCGTTTTTCAACACCAAATCTTTGATTTGTTAGACGTGAGCTTCATCGGTTGAGGTTGATGGTCGCCCAGAACGCTCTTCGTCTTCGACACGTTCACGGCCGGCTTGGAAATCACAATACCACTTGTAAACATTTTTTTTAGACATAGCCTCATCATCAAAGGCTTTCCGCACCATCCTCAACGTATCCGCAGCAGAAAATTGATTCCGCAAACAAAATTTAATGCAAATTCTTTGCTCAATAAATTTCGACATCGCAAAAAACGAAAAACTCACTTTTAGCAGCTCACAAAACGACGCGTATCTCAAACACATTTCACATAGATGTCACTGACAGTACTACCAACCTAAAAAGAAAGAAAAATTTCCAAATCCTTCGACGCGCGCAGTTTAAATTCATATGTCACCTTATTTTTTGGACACAGTATGTAATTTATATTAAACCAGATTGTCAAAAAGAATAGATTCTTATTCAGTATAATTAAGATTGAAAAGCCAATATTTTACCAATTTTATATGCATTCCAGGCACTTATTTTATTCTGACCAACTGTGAAAGCTTATTAAAAAAACGGAATGAAGAAATAGAAAAGAAATAACGATATGCGGTGGTACGAAATTTTGGAACATTTGCGATGTTCGAAAAGTTTCCACGTAAATTATAATTTGAAATTAACCGATAATTGCGATTACCAGACATGGTAAAGAATTTCTTCAAAACCTTAAAACAGTACAAGTGGCGCACAGGAAGAATTCTCAGTTCACAGAACAATTGAAAACTTGGATGTCTTCCAGATTTACGGCATAATTTACGTATAACATTTTTTTTTGTAAAATTAACAGGAGTTTGATTTTTTCAGATAAACTCCTCCCCAACAAACAACTCCATATTGCAATTTAGAATGGAAAATACCATCGTAAATAATTTTCAAGACCCTTTTAGAACAAATATTTTGCAAGTAATAGAAGTGTACAACGAAAATATTTCCCAAGATAATCTGCATGAATTGAAAAACTCATTCTAAAATCAATGTTAAGCCCTAGGTATTTGTATTCTTCTACATTTTCAATTAAGAAACATTGTTCACTACAGCTTAAACTGTTTAAAAAAAGTGGGAGAAGAAAACCCAGGCATGCAATCGCAGTGAGAAAGTTTGTATCTTTGGCACTCAGGTGCGTGATAACAAATATTGACTTTCATATTATGAAGGGACATTCATGTAGTCTGTCTCCTCATTATTCAAAGCAGCTTCTATATCAAGGAAAACAGCTAGAAACACTGGAGTTACAAGTTCTTCAATCGATAAACCTAGCTATTAAGTTTGTTAACTTAAAGTCGATTTTCCGAATTTCGATCAACCATTTATTATGTTAATCTCTTAAGCTTGGCTTTGCTCAACAATTCCGCATAAGGCTTTAAAATTATTTCGAATAATTTGAGATGAACATTTTGTGAAATGATTTGATAAAATTTCCTAAAGTTTACAATATTAATTTTAAATGTTTTATAAAGGATAAAAAGATCTTACGTTTGATATCGAAAGTTAAGAATATAATTTTATAAATGCTTCTAAGCAGCTCGACTGTTTCTTTTAAAAAAAAGATGGTTGCTCAAATCAATTTACAATATGTCAAATTTGGAATTGAAATGAAGTGAAACCAAATACCCCCCGTGTATCCCCGATAATCCGACAAACAGTTTTTTTTTTTTTTTTTTAATTAGTGCACGTGCTCAAGGGATTGGTTGGACCGTTATAGTGCGTTTACACAGCACGAGCAGAAGGAAAGTTAGAAGGGAGAGAAAGAAGGTAGCGGTGCACATTGGTCTTAAATTGCTGTAGGTTGCAGTGCCGAGAAAAAGTAGAGCGAGGTAACACATTCCACATGTGCGATGTTCGGCCTATAAAAGACTTTCTAAATTTCACAGTACGCCCGAAAATAGGCTTAAAGTTAAACTGATGAGCATGGTGGAGGGGCGGAATGCAATTAGCTTTTTCTTCGGAGCATTGGTGGTAAAAGTAGAGGTAAAAGAGCGACAGGCAGGAAACATTTCTTCGATGTTCCAGCGAGTTTATTGTATTTGTTATAGTGCTGTCGTTTATAAGTTTTACCGCACGCTTTTGGATTCTATCTAGCAGGTGCAAAATGGTTTTAGGTGCACCTGCCCAGATGTGAGCGTTGTACTCCATTTTTGGCCGAATAAAAGCCTTATATATTGTAGCTAAGTCAGAAGGGGTAAAGTCTTTCTTGCACCGGCTTAGGAAACCTAAACATTTCGCTGTATTCTTGGCGACATCGAATATGTGGTCATTCCAGCGTAAGTTAGAATTCACGCGCATACCGAGCATTGCAAGTTTTTCGGTTTCATCGACGCAAGTGCCATTCATGGACAATGGCTGGGTATAAGGATTTCGCTTATGACATAAGACAGCATTAAATTCTACTCGGTTGGCTAAACCCCATTTGATTATGCTGTCAATATCAGAATTTAATGTGTTAAACATTCGTTGTCGTTCGATGTCCACGTCCGAAGAGCAGGGGCGTGAATCATTAAACGCATGTGAGAAACTGAGGGTACTGTCATCTGCGCAGGAATATATTGGATTAGATGTGATAGACAAGAGATCGTTTATGAAAATTAAAAAGAGAGTCGGAGACAAAACTGAGCCTTGGGGAATACCAGCATTTATATGGTGAATTTCAGACTTGAAACCGTCCAATACAACTTGTATTGTACGATTCGAAAGGTAGTTTCTAATCCATCGAAGAAGAGACTCACCGATCCCATATGCACGCACTTTCGACAAAAGAGCCGGATGCCAGATTCTGTCAAATGCCTTTGAAATATCGAGTGCAACTATCTTTGTTTCACCGAAGTTATGTATAGATCGGTTCCACTTTTTAGTGAGACAAGTCATCAAATCACCAGTGGACCTGTTGCTATGAAAACCGTACTGCCGGTCATTAAGAAGTTTTCGTGATTCAAGATATTTCATAAGCTGACGATTAATCAGCGTTTCCATGACATTAGAAAGAAGGGACGTAAGTGCTATGGGTCTGTAATTGGAGGGAGAAGAAGAATCGCCTTTTTTAGGGACAGGCTGGACAAATGCAGTTTTCCATCTGCTCGGAAAGAGACCTGAGGAGTAGAAAAGATGAAAAAGCTTACGCAGTGGTTTTGCCAGCGTGGAAGAACACCTCTTCAGAACAAAAACGGAAATACCATCTGGACCAGCGCATTTGTGTATGTCTAAATCTTTCAGTACTCTTGCGACTGTGCGAGTGCGAAAGTATATAGTAAGTGTCCCATAGAATGTTCAACGCTCTCGAGCACAGGTGGTGGTAAAGTGCAATCTAGAAGTATCGAACTGGCCGCGAATTGTGCGGCAAGCAGATTGGCTTTATCAAGATTGTTTACGACAGGAGTATCATTCGAAATGAGCGTCGGAATCGATGACGAAGTAGAGTTCTTTATATTTTTGACGAAGGACCAAAATTGTTTACTACCACTGGGACAACGTAGTATTTTTTGCCTTAATTTTTGTCCATGGGAGAACTTCGTACGTCGTAGAAGAGCATTACAGTCATTATGGACTCGTCGAAACTTTTTCCGGTTTTCCTCTATAGGGTTGGCTTTAATAGACCGAAAACTCAGCTCTCTCAACCTGACAGCCTCTTTACAGCTCAAATCGAACCATGAATTCTCTTTCGGCCTTATTGTCTTCACCTTGTTCGGGATGAAGTTTGCAGGGCAATGTCGGATTAGCGAAATTGCCGGATTATAGAGTACTGCCTAAGACCCCCTATAGTCCGGAATTTTTTACGAAAGAGTACCTTGTAATCCGACGAATTACAGATCCAATGAAGTACAAATCATACTTTATTATGTATGTCAAATTTAGTAAATTAAACAACACAATAGAGAGCTTTCGTTTTAATATAAAATTAACGTTATTAATGCTATAGAGCTCACATGAAATGAGCAATAAAAAATTATGAGTCAATCAATTTAAGAAGCACGCAAATATTCATCAATTTTTTTTTTGTTTAACGTTTTTGAAACGCGAGGTTGAGGCTTTGTCCCTTTAGTATTTTTAAAAGTAAAAGTACGTTGTAGGATGCACTATTTGCTTCAGCCCATTGCAAATCCAGCTCAAAAGCGTTAATTGCACCTTCTGCTATCACTTGTGGAGTAGTTGCAATTACTTCTTCGTCGTCTTCCTCATTTATTGTTTTATAATAAGAAATCTCTTTTATAATCTTTTCGTCAGACATTTCATGAAAAAAAATGTTCCTCTTTATCCATTCCACGGCACCAGGTTTCCAAATCTTCTGGACTTACCTGTGTTTCAGCAGCAATTTGCTTTATTTCTTCCGAAGGTACACTGATTTGTGGATCGTTGGAAGGAGTGGTGACTCTTTCTGGCCATAACCACTCCATGATCCATGGGTTGAATCAGTGCAGTGCAGTATGGCGGAAGAAACATCGCAGTGATGTATTTACCTTCAGTTGTCACTTTTTGAAAAAATCTCTTGTCATCCACGCACTTTTTTGTCCATAATAGTGTACAGGTAAATTAATGTTTTGAATGCACGTGGTTTATTAGATTTTCCAACGACCACCATCTTTAGCGTGTGTGTACCCGCAGTGGTAGCACATGGTAGTATGGTAACACGTTCTTTACTTACTTTTCGTCCAGGTACGGATTTTTCGTTATAGGAAACAAAAGTTTTGTTAGGCATCACACGCCAAAAAAATCTGATTCGTCTGCATTAAACACCTTGGTGGCATCATTAGACAGTTTCTCTCCTGTATACTCATTAAACGTATGCCATGACGAACTTTGAAACGTTCTAGCCATCCAATGGTAGCCAAAAAATCATCCTTTTTTATTAATTCCTTATAAAAATTTATAGCTTTCATGGCCAACATAGGTCCCGAAATTGGCGCATGCCTATTTCTTTCCTGGAGAAACCACATGTACTACTGTGTCCAAAAAATAAGGTGACATATGAATTTAAACTGCGCGCGTCGAAGGATTTGGAAATTTTTCTTTCTTTTTAGGTTGGTAGAACTGTCAGTGACATCTATGTGAAATTTCATGTCAAATTATATTCATAGTGTTAGAGATACGCGTCGTTTTGTGAGCTGCTAAAAGTGAGTTTTTCGTTTTTTGCGATGTCGAAATTTATTGAGCAAAGAATTTGCATTATATTTTGTTTGCGGAATCAATTTTCTGCCGCGGATACGTTGAGGATGGTGCAGAAAGTCTTTGATGATGAGGATATGTCTAAAAAAAAATGTTTACAAGTGGTATAGTGATTTCCAAGCCGGCCGTGAACGTGTCGAAGACGAAAAGCGTTCTGGGCGACCATCAACCTCAACCGATGAAGCTCACGTCCAACAAATCAAAGATTTGGTGTTGAAAAACCATCGATTAACGATTAGAGACCTTGCTGATGAAGTTGGCTTATCGAAAGGCTCAGCCAATACCATTTTGAAGGATGCTTTGGGCCTCAAGCGCGTCAAATCTCGACTGGTACCAAAAACATTGAATTTTTTGGAAAAAAGGCGTCGCGTTGAAATGTGTGAAACAATGCTTTCCGACTACCAGGATGCCATGAAACGCATTATAACTGGCGATGAGATTTGGATCTATGCTTACGACCTCGAAACAACCGATCAATCGAGCGAATATCGTGCCAAAGGAGAGCCGAGACCAAAAAAACCGCGCCAAAGTCGCTCAAATTCAAGATCATGTTGACTGTTTTCTTCGATTATCGTGGTGTTGTGCTTTATGAATTCCTTCCAACCGGCCAAACAGTCAACAAGAAATTTTATTTGAACGTTATGCGTCGTTTGCGTAACGCTATCCGCCTAAAAAGGCCGGAATTGTGGAAAGACAGTTCTTGGTTTTTACACCACGATAATGCACCATCCCATACCGCACTCGTAATTCGTGATCATTTCGCCTAAAACTCAACCCATATCGTTCCGCAACCACCGTATTCACCTGATCTGGCGTCGTGCGACTTCTGGCTGTTCAACAAGCTCAAAAGAACGCTCCGGGGACACCGTTTTGATACGATAGAGGAGATTCAAGTTGCAGCGAAGACGGAACTGAAGGCCATCCCGGAAAGTGACTACAACCAGTGTTTCAAGATTGGAAAATCCGTTGGCATAAGTGCATTGCATCGGGAGGGGATTACTTTGAAGGGGATGAAATTGATTTGGAAGAATAAATAAAGAATTTTCAAAATAAATAAAATGTCACCTTATTTTTTGGACACAGTAGTATAAGGCTTCTACCACTTCTGGTTGTTCGGATTTCCTATAACAGTCAGTAGTTGACGAGAACTGTTTAATCTTCTCGTGTTTTTTTTTTTTTAATGTCATAAATTGTAGATCGGCCTACTTCGCACTACAAACTATTAAACTTGCTAAACTATTAAAAGATTCGTTACGATTTAGGTGGTCTAAAATATCACATTTTGCTTTAATTGTGAGGGCTTGGCTTGGACACGGGACGCACATAGACACCAGATTCGGTCTGAATCAAAACGTTTCTTAGTCTGCCATCTCGACCAGGGTTGACTTCCAGCACCCGACCTTGAGTTCTTTTCATCAACGACAACCACGATGTCCTTAACATATATTCGCAAATCCATCTTCGCTAAAAGGAATTGCTGAATTGTTGAGCCATCGTCTAATGTTGTCTTAAAATAGCACCCTCATCATTAAATTTTCCCAACGGCTTTCAGATACTTGAGGAGCCCAGCAAGAAGTGATTGGGCATAAGGGCTTCATCGTCTTCTGGACTCACTGGTACGTAAGTCAATGGGCGTGATTTTATGATGCCCTCTTCTTCTGCCACCATCGTTAGCAGCATTTCATCATTCGGAGTTTTACTTGTGAAAGGGCCTGCTTCACCGAACGGACTAGCCCTTCCCAGTAACCACCCATATGCGGAGCATTAATTTGTTTAATCTCCGCTTGCAACTCTTAATTAGCTCCTCGAAAGTTTGTCCCATTTTCCGTATTTATCTGCACGGGCATTCTAGTCCTTCTAGCGATGGATCGTTGAAGATTCCACAAGAGCTTGTGAACAGAGAATGTACAACCTCCAAATGTGATAAATAATTGTGACTGAACTTCACTTGGCTCTTCCCAATCAACCAAGCATTTTGATGACAACCACTAGTCATGTCCTTGATTCATGTCTTTTTCCCAGTGTGACAGGTTCTGATTTGACAGATGATGGATAAAATAACTGTACCGGTTTTTAAGTAAGGGTTTCCCAAAATCCAGTTAAAGATCAGATGATAATAAAAACCCACCGCAGTTAAAAAAAACATAACAAAAAGAAGCCAAGTGAGAGTTTACTCTCACACGAAGGGTTCCGCGCCTCTTGAGAATATGCAACACTATGTTTTGTTATTTTAAGATTTCTCATAGCATTGCGCATAAACATGTACAAATAAGAAAATTATGGTTTTCATTATTATTCTATTCGTTTTTGCTATTTTCTTAATTTTTTTTTCTTCCCCTCATCAAATTGTGGGGGTCAGGCGATAGCCACATTGGGCGCCAGCTCCTATCTCTGGGGCTTGTTCGATACGTGATCAATTTCTAGTGATTGGTTGAGTGTCAGATTTTTTGTTTTGTCGAAACAAGCTGCTTTTCACTAGAGAGTAGGATGAGTAGGATGACGGTCGTCCGGAGAGACCTTTACTAAGGATGTACAGATGTAGTGAGAGCGCTGAATTACATAAGGCGATCACGCCATATGGACCGATGTGAGCTAGGGTATTTACTAGCTATAGGAAGATAGAGATTTCAAGGCTCTGCATGAGGTGTCTTCAGATGAGTTTTGCGCACTAAAGTTTGTTTTTTTTTTGCAGAATATACAAAATTGTAGTTCCGTTGGAAGGTACTGCGAATGGGAGCTGATATTAGAATAAGGGTGAGGATTTTTAAATCGACCTGAGGACTTTTACTTTAACCATTTAATTCTTTAAAGACTATTTGTCGTGGTTGGAAGTTTAATTTTTTTTCATCTTATGGGATATTCGTGGGTACCCGGACATCTGGAGCACCTCAGCTGCTGAGTGGGGAACTCCAATAATCATCTTTATCGAGCTAAGTGAATAAAATTATTAATTAGATATTATACCTAAGCCAGAGCAGAAGTATGACAGGACGAAATCGACGAAATTAATCGCCATGTTAGTTTTCCTATCTATTTCGCGATCCGCGAGGATATCATCCAGTGTAATACAGGTCCGGGTTGGGGAAACTAATTGCGGATCGTTCGTTGGGAAAATAAGGGAAAAGGAGAAGATAAAATTTTAATTAGAATAAAATTAAAAACTGTATAAACTTTGAAAAGCTTTATTTATCTTATTAGTAGTTACGTTGCATAGAGCATACGTTTTTGGGAATCTCACCGATAGTTCGCGATTATTTTGGTGGGTAGTTAAACGGAAGGACACTCGCGTAGCGCCTATTTTACCATCTTTACCCACGGCCATTCCTCGCTTTTGGCTGGCAACCTTCCGTAGGACTTCGCGGTGCGAGGGTGTAGAAAACGACGGTAACAAAAGAAACAGTAAAATTTCGATGTCGGTTTACTTGTTATTCCAATGAGAACAAAAACTTTGTATGTTTTTCGAAAAATAAGAAAAAATGTATGGAAACATTGAATTTCCTTGTGTACCGTAAATGCGTTATCAACACGCACAACGTCACTTAATATTTTTCTTTATTTTTCAACCCTCCTGTTTAAAGCATCATTGAAATAATTTTTTAAAATAAATTATTTTTTTTTAGAAAATAACATTGTTTGAGTACAAACCTAATTGTTTTTGGATTATGAAAACTGCCTCCACGAAAGCAAAACACGTATGCCTATGTGGATGTGACACTTCGTTTGGTTGGGTAGATAATTATACAACATTCAATTCGCACTAACACCACTACATTTTGACATTCGTTCCACGAGTTGGAAGAAGCCTTTTTGTTGTTTGGGATGGATGGAATCTTTGCCTACCTTTAAATGTTGTTAAGTTGCTCCATGGAACTCATTGTCTACTTTTAGGTGTTGAGTTGCAATTTTATGAAACGCTTTCTTTGTATGCTGGCCCGCATTAATTTTTGAGTTTATGTTATATTCTTATTACTTGTTGTTGTGAGGGCAATAGCAGTGCACCTTATGTTAAAATTGCAGGTATCTCCCTATAAAGGCTTAGGAGATAATGCGCTGCGACGGATGAACGGACGGACAGCGGAGGTCCCTTTGGACCCTTTGGAAAAGGAATCTTGAAAAACACAAAATCATATCTGCATAAGTCAGCAAAACAATATCTTAAGGACCACCAGTTGGTTTATTTGAACGAGAAGTTTGACTAAAATACATCCAAAGAACAACGTGTAGGCATATGCAAGAGCTCGAGATATAAGGACAAAAGGAAAAACGGAACAATTATAATGGCTGCGGTTCTTTAAAGACGTAAAAAGCTCAATATTCGAAATTGACTTAAAGACATGAAGGTTGCTTAGGACTCGATTTTCATGGCCGCTTTTTTATTAGAAACGAATAGAATTGGGCACAATTTTTACAAAGAGCTTAACTAAATGTGCAAAATTCATGACATTTTGTTGACAAAATAATATCCATCGTTGCATAAAAAGAAGCTGTTCCTCCATACTGCTGGAACCAACAATGGGCTAAGACACTCGACATATCCTTTTCTTGTACCAGGTTTAACAGAGTACGGAATTAAGAAAGCCTCAATTTTCAAAATTTGGAAATTCAACTAATTAAACGTTTAATCTAATTTACGTGTGTCGTTTAGTACTTGAGACATTAATGCCTCGATAAATAACCGATTTTTCCTCAAGCTCAAGACATCAAATAAAACTGATAACTGCAATATTCCAGACAACAAATCAACTAATTTCTACAAAGTCACCCCTAATTTGACTGCCTTGTACAAATCTCTTGAATCCTTAAAGCAATTTCCAGAACAAATAGCCAAAAACTTCAAGTGTCCTCTGCTGCCCTGCAATGGTAGGTACTTAAAGGCTTCATATTTTTCTCGGTTCATATCTTGATGACGATGCCGGCTGAAAAAGTTATTATGTCGCCTGTCCGGCATTTTAATTAACAAGATTAATTTCTTATGACGGCATCATTGCAGGACGATGGAAATTCTTGCAGGCACTCCAATTCTCCCTTCACACACACACACACCAAGAGCAGCACAGCGCAAATGAGAGCGATACAGGATAATGCCTTTTAATGGCTTAACAAGGGCTTCAATTAAAATAATTTCAGCATTATTCAGAAATGACAGTGGGATACTCGAACAGTGTGCCTCTGCTTGGCCTGGCTTGGCTTGGCTTCGTTTGGCATGTAGCATGATTGTGCTACGCTACTCGTCGCCTGAATAATCACTTTGCTATTTATTATCACCGGAAGGATATTTAAATGAATGTCCTCAGAGAGTAGTTTGCGTTTGCGTTGGTGTTCTTAATTTCAATGGTCTTTGGATGGAACGGGCAAAATATGAATATTATCGTAGACAATGAGCTCTGAGGAGCTCGTATGCGTCATTTAATATTTTGTATTGTTTCCAATGACTCTGGACGCTGATGAGCACTGATTTGCCTTTGTTTTGGTATACAATTGCATGACGAAGATACATGCTTTGCCTCAAGTATCGTTGGCTCGACTTTCAGTTCGCTTTCGAGTATCTTACTTTTCTGAAGCGATTTTTGAGAGCTTTAAATAAAAATTTAACTCAAGGAGTCCTTAAGGAGGATCAATTATGTCAAGAAGTGAACGTGAATCTAGTTAAATCTTAATTTAAGGGGGTGTTCTAGTCTAGAAAATTAAAAAAATCGATTTTTTTTTATATTTTCAAAGTTTAACTATTTAAGAATATATCTACAAGAGGATTTTTCAAAATTAAAATTATTTTCGGAGATATCGGTATTTTGCTGACCCGTCCTCCAAACTGGTTCGGCCGGGACTTATCGAACAAAAGACATAAGGGATTCTCCGTCTACCTGAATTCATATTTCTCAGTAAAACCTATTGCCCTTTGTAGATATTGTAATACAAGAACCACGTGAACGTACATATGTCCTGTGAGTGAAATAAAAATATTGTGAAATACTTATTTTAATAAAAGGATTACGCGTCCAGATCGACAAATAAAAAGGTGATTTCACGGCACAGGGAGACACTAGTTTTACGAGTGCATCAGTAGCAGGCAACGCCCGGATTGACCGCTCCGAGATACGAGCATCCAACACATAAAAGGAGGCCAGATTTGCCCGATATGAAGAGAGAAACGCGAAAAATAGTTTTTTCGAAGTCGAGGAAGGTCCGATGTATGAAGCAGCAATGGAAGATTGGATAAAGTGAAGTCTACAATATCATTTTATGACTTAGACTGCGATAAACTTTACGCGAAACTTTAAACGCGTTTTTCTCGAAACTGTCTTTCTCAAAACAATACCCACGATTTCTCAAGTTCTACTGGACCGATTTACCTGAAATTTTTAGAGAGTTTCTTTATAGAATTGTGAATATCTGGAACTATCCCCGCCCCCAAAATTCCATTACTTGTTTTTTTTTTTTGGAAATTCGAAACAGTCAGAAACAGTGGCACAAAAATTGTTTTTTTCAGGCAGTCGCAATTTTGTCAAAAAAAAAAAATTTTACAACTTTTCCGTGGTTCCAGAAGTTGCGACATTATTCTAAATTAATAACCTTTTATTTTTGGTTTCAGATTCTTAGGAGGGTTGAATTCGTGGGTATGGTTACGCAAATTTTTTGAGACTCCCACTTCATCCACTCCTAATTTTAGAAATTTTCAACTTTTTTTTATTTTTTGGATTTTATCTGTATTCTTCTTATGTTTACAAATAACTAATAAAAAAATAGATACACTTCAAAAATTACATGAAATTCATGCCTCTACAGTGGAATACCACCTTAAGAGAAAATGGATCGCTTGCACCGATGGGCTTTTCAAGATCGTTCAGCTAAGTTAAGATTGGTGTAATGGATGATGGGACATAAAGTCCGTTGATACCAAGAGCTTTCTTTAAATTTTCAAGACAAGACGAACCAAAGTCGTGTTGCAAGAGATAATTCCCAAAGCAGACATTATTTTAATAAATCCCTCCAATGCCTTAGCAGACACCATCGACATTATCGGTCGCTCCTAGCGTAGCGTGCAGTTATATAGAACTTTACGGGAATTTAAAAAAGGCAGATGTAAGCGGGAATAAGGCGCAAAAAACAAAGAAGGATCCATCCATCTCCTCGGAAAGAACGTTAGCGTTGCTAACGGAACTTTGGATGGTCTTAAGGAGATTACCTTAATAGAAGTTAACATCAGATCTACACACCTTTCTCTTAGATGCTGTAAAAAATTTACCCAAAAGAAACTGATCTTTTGGTAGAAAAAATATTTGGAAGGCGAAATGCATGCGGCAGAAATTAATGATTTTCGTGAGCTTGGAAATAAATGATTTTGTCGATTCTTCCTTATGGATTCCAGGTCACCGGACTGCTCTGTCTTGTTGGAATATTTCAACCTAGAGGTTAATATATCGTAAAAAGATCGGAAGCGCCTCGACTACACTTGCCCCATTTATTTACAGCCAATAATAGTAAAAGTTTTAACATATATTATATTTTTTTGAATGTTAAAGTATGTTTAAAGTACATGAAAATGAAAATTTAAAATGAAAATGAAACGAAATACAACAAAATATAAATTAAGCCTCGAAATATAATAATTTTTCTCTCGAAAAAGTTTCGAAATTAAGACCTATCGACCATATACCCGAAATTGGATTGTGCCTCGCAGTCTACGTATGCTTTTAAGAAGTGAGTTAAATTGCTTGATAGCATAAACAAGAAACTGACTTTCTGTCTTACAACAAGTATTTCTTGGTGAAATTAGAACACGTGAGCGAGATGAAGCAGAAAATTTAATTATTTCATAAAGGTATGATGGACTTTTATTCATTATTATTTTATTCAACATAGTTCATCAAACTACATCCGAATATGGATTTATTGTAGCCCGAAACATGGTCAGAACATTTAAACTGTACTCATATCCCACAATATTATTAAAAACCACATTAAGTCTTCGTTTTGTATCTGCTTTGACTATACAACTTATTTCGCATCCATAAGAAATAATCGGCATTATTAAGGCTTTGACTAATTGCAGTTTTACAGGTTGTGGGGTAAAGCTTTTTGACAATCAAAGTGCGCAGAAGGGAAGCATATATTTTGGCAACAACAGTTCCAACACGGTTGTCCCACCTTAGTGTGGAGTTAAATCTCACCTAAGTACAAAATTTGAAAATAAGTTTTGTCTAATTGCTTCTTGTAGACCACAATGCATTTGAATTTTTTTTTTGGTTAAGAAAATAGTTATTGCTTTCGGAACATTGTCTGATTCTTTTCGAGAACCTTCGACAAGAACGGCAAAATAGATATGGGTCTATACTCTGCTGGTGATTGGCGGGTAGCAGGCTTTTTCGGAATAGGCATCACTTTTGCGACTCCACCAAAAGCAAAGAACTTTTCAAAATAATTGAATTAAAAATATGAGTAATAACTGGCAGTATATGTGGCAAAATTATTTTTACGAACTTAGGTTTCACATCATCAAATTCCATAGCATTCGAGTGAATATCTAGAACAGCCTTAACAACATCCAGTTCATGAATTCTCTGAAAATAAAATTTTTCGTGTTCCTTAATCTGAGTTGTTAAAGCTCCCAGTAAGTTCTGAGACGGTGGTTGACTTTGGCCCCGAGCGACGTCTGCATTAAGAGCATCAAGATCTACATCCGCAATGTTGCCTTCCGACAATAAGCTCACGAATATTTCTCCATAGTTTTTTAGCTGGCAGATTTGAATCAAGTCGGCTACAGTAAGCATGGGTCTTAGCTTTGCAAATCATCACACAAACTTTACCTCTAAGCGCTCGATACATACTGTGAAACTCCTGAAGCATGAATCGCTTCCACAGTATAACAGTTGCCTTAGATTAAAATCCATGTACTCATACGATAAAACTGTGCTGTTAACTTTGAAATCAAAAGTTGCAAATATAAAATTTTATTTAGAAAAGGCAGGGGCCGATAGTTGGATATAGAAGAGTATTTTTACGATTGTTTATAAGAATGCTCAAACAAAGAAGATATTTTCATCACCTCAGATTTGAGGCAACACGAGAGGCAAAAGCTTTTATATTGTTTGCACAGAGCGGACAAAAGGTAAGATGGTTTCCAACTCAGATGTTTTCAATTCCTCCATCATGTTTCATAACACGAACTTGTACGCACTATAGTGCATCCATTCACTTTGGCACACTGCTTTCGCTAGTCAACCACATCAGTGATTGCGCCTTAAATTTGAATCCAACGACAAATAGCTTGAAAGCTAGATTTTTAGGGTTCCGTTCCCGAAAAAACAAAAGGAATCCTCCGCTGTCCATCTGTCTATCACAGAGCTATATCTCCTAAACCGTTCTAGGGAGACACATGTAATTGTCACACAATATGTAGTGCTGTTGCCGCTATAAAAACAAAAAATGTACGTCTTGATTACGCATTTAAGACGCACAAGGATATTCAATATTTTGATGATTTTTTTCTTATTTTTCAAACCTTCTTTAGAGCAATTTCTTGAATACGTTCACAACTATAACTTAAACACGCTACACAATCACATAAAATACTTGTCTTTTATTGTTTATTTTCGAGAAAATACCATTATAATAAACATCCCTAGTTGCGATAGCAAAACACGTACACGGATGTGATACGCGCTTAGGTTCCTACATTTTGACGTTCATCCACAAATTCCGAACGAATTTTCACTCGGTTTGAGATGTGCTTTTTGCATGAATTTTTGCCAAAACAATGTCTTAGAATCATAGAGTTACACATTTCTTCAATTATCTTTTATCTTTGTGATCATTTTAAATCCTTTTTTGAAAAAACTTTTTAATTTCGAAGTTCTTGTTCCTATTAGAATAACACGTAAGGCGATGTCGAGGTTTTACTTTGTGTGGCCTACTCGTTCATTATTATGTGCGATGCTATGAGAAATCTTGAAATAAAGAAACATAGTGTTGCATATCATAGAAAGCATGGGACCCCTTCATGTGAGAGTACACTCTCACTTGGCTACTTTTTTTTCAGGCAAGACATATAAAATTCTGTCACTTTACAACTCGATATCTGAATTCGGGATCTCGGGAAAACCGATCCGGTTAGGTCGCACGAAAATCTCCTAACTATTCCAAAAATGCAGAGGACTTCGGCAAGAGTTTAATTCTTCAATCTCGTCGTAGAAAAAATAATACGACGGGCAGGTGTAGACACGGAGCGTACTCCTTTTTCAATTCTACTCAGCTTCTGGGATGCGCAGACGGTAACGACATCATCGCTCGTTCCCCGCGTGCCGTAGTTGAAGCATTCACAAAACTGTCATTCATGCTGTCAGCATCAGAAATAATATATCCTCCACAAACGACATGACTGTGGAGATCCGGCGGAGAATAATAATAGACAACAGTTGCCAAAACAACAAAGATGCAAACTCATTACGCGAAGGACAAAAATACTGCTTTATAAAAACTGATTTTGCAAATCCTGCGTTTTTGAGCCGATTGCTGTGGACGACAAGCAAAGCAGCTCAGCAAATATTGGAATCCTTCGAAAGATATACTAAATCCTGCGTCGGATATTTAGCCCCATCTGCGAGGCGGGCGAATGAGGAGAAGACATAACTGCGAGCTTTACAAGCTGTATAAAGATGTGGAGTAAGTCCTCAAGTCAGAAATCCGTCGAATTAACTGGCTCGGCCACATCGTGAGAATTGACAATAATCCTCCTGCCAAGAAAGTTTTCGAATCAAAGCCACCAGGTTCAAGTAGAAACGGAAGACCGAACCTTGGATTCAAGGATCAGCGCGAGTCATGTTGCAGTACTACCTCCCCCCTCCCGCAAGAAAGCAGAAAAGGACGTAGTGCCTATTTCTTAAAGTTTTGTCCTAACAGTGACTACGCACCTCTTGTAGACTTTCTGTCCTTCTAACAACGCGATGTTCACTCGTTTTTCTTTGCTTGATGTTGAGATATTTAGAAGGTTTAGAGGAATCACTGCTTCCCGGGCAGTCTGTTCCAAGTTTTCTTTTGGAAGCCGATACCCATTTCTTCATCTACACAGCTGAGTCAAATCCTCGTGTCTTTAATAAACTAAGACTCGATAAGGATCTTGACAATTAGAAGGGACAAATGTCGTCTCTGTGCGTGACTGCAACGAATATTTGCAGACATGTGCATATGCAGCTTTGTAGACCTGGTTATTTGCGTCCCATACGTCAAAAAACTTGCAGAATAAGGTTTCGCCGAAACGAAATCGCAATTCTCAGTTTTTTTTCTCTAAAATAAGGTTCCGCTCCATGATTTCAGTTTTTACTCTTTTTGAAATGAGTTTTATTTTGAAAACCATAAATTTAATGTCGATTTCTACTTCGTCCTTTATTTATCCCGTCAGAAAAAAAATCACCCAACTACATTGAAATGCACCTCTGATCTTGTTTATAAAATTATGCTGCACCTTGTCCATTACGGAAATCAATAAATTCATCGACTTTTTAAGGGGGATTTAATTTTTTCCTTATCCTTCCACTCATTCTCATCACATTGAACCCTAATAATACCTTCCATTCCACAGCAAAAAAACAGAAAGAAAAACAAGAAAAAGTTACATAATTTATGTAATACCTCCGTTTGGTCCTCTTCATTAGGCACCGCGATTTCATCTTAAAAACGCACTCATCTTCAAGGATGAAACGTTGAAAACACAAAATTACCATAATCCTGTCTGACAAACTGCTCCAAAGGACCAAAAACATCCAAAGCCCAAAAAGGACAGAACAAAAAAAAAAAAACAAGAAAATCATCCGCGCCGTTTACAAACAAGAGAAAAAAAACCTACCCAACCCACCTTACATGAATTATTCACCCAATCTCCTATGTTTCCTTTCGCTACGACAGAATATCGAAAATCGAACAAAAAAGAAAAAACAGAAAAATTATTTTAAAAACTACCATTTCCAGGATAGATAATGTGCACCCTGGCGCAGATCACAGTGACAGGACAAGAATTATTCGTAAAAGACGAACAACCAACACACACTATCATGACAGAGATTCAAATTGGAAAAGATATGCTAGGAAGATAAAAAAATAAAAAAAATTAAGGAGTAAACCAGCAGAAGGACCAAGGCAAAAATGGAAAACGAGCGCGCACACACAAAATGGAGAAATTGTGATCATTTATCAAAGGACAATGTCATAATGCTACTCTCACTCGCTCACCTCGTTCTACAACCACGAGAAAAAAAAACACAGCAACAAAAATCCAACTAAAAGGAGAATTTGCATTCACATGCAAGGATGAGTATCCTTCGGGTTTGCCTCTGCAAAGAAAATAAAAATCCAAGCTCACAATTTATCCAGCGGAAAAATATGCCCCAAAAAGTGTCACTAAACTTTGGTGTCAAAAAATGAGACGAAGGAAACAGGAAACGACAAAAATATCCTCGAATGTCCTTTGAAATTTTATTTTATAAAAAAAAATATATGTGTTCTTTCCAAAACTCACAAGACGCAAAGCGTCATCTTCAAGTGGAACGCGAGCGGTTAAGTTAAGGGAAATCCCAGCTCCCATGGGGATTACCAACATCAATCAGGATGATATTTCAAGTAACGATTAGCGATGCAAATTAAATGTCCTTTTGCGTTAAGGTCCTATCATACTTATTTTACTCTGTTGGAATAATTAATGCCTTGCAATTAATCCCACCGCTGTGCGTCCTTCAGTTTCGGCTCACCATTGGGGGATGCGCACGCCTTCCTTGCTCATCAGGATAACAATTCGATTCCAGTCAGTCATTTTATGGTGTACTTAAGAATTCTTCAAGATAAGTCAATTTGGCTCTGTCCTTACCCCATTCTAATGGCGGTGGGGATTGACTCGGGGGATTATTCGCGACGACGAAGTCGTAAACTCGACTCAACGAGAATCTGTGTTAGTGGAATGGCGAACGCGGTAGTCTCTCATTCCCCCATTCATTTTAACACAGTTTCCGATAAATTTTAATATCAAATTTTTTATGCTTTGAGGATTCTGGAGTCACCTTGGGACTTCCCCGAGCAGTTGACAATAATTTTCGCCGACTAAAATGGCCGTTGTTGTTCGATGTGAAAGCCAACGAAGAGCCTTGAAAGTTTTAAGCACCCAAGGAGTTATGTTGACTGTTGCAGCTTATGGTAATATTTGCCTAATGAACTGCTGCCTTTAAATCAATGTTCGCCTAAAAAGGTCACAATGGCCTGAAAAGGACGTTGACCGAAAATGACCGAAAAAAAAGCTTCATTTCGGTGAAGCCAAAATAAAAATACTCGCCAGAGAAGTCGTAACTGAAAAAGCCCGGAAGTCAATTCGGGAAAGGACTCTCAGCTCTTAGGCTTAACAATATCTTTCCTAAACGTAACTGACGGCTTAGGCGTATATTTCGGAATAGGTCATGTCCCGAGGAGCTGGTGACGAATCCAATTCAACTGCTTGTTAAAGGAGGTATATTCGTTCAGGTAACTTTTAACAAATGAAGCCTCATTCATACCTTTTCATTCAGCAGCCAGCTCCCGATCCCTGAAGACTATCCGTCTGGGATGTATCAACTCCAATCTCCATTCAGAGTGCTTCCAGATGTCTAGTATCCGTCACCAGGCGCTCTAGTATCCGTTATAGCTCGATCTTGAGTCTAAGACGCGAAGATCCTCTTTACCAGTGTAGTCGAAGCTATTTGAATTGTTGGACTTTATCCACAGCCAATTTCAAGGACAACTTCAGCTTCGCAATCGACTTCATTAAACAGAACTGGTGAATCTGACGGAGTTGTGATTCTTGAACCCATTCAATTCGCCAAACTGAATTGCCACCGGCTCCATAGGATAAGGTGTCCCTTCGAAGCTATTCTTCAAAGAGTGTTGTCCTCATACTTGCATGGATGCATCTTTTTTAGGGTTCTGTTCGCAAAGGGTTCAAAGGAACCTGCTCTCCGTTCGTCAGTCTGTCTGTTACAGAGCTGTATCTCCTAAACATTTTTAGGGAAACACTTGCAATTTTCGAGGAAGGCGAATCGACAAGCGGACACAACCGCGATCTGAATGAGCTATACAACTATGGAGACATAGTCCGTATGGCAAGAATCTGTCGGCAACATTGGCTCGGCCACTTCGAGCGGATGAAAAGCAACGCTCCATCTAAAAGAGTCTTTGAATCCGAGCCTCCAAGTTCGAGAAGAAGACGAACGAAACTGGAAGCAGCATGCCCGATGCCGCCAATGGTGGAAGGCAGCCTAACTCAGACTCAGAACTGAGCTAAACATGTGGTTTAAGTGTCAACTAATCGCTGAAGAAGCCATAAAGCATTGAATTCTACCGGTCAGATGACAGGCATAATTTTACATTTAGGTTTAGGAACAACAAAACAAATACGTCTCTTCCGTCCTTAAGACAATTTAATTTTCAGAGCTATCCAAACCATCCAATCCCGAATACTGAAAGTCTGGAAATAATCTGTGTCACTGTTAAACTCAAATCTTAACTGAGTTTTATTATTAATGCCTATATTCTCCCCATGAACTTTAACAGTGTTTATGAAAGTGTTTCAGCTGCTATCAACTATGTTTTCAAAAACTGGAAGCCTTTCGATAAACTTTTATTATTAGGTGATTTCAATTTACTCCTTTTAAAATGGATACCCTCTGACGACGAACTTGGTTGTATTGCAGCTGGTAGCTTACCTCGCTAAGCGTAAATTTTTCTTGATTCTTTAAGACATTTATGATCTGAATGAATTTATTTCTAAGATTGACTTTGACAGTATTTTGAAAGGAATAGTTGATTGGTTGAGTTGAATGGTTGAGTAATTTAATTACCACATATTTGATTGTTTCGTCTCATCTAGCAGCTGAGTGGCGAAGTTGGTAGAGCGCCTGCATTTCAATTGATTCAATTGATAGGTCCCAGGTTCGATTCCTGGAGTAGTGGTCTAGTTTTTCGAATGTGGTCCAGTCACCATTTGCCATTGGGATCAAGTTAATGGCACTATCACTGGATTGGTCGACCAGCGAAAGAAGTCTGAATAATGGGTGATTTTATTGCAGTGGTTGATGTATCGGCTAAATTCCTAATTTGTGTTTTCGAAACAGACGGAATAAGGCATGGAAGAAGTATCTTTCAAGCAATAAATCCGATGATCACGGTCGTTACAATTCCACAGGGAATTTCTGTGACTTTCAATTCATCTTTATGATAAATATATTGATGATGATATGATTGCTATCCTTCAACACTTTCATACTTCAATTGTTCTAGCAAAAAGTCAGGTGATATTTGAAACTTTTTTTCATCTACTTTCAATTCAGCATATGATTCTGACAATTTTATACCCGACCCAAAAGAGTTCACTCACCTCGAATACTTTTACCCCAGATCCATGAGTCTAACATCAATAACTTCTAATGATGTGAATTACTATCTTGTTCGACTTGCAAAAGACACCACTTGCGGACCTGTTGGAATACCTCCAACTATTTTAAAGAACTGCGGCAGTGCTTGTGCAGAGCAGCTTGCTTTCATATTCCAGACATCCATTCACCAAAGAGTTTTCCCAAAGTTATGGAAAAATGGTTTCATAATTCCGGTACACAAATAAGGTTGCTGGTATGATGTCACTAATTATAGACCTATATATATCTTGTTTTCCTAAAGTCTTTGATGCTATCATTGTTACTTACTTGCTGGAGTTAACTTCTTTTACTAATAAAGCATTAGAAGAAGGGGGTCAAGTCGACTGCATTTACTCCGACTTCAGTAAGGCGTTGGATAAGCTTTCCCATAAGCTACTAGTTTTTACAATTAAAGCCCTTGGTTTCCCTGCATCCATTGTGGAATGGATATGCTCGTATCTTGACGGGCGAACCTACCCAGTCTTGTTTAGTGGATCAACATATAAATCAATTTACGCTACCTCAGGTGTGCCTTAGGGAAGCCACCTAGATCCTCTGTTATTCATTATATCTATTAACGATGTTGGAAGTGTGCTCAAGAACTCTAGAGTTCTAATTTATGCTGACGACATACAAAAATATTTAACGGAATTAACCATCTTTCAGAATGCTGGGCTTTGCAGGATGACTTTAATTCTTTAGCAAAATGGTGCTCCAACAATAGCCTATCTTTAAACATTTCTAAATGTTTTAACATGTCCTTTTCTAAAAAAACTTAATCTTCTGACCTCTGCGTGTACCTTAAATAGTTTTGCTCTGGCCCTTTAAGGCTTTGAAAATTTGCCAAATTCAATGTTATTTTGGAAAACTTTCCTACACAACCTCAACAACCTTCAAGACTCGACGCTTAAGTGCAGTGTTTTCGTTAAGTAGTCAATACATTTGTTTCTGTCTACGAGAGTTCAAAGTTTACAAACTGTATTATTCTTCTATTCATCTACGAGCACACTTTTTATCCCAAGGACTCTTAGGTCAAAAGTTTCGCTTTATTTTTTCGTCTTCTTGAAAACTTTCAACATAATTACCCAACAGATAAAAGCAGCTCCTGTGTCCTTTCACCTTTAAAAAAAAAAAAGAAATAGGAAAACCCTGTCTGACAACAATCAAAAAGGATACCAAAAGTTTAACAGACTCTCAGACTTGCCACTTGAAATCGAAACTCAAACTCGCCGCATTGTGAAAACAGTGAAACTATGTCCAGGTTCGGCCATCGTATTCGACTCTGAAATGTTTCATCTTGGTATCCTTGCCCAAAGCAATGCGGCTAATTAATATGTGAAGGCTCTGTGCACACTCAGACGAAGGAAACAGTTTCGAAATAATTTAATTACCATCAACTAGAGCGCTCCCCGTCCGGTCTGCGAGTATGTGTGCTCAGGCGGGTAAATTAAAATTCTTATCACATGCAAGTGATGCCGCAGTACGGTCCAAGGATGCATGAATGCATCCTTTTTAATCGACTGAAGGTACCATAAATGAGATAAAGGAAACATGGCATGTGATTGCGGAAGCAAAAAAAAAAGGATCTTTAAAATTACAAAAAAGGAATTTATTGAAACTTGAAAAAACTATTTTCAGTTTAAGCTTCAATTCTTAAATCTCTGATCCTTTTCACGTAAGCTAATTGCAAAGCAATTGTAGTGCAGACTCCTATACCGACTCCTTTTAATTGACTGTATGCATACGATATGCCATCGATTAGGTCCGCACAAACTCACAAGGACAATAATTAATGGTTATTAGCACTTAAGACCCGTGAGCTCGTACGAGCGTTACGAAACCTGAAACGTGGCCATTGAACCTTTAATCTTTGCTTAAAGCAAAGTCTCTACCCCACTGCCTCACAGGTCCTTGCAATTATAGCCGCGAGACCAACAAATGCATTAATCGGGAGGAACTTCTCCGATGACAGTCTGCGATAGGAGCAAGATGGTGTTCATTGAGACCTGGCCGCACCACCTCCGATTCCTAGGATAAGCTTTGTACTCATTCTCGGCGATTATGATTTAGCGATCGAAGGAATGAAATTGCTTCTCGTCCTTTTGTGAAATTTTGCTCCTGCTTTTCTGTTTGCTCGATGGCTGCAGAGTTAAGGAGGGTGGTTTAACCTTTTATCTGATTCCTGTTCATGTGGATTTCTCGAGATGGAATTGCATAAAAGGCGGAAAAATATGCACGCAGAGAAATAATCAATTCTATGCAAACAAATAAATTGCATTAGTAAAGCATGATTACTTTTTTTTTTTGAAAAAAGTTTGCGGATGGATAAGCGGGGATTTTTTTTTGCAGTCGAATCAGTTTGTGATAGGAACGAATGCAGTCATTCCATTCTTCCTTTGGATTTTTTTTTGGATTAAATTTTTTTTGGAAGGCATCTGCAACATTTTCCACAGCAAATCGTATTAAATAAAAAGGTCTGAGGTAAGTCATGGTAAAAATTTGTTTGCACTATGTCATTCTTAGCTCGGCAAACCAACAGATAGTCTCGACATCATTGTGTTTAATTGGACCACCAGTAGTATTTATGAAAAGAAGATTAAGAAATGGGCGGGTGGGTGTGCCGAGGGCATTAAACATTAACCATCTTTATCATTCCCATCAAATTTTGACCATTTTTGATCAGTTCAGCATCATGGATCTGGCTTGACGTTTCAACAAAATATTGTGTCTACAGCATATGCTCCTTGCTGTCATCTGCAGAGTTGTAAAAGAATGCATTTTGTTGTGAGTGCATTCACGGAATTTAAATCAAAGAATTCAAACGTTTATTTGAATTAAACATTTTTTGAAGTAAATGTCTTGTGCAATCGGTTTTCAGCAATTATAGAACTGAAATCATTTTCCGAAATCAATTGAAGTCAGCAGTGAGTTCATGTTTTTTGTTGAAGTCATTAGTATTTTTTTTACTTTGCTGAAATCAGTGAATTCCACTTAAATAGCTTAAATTCTTTTGAAGTAAGTCACAATCCGGACTTGTGCCAACTTAAATGGTCGGGTAAGGAGAGAGTACAATTTATACTACTGTGTCCAAAAAATAAGGTGACATATGAATTTTAACTGCGCGCGTCGAAGGATTTGGAAATTTTTCTTTCTTTTTAGGTTGGCAGTACTGTCAGTGACATCTATGTGAAATTTCATGTCAAAATATATTCATAGTGTTTGAGATACGCGTCGTTTTGTGAGCTGCTAAAAGTGAGTTTTTCTTTTTTTTCGATGTCGAAATTTATTGAGCAAAGAATTTGCATTAAATTTTGTTTGCGGAATCAATTTTCTGCTGCGGATACGTTGAGGATGGTGCAGAAAGCCTTTAATGATGAGGCTATGTCTAAAAAAAATGTTAACAAGTGGTATAGTGATTTCCAAGCCGGCCGTGAACGTGTCGAAGACGAAGAGCTTTATGGGCGACCATCAACCTCAACCGATGAAGCTCACGTCCAACAAATCAAAGATTTGGTGTTGAAAAACCATCGATTAACGATTAGAGACCTTGCTGATGAAGTTGGCTTATCGAAAGGCTCAGTCAATAACATTTTGAAGGATGCTTTGGGCCTCAAGCGCGTCAAATCTCGACTGGTACCGAAAACATTGAATATTTTGGAAAAAAGGCGTCGCGTTGAAGTATGTGAAACAAGGCTTTCCGACTACCAGGATGTCATGAAACGCATTATAACTGGCGATGAGACTTGGATCTATGCTTACGACCCCGAAACAACCGATCAATCGAGCGAATATCGTGCCAAAGGAGAGCCGAGACCAAAAAAACCGCGCCAAAGTCGCTCAAAAATCAAGGTCATGTTGACTGTTTTCTTTGATTATCATGGTGTTGTGCTTTACGAATTCCTTCCAACCGGCCAAACAGTCAACAAGGAATATTATTTGAACGTTATGCGTCGTTTGCGTAACGCTATCCGCCTAAAAAGGCCGGAATTGTGGAAAGACAATTCTTGGTTTTTACACCACGATAATGCATCATCCCATACTGCACTCGTAATTCGTGATCATTTCGCCAAAAACTCAACCCATATCGTTCCGCAACCACCGTATTCACCTGATCTGGCGCCGTGCGACTTCTGGCTGTTCAACAAGCTCAAAAGACCGCTCCGGGGACACCGTTTTGATACGATAGAGGAGATTCAAGCCGCAGCGAAGACGGAACTGAAGGCCATCCCGGAAAGTGACTATAACTAGTGTTTCAAAGATTGGAAAATCCGTTGGCATAAGTGCATTGAATCGGGAGGGGATTACTATGAAGGGGATGAAATTGATTTGGAAGAATAAATAAAGAATTTTCAAAATAAATACAATGTCACCTTATTTTTTGGACACAGTAGTATGTAATAAAACAGTTCTTTTCTGGTAGGAAAAAAGATTCGGGGACAGATACGTATTCGATTTCAAAAGTGGAAAAATATTTCGAAAAAGTAAGCATTTTCTATATTTAAAATACGAATATTTTTTGCAATAAGCAGTTTTCTTGTAAAATTTTTGTAAATTTGTATTCAGTTTGAATCAAAAATTAATATTGAAAGCACAGTTCATCTAGAATTGGACTTTGAAAAAAAATAATTTTTTCGAAATTTTCAAAGGGGGGAGCTATAGTCCACAAAAAATGATGAAAAAAGGCTGTTTTGGCCTTTTCCTTTTTTCTCGATATTTCCCTTAAAAATAGGTTGTTTTTATTAATTTCACTATATATATGCTCAGTTTGAAGCCCTTGTTAGGAAAAACAGCACAGTTTTAATGAAACTCAAAATCATGAAAAAAGTGCAATTTTATATCGTGGGCTATAGTCCACAAAAAATTATGGAAAAAGGCTGTTTTTGCCTCCTCCTTTTTTCTCGATATTTCCCTTAAAAATAGGTTGTTTTTATTAATTTCACTATATATATGCTCAGTTTGAAGCCCTTGTTAGGAAAAACAGCACAGTTTTAATGAAACTCAAAATCATGAAAAAAGTGCAATTTTATATCGTGGGCTATAGTCCACAAAAAATTATGGAAAAAGGCTGTTTTTGCCTTTTCCTTTTTTCTCGATATTTGCCTTAAAAAAGGTTGTTTTTATTAATTTCAATATATACATATATGCTCAGTTTGAAGCCCTTGTTAGGAAAAACCGCACAGTTTTAATGAAACTCAAAATCATGAAAAAAGTGCAATTTTATATCGTGGGCTATAGTCCACAAAAATGGATGAAAAAAGGCTGTTTTTGCCTTTTCCTTTTTTCTCGATATTTCCCTTAAAAAAAAGTTGTTTTTATTAATTTCACTATATATATGCTCAGTTTGAAGCCCTTGTTAGGTAAAACAGCACAGTTTTAATGAAACTCAAAATCATGAAAAAAGTGCAATTTTATATCGATATTTATTTATATCCACAAAAAATTATGAAAAAAGGCTGTTTTTGCCTTTTCCTTTTTTCTCGATATTTGCCTTAAAAAAGGTTGTTTTTATTAATTTCAATATATATATGCTCAGTTTGAAGCCCTTGTTAGGAAAAACAGCACAGTTTTAATAAAACTCAAAATCATGAAAAAAGTGCAATTTTATATCGTGGGCTATAGTCCACAAAAAATGATGAAAAAAGGCTGTTTTTGCCTTTTCCTTTTTTCTCGATATTTGCCTTAAAAAAAGGTTGTTTTTATTAATTTCACTATATATATGCTCAGTTTGAAGCCCTTGTTAGGAAAAACAGCACAGTTTTAATGAAACTCAAAATCATGAAAAAAGTGCAATTTTATATCGTGGGCTATAGTCCACAAAAAATGATGGAAAAAGGCTGTTTTTGCCTTTTCCTTTTTTCTCGATATTTCCCTTAAAAAAAAGTTGTTTTTATTAATTTCACTATATATATGCTCAGTTTGAAGCCCTTGTTAGGAAAAACAGCACAGTTTTAATGAAACTCAAAATCATGAAAAAAGTGCAATTTTATATCGTGGGCTATAGTCCACAAAAAATGATGGAAAAAGGCTGTTTTTGCCTTTTCCTTTTTTCTCGATATTTCCCTTAAAAAAAAGTTGTTTTTATTAATTTCACTATATATATGCTCAGTTTGAAGCACTTGCTAGGAAAAACAGCACAGTTTTGATGAAACTCAAAATCATGAAAAAAGTGCAATTTTATATCGTGGGCTATAGTCCACAAAAAACGATGGAAAAAGGCTGTTTTTGCCTTTTCCTTTTAGTCCACAAAAAACGATGGAAAAAGGCTGTTTTTGCCTTTTCCTTTTTTCTCGATATTTCTCTTAAAAAAAAAGTTGTTTTTATTAATTTCACTATATATATGCTCAGTTTGAAGCCCTTGTTAGGAAAAACAGCACAGTTTTAATGAAACTCAAAATCATGAAAAAAGTGCAATTTTATATCGATATTTATTTATATCCACAAAAAATTATGAAAAAAGGCTGTTTTTGCCTTTTCCTTTTTTCTCGATATTTGCCTTAAAAAAAGGTTGTTTTTATTAATTTCAATATATACATATATGCTCAGTTTGAAGCCCTTGTTAGGAAAAACCGCACAGTTTTAATGAAACTCAAAATCATGAAAAAAGTGCAATTTTATATCGTGGGCTATAGTCCATAAAAATGGATGAAAAAAGGCTGTTTTTGCCTTTTCCTTTTTTCTCGATATTTCCCTTAAAAAAAAGTTGTTTTTATTAATTTCACTATATATATGCTCAGTTTGAAGCCCTTGTTAGGTAAAACAGCACAGTTTTAATGAAACTCAAAATCATGAAAAAAGTGCAATTTTATATCGATATTTATTTATATCCACAAAAAATTATGAAAAAAGGCTGTTTTTGCCTTTTCCTTTTTTCTCGATATTTGCCTTAAAAAAAGGTTGTTTTTATTAATTTCAATATATACATATATGCTCAGTTTGAAGCCCTTGTTAGGAAAAACCGCACAGTTTTAATGAAACTCAAAATCATGAAAAAAGTGCAATTTTATATCGTGGGCTATAGTCCACAAAAAATGATGAAAAAAGGCTGTTTTTGCCTTTTCCTTTTTTCTCGATATTTCCCTTAAAAATAGGTTGTTTTTATTAATTTCACTATATATATGCTCAGTTTGAAGCCCTTGTTAGGAAAAACAGCACAGTTTTAATGAAACTCAAAATCATGAAAAAAGTGCAATTTTATATCGTGGGCTATAGTCCATAAAAATGGATGAAAAAAGGCTGTTTTTGCCTTTTCCTTTTTTCTCGATATTTCCCTTAAAAAAAAGTTGTTTTTATTAATTTCACTATATATATGCTCAGTTTGAAGCCCTTGTTAGGAAAAACAGCACAGTTTTAATGAAACTCAAAATCATGAAAAAAGTGCAATTTTATATCGTGGGCTATAGTCCACAAAAAATGATGAAAAAAGGCTGTTTTTGCCTTTTCCTTTTTTTTCGATATTTCCCTTAAAAATAGGTTGTTTTTATTAATTTCACTATATATATGCTCAGTTTGAAGCCCTTGTTAGGAAAAACAGCACAGTTTTAATGAAACTCAAAATCATGAAAAAAGTGCAATTTTATATCGTGGGCTATAGTCCACAAAAAATGATGAAAAAAGGCTGTTTTTGCCTTTTCCTTTTTTTTCGATATTTCCCTTAAAAATAGGTTGTTTTTATTAATTTCACTATATATATGCTCAGTTTGAAGCCCTTGTTAGGAAAAACAGCACAGTTTTAATAAAACTCAAAATCATGAAAAAAGTGCAATTTTATATCGTGGGCTATAGTCCACAAAAAATGATGGAAAAAGGCTGTTTTTGCCGTTTCCTTTTTTCTCGATATTTCCCTTAAAAATAGGTTGTTTTTATTAATTTCACTATATATATGCTCAGTTTGAAGCCCTTTTTAGGAAAAACAGCACAGTTTTAATGAAACTCAAAATCATGAAAAAAGTGCAATTTTATATCGTGGGCTATAGTCCATAAAAATGGATGAAAAAAGGCTGTTTTTGCCTTTTCCTTTTTTTTCGATATTTCCCTTAAAAATAGGTTGTTTTTATTAATTTCACTATATATATGCTCAGTTTGAAGCCCTTGTTAGGAAAAACAGCACAGTTTTAATGAAACTCAAAATCATGAAAAAAGTGCAATTTTATATCGTGGGCTATAGTCCACAAAAAATGATGGAAAAAGGCTGTTTTTGCCGTTTCCTTTTTTCTCGATATTTCCCTTAAAAATAGGTTGTTTTTATTAATTTCACTATATATATGCTCAGTTTGAAGCCCTTGTTAGGAAAAACAGCACAGTTTTAATGAAACTCAAAATCATGAAAAAAGTGCAATTTTATATCGTGGGCTATAGTCCACAAAAAATGATGAAAAAAGGCTGTTTTTGCCTTTTCCTTTTTTTTCGATATTTCCCTTAAAAATAGGTTGTTTTTATTAATTTCACTATATATATGCTCAGTTTGAAGCCCTTGTTAGGAAAAACAGCACAGTTTTAATAAAACTCAAAATCATGAAAAAAGTGCAATTTTATATCGTGGGCTATAGTCCACAAAAAATGATGGAAAAAGGCTGTTTTTGCCGTTTCCTTTTTTCTCGATATTTCCCTTAAAAATAGGTTGTTTTTATTAATTTCACTATATATATGCTCAGTTTGAAGCCCTTTTTAGGAAAAACAGCACAGTTTTAATGAAACTCAAAATCATGAAAAAAGTGCAATTTTATATCGTGGGCTATAGTCCATAAAAATGGATGAAAAAAGGCTGTTTTTGCCTTTTCCTTTTTTTTCGATATTTCCCTTAAAAATAGGTTGTTTTTATTAATTTCACTATATATATGCTCAGTTTGAAGCCCTTGTTAGGAAAAACAGCACAGTTTTAATGAAACTCAAAATCATGAAAAAAGTGCAATTTTATATCGTGGGCTATAGTCCACAAAAAATGATGGAAAAAGGCTGTTTTTGCCGTTTCCTTTTTTCTCGATATTTCCCTTAAAAATAGGTTGTTTTTATTAATTTCACTATATATATGCTCAGTTTGAAGCCCTTGTTAGGAAAAACAGCACAGTTTTAATGAAACTCAAAATCATGAAAAAAGTGCAATTTTATATCGTGGGCTATAGTCCACAAAAAATGATGAAAAAAGGCTGTTTTTGCCTTTTCCTTTTTTTTCGATATTTCCCTTAAAAATAGGTTGTTTTTATTAATTTCACTATATATATGCTCAGTTTGAAGCCCTTGTTAGGAAAAACAGCACAGTTTTAATAAAACTCAAAATCATGAAAAAAGTGCAATTTTATATCGTGGGCTATAGTCCACAAAAAATGATGGAAAAAGGCTGTTTTTGCCGTTTCCTTTTTTCTCGATATTTCCCTTAAAAATAGGTTGTTTTTATTAATTTCACTATATATATGCTCAGTTTGAAGCCCTTGTTAGGAAAAACAGCACAGTTTTAATGAAACTCAAAATCATGAAAAAAGTGCAATTTTATATCGTGGGCTATAGTCCACAAAAAATGATGAAAAAAGGCTGTTTTTGCCTTTTCCTTTTTTTTCGATATTTCCCTTAAAAATAGGTTGTTTTTATTAATTTCACTATATATATGCTCAGTTTGAAGCCCTTGTTAGGAAAAACAGCACAGTTTTAATAAAACTCAAAATCATGAAAAAAGTGCAATTTTATATCGTGGGCTATAGTCCACAAAAAATGATGGAAAAAGGCTGTTTTTGCCGTTTCCTTTTTTCTCGATATTTCCCTTAAAAATAGGTTGTTTTTATTAATTTCACTATATATATGCTCAGTTTGAAGCCCTTTTTAGGAAAAACAGCACAGTTTTAATGAAACTCAAAATCATGAAAAAAGTGCAATTTTATATCGTGGGCTATAGTCCATAAAAATGGATGAAAAAAGGCTGTTTTTGCCTTTTCCTTTTTTTTCGATATTTCCCTTAAAAATAGGTTGTTTTTATTAATTTCACTATATATATGCTCAGTTTGAAGCCCTTGTTAGGAAAAACAGCACAGTTTTAATGAAACTCAAAATCATGAAAAAAGTGCAATTTTATATCGTGGGCTATAGTCCACAAAAAATGATGAAAAAAGGCTGTTTTTGCCTTTTCCTTTTTTTTCGATATTTCCCTTAAAAATAGGTTGTTTTTATTAATTTCACTATATATATGCTCAGTTTGAAGCCCTTGTTAGGAAAAACAGCACAGTTTTAATGAAACTCAAAATCATGAAAAAAGTGCAATTTTATATCGTGGGCTATAGTCCATAAAAATGGATGAAAAAAGGCTGTTTTTGCCTTTTCCTTTTTTTTCGATATTTCCCTTAAAAATAGGTTGTTTTTATTAATTTCACTATATATATGCTCAGTTTGAAGCCCTTGTTAGGAAAAACAGCACAGTTTTAATAAAACTCAAAATCATGAAAAAAGTGCAATTTTATATCGTGGGCTATAGTCCACAAAAAATGATGGAAAAAGGCTGTTTTTGCCGTTTCCTTTTTTCTCGATATTTCCCTTAAAAATAGGTTGTTTTTATTAATTTCACTATATATATGCTCAGTTTGAAGCCCTTGTTAGGAAAAACAGCACAGTTTTAATGAAACTCAAAATCATGAAAAAAGTGCAATTTTATATCGTGGGCTATAGTCCACAAAAAATGATGGAAAAAGGCTGTTTTTGCCGTTTCCTTTTTTCTCGATATTTCCCTTAAAAATAGGTTGTTTTTATTAATTTCACTATATATATGCTCAGTTTGAAGCCCTTGTTAGGAAAAACAGCACAGTTTTAATGAAACTCAAAATCATGAAAAAAGTGCAATTTTATATCGTGGGCTATAGTCCACAAAAAATGATGAAAAAAGGCTGTTTTTGCCTTTTCCTTTTTTTTCGATATTTCCCTTAAAAATAGGTTGTTTTTATTAATTTCACTATATATATGCTCAGTTTGAAGCCCTTGTTAGGAAAAACAGCACAGTTTTAATAAAACTCAAAATCATGAAAAAAGTGCAATTTTATATCGTGGGCTATAGTCCACAAAAAATGATGGAAAAAGGCTGTTTTTGCCGTTTCCTTTTTTCTCGATATTTCCCTTAAAAATAGGTTGTTTTTATTAATTTCACTATATATATGCTCAGTTTGAAGCCCTTTTTAGGAAAAACAGCACAGTTTTAATGAAACTCAAAATCATGAAAAAAGTGCAATTTTATATCGTGGGCTATAGTCCATAAAAATGGATGAAAAAAGGCTGTTTTTGCCTTTTCCTTTTTTTTCGATATTTCCCTTAAAAATAGGTTGTTTTTATTAATTTCACTATATATATGCTCAGTTTGAAGCCCTTGTTAGGAAAAACAGCACAGTTTTAATGAAACTCAAAATCATGAAAAAAGTGCAATTTTATATCGTGGGCTATAGTCCACAAAAAATGATGGAAAAAGGCTGTTTTTGCCGTTTCCTTTTTTCTCGATATTTCCTTTAAAAATAGGTTGTTTTTATTAATTTCACTATATATATGCTCAGTTTGAAGCCCTTTTTAGGAAAAACAGCACAGTTTTAATGAAACTCCAAATCATGAAAAAAGTGCAATTTTATATCGTGGGCTATAGTCCACAAAAAATGATGGAAAAAGGCTGTTTTTGCCTTTTCCTTTTTTCTCGATATTTCCCTTAAAAAAAAGTTGTTTTTATTAATTTCACTATATATATGCTCAGTTTGAAGCACTTGCTAGGAAAAACAGCACAGTTTTGATGAAACTCAAAATCATGAAAAAAGTGCAATTTTATATCGTGGGCTATAGTCCACAAAAAATGATGGAAAAAGGCTGTTTTTGCCGTTTCCTTTTTTCTCGATATTTCCCTTAAAAATAGGTTGTTTTTATTAATTTCACAATATATATGCTCAGTTTGAAGCCTTGTTAGGAAAAAGAGCACAGTTTTAATGAAACTCAAAATCATGAAAAAGTGCAATTTTATATCGTGGGCTATAGTCCACAAAAAATGATGGAAAAAGGCTGTTTTTGCCGTTTCCTTTTTTCTCGATATTTCCCTTAAAAATAGGGTGTTTTTATTAATTTCACTATATATATGCTCAGTTTTAAGCCCTTTTTAGGAAAAACAGCACAGTTTTAATGAAACTCCAAATCATGAAAAAAGTGCAATTTTATATCGTGGGCTATAGTCCACAAAAAATGATGGAAAAAGGCTGTTTTTGCCGTTTCCTTTTTTCTCGATATTTCCCTTAAAAATAGGTTGTTTTTATTAATTTCACTAAATATACGCTCAGTTTGAAGCCCTTTTTAGGAAAAACAGCACAGTTTTAATGAAACTCAAAATCATGAAAAAAGTGCAATTTTATATCGTGGGCTATAGTCCACAAAAAATGATGGAAAAAGGCTGTTTTTGCCGTTTCCTTTTTTCTCGATATTTCCCTTAAAAATAGGTTGTTTTTATTAATTTCACAATATATATGCTCAGTTTGAAGCCTTGTTAGGAAAAAGAGCACAGTTTTAATGAAACTCAAAATCATGAAAAAAGTGCAATTTTAAATCGTGGGCTATAGTCCACAAAAAATGATGGAAAAAGGATGTTTTTGCCGTTTCCTTTTTTCTCGATATTTCCCTTAAAAATAGGTTGTTTTTATTAATTTCACTATATATATGCTCAGTTTGAAGCCCTTGTTAGGAAAAACAGCACAGTTTTAATGAAACTCAAAATCATGAAAAAGTGCAATTTTATATCGTGGGCTATAGTCCACAAAAAATTATGGAAAAAGGCTGTTTTTGCCGTTTCCTTTTTTCTCGATATTTCCCTTAAAAATAGGTTGTTTTTATTAATTTCACTATATATACGCTCAGTTTGAAGCCCTTGTTAGGAAAAACAGCACAGTTTTAATGAAACTCAAAATCATGAAAAAAGTGCAATTTTATATCATGGGCTATAGTCCACAAAAAATGATGGAAAAAGGCTGTTTTTGCCGTTTCCTTTTTTCTCGATATTTCCCTTAAAAATAGGGTGTTTTTATTAATTTCACTATATATATGCTCAGTTTTAAGCCCTTTTTAGGAAAAACAGCACAGTTTTAATGAAACTCCAAATCATGAAAAAAGTGCAATTTTATATCGTGGGCTATAGTCCACAAAAAATGATGGAAAAAGGCTGTTTTTGCCGTTTCCTTTTTTCTCGATATTTCCCTTAAAAATAGGTTGTTTTTATTAATTTCACAATATATATGCTCAGTTTGAAGCCTTGTTAGGAAAAAGAGCACAGTTTTAATGAAACTCAAAATCATGAAAAAAGTGCAATTTTAAATCGTGGGCTATAGTCCACAAAAAATGATGGAAAAAGGATGTTTTTGCCGTTTCCTTTTTTCTCGATATTTCCCTTAAAAATAGGTTGTTTTTATTAATTTCACTATATATACGCTCAGTTTAAAGCCCTTGTTAGGAAAAACAGCACAGTTATAACGAAACTCAAAATCATGAAAAAAGTGCAATTTTATATCGTGAGCTATAGTCCACAAAAAATGATGGAAAAAGGCTGTTTTTGCCGTTTCCTTTTTCCTCGATATTTCCCTTAAAAATAGGTTGTTTTTATTAATTTCACTATATATATGCTCAGTTTGAAGCCCTTTTTAGGAAAAACAGCACAGTTTTAATGAAACTCAAAATCATGAAAAAAGTGCAATTTTATATCGTGGGCTATAGTCCACAAAAAATGATGGAAAAAGGCTGTTTTTGCCGTTTCCTTTTTTCTCGATATTTCCCTTAAAAATAGGTTGTTTTTATTAATTTCACTATATATATGCTCAGTTTGAAGCCCTTTTTAGAAAAACAGCACAGTTTTAATGAAACTCAAAATCATGAAAAAAGTGCAATTTTATATCGTGGGCTATAGTCCACAAAAAATGATGGAAAAAGGCTGTTTTTGCCGTTTCCTTTTTTCTCGATATTTCCCTTAAAAATAGGTTGTTTTTATTAATTTCACTATATATATGCTCAGTTTGAAGCCCTTTTTAGGAAAAACAGCACAGTTTTAATGAAACTCAAAATCATGAAAAAGTGCAATTTTATATCGTGGGCTATAGTCCACAAAAAATGATGGAAAAAGGCTGTTTTTGCCGTTTCCTTTTTTCTCGATATTTCCCTTAAAAATAGGTTGTTTTTATTAATTTCACTAAATATACGCTCAGTTTGAAGCCCTTGTTAGGAAAAACAGCACAGTTTTAATGAAACTCAAAATCATGAAAAAGTGCAATTTTATATCGTGGGCTATAGTCCACAAAAAATTATGGAAAAAGGCTGTTTTTGCCGTTTCCTTTTTTCTCGATATTTCCCTTAAAAATAGGTTGTTTTTATTAATTTCACTAAATATACGCTCAGTTTGAAGCCCTTGTTAGGAAAAACAGCACAGTTTTAATGAAACTCAAAATCATGAAAAAGTGCAATTTTATATCGTGGGCTATAGTCCACAAAAAATTATGGAAAAAGGCTGTTTTTGCCGTTTCCTTTTTTCTCGATATT